>OY759261.1:66829680-67114680 GCA_963662155.1 Lamellibrachia columna
CATACACGATATTGATACGAATCTCGCTTAGCCGACTCTCGCTCGCCTTCGTGAACTCGGAAAGAGTAGAGTCCGACAGCATAGGCATGTCCATGTTTTGACTGTTACCGGCAGATGGCATCACTGATCGGATTGATTCATATTGGTGCTATATCTACGTGTATACAATTAAAGTTATGTATTATGTGTGCTTTGGATAAACGAGTGGGAGGCCAAAGAATGCGCTACAAGAACGTTCTCATACGTCATGTGCTCCGAGCACAAAATTTCACCGATGACGTCATCGTTGTTCCGGCGGACAGCCGAATAAGAAGAAGAAAATAAGAGATTTTGATAACGAAATTAAGTTACTAATACAACAAAGCATATTATACCAAACAAAAACGTTCCCTGCTAAACCTAAAAGAGCACGATTTGTTTACTTCTTATGACAATTGTACCCGTGACCAAATGTATGCATTTGGAAAACCATGAAAGTGCTTTGCTAGTTACGTATTTGGGGGGGTCCCCCCATTGACTGTGGGATATGACCTTTCTGTGATTAACTTGTTTCGCCACTACATAGTAGCTTCGAAAACTAATGTGTGAGTTAACTTTGCCTATAGCATTATGTATTGGTGGGTGGTGGTTTGGTCGTTCCACGTTTTGTGGGACTAGGGAATGCCAGCAGCAGTGGCGCCACCTAAAGCATGAAATTTATACTAATCAACATTGATGCTTGGCTATACAAATTGTTTCAAAATTGTTTTTATAGTTGTTTTAAAATGCGAATACAGTATTATTGGCATTTCTGCATTTCGTTAGCATTTCTGTGTTTTCTTGTGTTTTTTCTTTGTTTTTATAATATTTATATTTTGTTTTTGAATAAATTTATAAATAAATATCTAAACCTGTTGTTATGGTTTATATTCATGGTTGTATCAGGATATGAGGCCGGCGGCTGTTGATTGTGCTTTTTGATTGGCAATATGCGCATTATCACACGTCCCACACTACGTATTGGCGGGGTGGGGGGGTCTGAAGAAATACTAAACACTATACGTTTTCTGGACTTTGAGAACTTGTGCGACGACCCCCTGGAGACAAGTTTTTACTTGTCTAAGAGGTGGGGCAAGAAGAATATTCTAATGACAGACGGGGCAAGAATATTTTAAAAACTGAATTATCCAGAAATAATTTCCATGGGGACAAATTCCTTTCATTGAAAAAGGAAGACAATTTGTGATATAAAAATGGAGGAAAGAATTATTTAACAAACAATGAGAAGGAAAATAATTGTTAAACATTAGCCCTCTGGACATTAGCTAGCCCTTTTAAAATACCCTACAACTCCAATTAGCATAGAGGTCGCATGATGTAAGCCATAGAACGTTTTCTGTTGCATGCATACATGTCACACATTTATTGATACCAAAGATACATCACGCCAACGCAATTACAAACGCATCATTGGAACAACCTTAGTTAAAACTGCTGCTTAGATCTGCTGGGTAGCATTTCAATAGCCATGTGCTGTGATAGAATGATTAACAAATAGTATACGGAATACGTGAATATTACGAATATTACATGTTCTCTCTAAAAACGACTGCATAGTATGGATATATAAGTTCAAGAAACGGTTCCCGTGAGTATTATTACAGTGTGACAATAAATCACTAGGATAAAAGCGCATAAAAGATGACAAACGAATTATAAAATATTAATGCATATGTAATATGATTTCTAGCAGTAAGAAAGTTGTTGTCGTTGACACAATATATCACTAGGATAAAAGCGTATGAAAAGGTTATATAAAACATGATCCCAGCGAACAAATAATAAAGTCTGCATAATATGATTTCTACCAGTACGAAAGTTACTCGATGTATCGTCTACGTCAGATATCGTTTCGTTAAAAAAACGTTACAAAACACGTGCAAAGGTAAAAACTCCATCGTTTAAGTGAAATATGTTTAACCGACAATTGTCATACACTACAAGTAAGTAAAATGTATTGTTTAAAAGCACGGCTTTGCTCGGTTGTTGTAAGTTGAAGCAATGTCGTCTGCCTAGCGCAGCATGGCGAAGAACGCCACCAGCACGAGACCCAGTGACGCCGCCGCATTCGTTCGTTGACTGTCCGCGCCTGAAACATCCACAATATTATTTGTTTTAAAATGCATAAAATTGTTGCAATAATAAGCTAATTCCCATTAATTATCATCCTCGTTAATTAGTGATGATGTTGTTATCACCCTGGTGGGCCCGACTGTACAAACGTGGATTGTATCCGTGTCACAACAACCAATGATTCAATAGTTACATCCGGGCAAGTTCCATAAATATGTTTCGCTTTAATTTTCTATTATGAAATTCACGAATTAAGCTGTCAGCAATATTTTTCATTTCTCTATTTAATACTTGTATGGCTTTCGGTGACGAATGTGACTAGGGGAATAATAATAATACTAACTATAACATAAAAAAATAACAAAATAATGATAATAACAATTCACATAACTCTTTTATGGGGTATCAATAAGTTACGATGATTATTTAAAATATATTTCACCTGGTCTGAAATCTGAGAGAAACGCTAAATCTAACCGTAAGTCGTAACTATAATTCAATATCCATAGAAACATTGTTGAAAACGTTTCTGGTAAGCCCTACGATATATATATATATATATATATATATATATATATATATATATATATATATATATATATATATATATATATATATATATATATATATATACAATGTATATCCAAGTTGACAGACACGTTTCCTAGTATTTTGTAAAGTGCCGGTCTATAACGCGACGTATTTTCTGTTTACTCTTGACAGTTGAAAGAAATGTGTCTGCAAACAGATCAAAGGGTAATGTCGGCATAATTATTCCCAAGTCATGGGCCGTGACACGTGTCCATTTACTTAACCGCACATCCAGGGGCGACGCTAGATTTCACAGGTTGAGGTAACAAGGTTATTTTGTAGGCACAGGGGTAATGTCACATGAGTAAGGTCATACTGTTCATACGTGGTCTGGAACACGTTTATGTCTTACTAAAAAATGCACCGCCACAACAGGTGATGTGTTTATACATGCTCACACATCGGACAATGCCCCCCACGGTGATAATAACTACTTTTTAAGGAGTGCTTTTGACAATGCGGTGTTCTGCATCAATAGGCTCCGCCTGTGTAGCACATCAAGCGTTTTTTTCCAGGAGATATTTATAGATTGTTATTACACCTATGCCAGGAGTCCAGCGTATGGAGGGATTATCAAGCTTGGAAAGACGCTTATAACTATAATAGTTACCTTAATTAGGGTAACCTAGGACAACACGGCCCCTGGAGGTAAGACAGTCCCCACCACGTACGCAAAATATACAACTCTGAACGTCCCCAAATCTGATGCAAAATTAAGCTAACTTCTACTTGATGCCCACACAGAAAGCTCAGCAACACGAGACAGACGTAATTAAATCAGTGTGTTTTAAAACTTTATATGCACTATTATATGCACTGATCTAATATTTTGCCAATACTAAAATTATGAAACTCACTATATAACGATGTGAATCGTGGACTTAATTGGTGATATGATAATATTATTAATGAGTTGACAGGTCAAACAATACAAAATGGGCAATAGTGTGTTGTGTTTTGTATACATCGTGTTAAAACACGTGTCTGAGGCTGTGGAGCAATACGATCGTCCCCATACATGTGGGGCAAGACGGTCCCCATGCATGTGGGGCAAGACGGTCCCTATGTCTTATCCCATATGCACATGGTCAGTGTCAAATGTATTACACATGACCAACTATGTTTAATACATTTAATGAACATTGCATAATTTACGTTCTGCCACCAAGGGACGCGTCGAATACGCTGACGACACTGATTTGATCAGCTCGTCACGTTCGTTCCTTGACGAGATCGAGCGCATCGCGCCGGCGTGTTTGGCGGACTGGTCGTTGACGATCAACGCGACGAAAACCGAAAGCACAAATGTTAGCCGACACGCGGACCGCACCGAGGAAGAATGGAGAATGACACGCAAGCTAGGGTCGATCCTCGGTGAAGCCAAATACGTCGCTCGCGGAAAGCAACTGGCCAACGTCGCCTTCCGCAAGCTGTGAACAGTGTGGTAAAGGCGATCACGGATTTGTCTACAGTTGCGGCTACGGTTATACGCGTCGTTCGTCGTGCCCGTGTTGACATACAACATGGGAATATGGGGCCTGACGAAATCACAGCTAGAACGTCTGGACGCAGACCACCGTCATCACCTACGCCAGATTGTCGGCATCCATTAGCCACACCGTGTATCGAACGAGGCACTATACCACCGTTGTCGATGCCGCCCCATCAGTGAAGCCATCCTGACTGCCCGATGGAGTCTATTCGGGCACGTGCTCCCCATGCCACCCGCTCAGCGTGCGATCGACAACTATTTCGTGGACTCAGGCGTCACGTCATTCAGGGGTCGACCGCCGACGACACTACCGCCGGCGCTGAGCGCGGATCTGCGACGCATCGGCCGTAAACTACGTTGCCTGCCGACGTCGATGCTCTACGCGCACTCCACCGTGGACAGTGGCAAGGGTTGGGGCGGGAACTTATGACTTCAGAATGTAGCATAGGAATCGGTGGAAATTACTTTTTCATTATTTATTTACTTATTTATTACTTTTAGTAACACTTTAATTGACTTTCTTAGTAATTGTTTTAACACTTTTTATGATATGGACATTTAAATTATTTATTTATTTTATTTATTTTATTTATTTTATTTATTTTATTTATTTTATTTATTTTATTTATTTTATTTATTTTATTTATTTTATTATTATTTTACAACTTTTAAAAACTGTTATGATACATTTTGTGGAATGGCATAAGGGAAACACTCGTGAGTCATATCACGGCTGCCACACGAAAATGCATTTAAAATAAATAATAATATTAGCTATCTGCGTCGATTTCAGTATATATCCTTTCACGAAGTTGGACTTGTTGGCAATAATTAAACGTCCGCCTTCGAAAATGACATGAATCGAGCGAAATAGCAAGCGTGTCGACATTATAGCTATGTGAAATGCGGCGAGAAAGTTCAGTTTGGTTCAAGTCCTGATTGGTACAAAATCACTCCAGTGCGATTATAATATGATGCCACCCACAAACATAAAACCCATCAGAGACACCGCACTGATAATACAGATTGAAAGTCAATGTATGTCTACGGCAGAGGCAACCGGTGCGATGACGTCACTCACCACCAGCGAGACACTTGGCGTTTTTGTCGTCCTCCCACTCAGTGCACGTCGTACATTTGAGGAAGTCCCCGCAGAAGACTTTGTCGGAGCTACACGAGGTCGACTCAGTAGCTTTCAGAGTCGCTGCAATACATAGCCACATTATTCAGCACGGCATTACCCACTGCAACGAGTGTTTTCTAGTTACGCATTATAATGACTCACAAACTACTAATGTTAAACGAAATGGTTTCTTAAACCAATTTTACACAAAGTTTAGTGTTTACTACCTTCCTGTCTAATGGATAGAATTATTCTTTCTTTTAGTGATAAGTATATGGTATGCTAATGTATTAGCAATAATAATAATGACATTAATATAATAATAATAATGACAATAATTTTAATAAAAACTTCTATGCGCAACAAATCAGAGTAGCTGAGCACGATTTTATTGTTGTTATTATATTCATTCGAGTCATTATAGTTAACTACCGATACTTGCAACTAATTTATATCTTCCCTGGTAAACAGTGAAGTACTCATTTGGTCCGACCCTTCAAAAAGGATCACCAGTGTAAATATGGTGCCCGTTATTTGCTTTAATTCCTCGTATGAAAGGAACATACACGTAAACGGACTTCAACACGAGCCTTACCGCTTTTCTGGACACATTTCTTCACTTCGGTTTCGACTCCGTTAACTCGCACTTTGACCGTGTATTCTTTGTCATCACTCCTGCAGTCTGGATGCATTTTAGAGTAACATTCAAACACTTTATTATCAAAAAATATTGTATATAAGTTATTATTTTTGTGTTCGTCTATTGGTCTGTCTGCACCCTCAGTATATTGAGACTAGGCATAATTTTGAAGAAAACAAAATGACGCTCACACATGTTCCGGTCAGTCACTGAGTTATAGTAGTCTGCAGTGACTCTACACACGGCTCTCCGAGTTTGTCTGCCAAGCAATCACAATATTCATATCATGACAAAATCAGTTGGTAAAAAAATGGCGATATTATGTTTTCTAGAAAATAGTTTTCTAGAAGGAACTTGGAAATTGCTATTCTGACTTTTCCGTTTTTCGTTGTTTGAAACAAATGTGTCAGCATCTGCTCACGAATAAGCTGGACAGTGTTCGTGAAATGTTGATAGGTGTAGGAACAAAGACGCCACGCAGGTCGGTATAGGGCCTACGTCTGTTCCGGTCCTGTGTGCGTCTGGAGAACGATTTCATGATCGCGAAGCTAATTAAAAATGAAGGTGCAAGAGCCAGATGCATAGTTGTGATGACACGTGTACACTGATTTTTATCGGTTAACTGATAGCCCCCTCCCCCCACGAAGCCACTTGTGGTTTCGTTTCGCATAATTAAAATGCCGCAATTTTAAGAATGTTTCGATCTCAATGTACACATATATTAATATATTGCCTAAAACGGGGATTTGACAGACCCATAAGAAAAGCGTCATAGTTAACCTTCAAATGTGAAAATTTATAAGTCTTTGAATAATTGACACACAGCTAGGGCTATATGTATGTCCGGCATATTTTATTTCATTGCGAAGTCGCGTGTTTTCGGAAATACTAAAAAGTGGAAGAACGTTTTGTATGTATATTATTTTTAAGCAACCGATATGTTATAATGATTAATAATTCAGTAATAAATCCAGTGTCGCATTGTCCCATAAAACCAACGAAAATCGTTGTAAATTTCTTTTAACATTCGCGATGTCCCATATGCTGTGAACGATGTTTTTAATCTTGCAAGGAACGAAGATGGCCGCCATCTTCACAATGCAAAGACCAATTGTCACAATCGTGTGCAATGAACGTATTAATATCCAATAAATACTTACATTCGCAGTGGTCGCCAACATGTTTCATGCCAGAGGGGCAAACACATTTCTCTCCCTCGCATTGTAAACCTTTACCTACGAGTAAACAAGTTAACATATGACATAACACAGAATCCTCCATCAAACTGGTATTTGACAATAATTTGTAAATCACTTGCATACATTGAATTTAAAATTTAAGTTGTCGATGGTAAGTATTCACAGCCGTTTTCAACTTATTACATACCAAAAGAAAGTTTCGCTTTAAATAATAATAAAACCTTAGAAACATAATTTTCAGCTACACTTATTCAAGATTCTCATGGAAATATAAAATTCTAAAAGATGTGATTGTGGCATACGTCTCTCCTGTTTGTAACACCACAATTTGAGCTACCGTATTAGAATGACCAACGATTTCTTTCCCGTAATTGACATTCGAATTATTTTGGAAGATTTATTAGATCTGAAAATGGTGCTTTCAGTCGCGAAATGCCTTCAACACTGCCAAAAGCGAGTGTTTTCCATAGCTCTTGTAAATATACATTTCATTCTTCGTGTACAGATACTTTAAAAACCGAATTTAAGGTCTGATTTAATTTCAACAATCTTCGATTTTCCCCAAGCAGGCAACTGTGACTACTTACTATAGTCGCAAATGTTCTTTTTCCAGTTGTAATTGGTGTTCTTGTCACACGGTTCACCGTACAATTGGCTGATACATTGTTTCTTGTCGTCCGACGCATGCCTGTCTCTCCCACACGTGCACACACCCTTGCATGACCCGGCGTAACACCCGTCTTCGATGAGGTCACAGCGGTCTCCAATCTCCTTCACTGCGCAACAGAATCACCTGGCGTTAGGGCACAGTGTGGCGGGCAACACACCTGTACTGTTACAACGGTGTGACGACGAGCCGCAAGATATCGAAACATAAGTTAGGGGCAAATAATGATGCAGTGGTCTCAACATGTGTCTGCCTGTGAGGAGACACAAATGGGGTGGGGCACTGAGCATTTATATACGACCGGGGTAAATAGTGTTACCCTAAGAAATATGCCACTGTAGGCCGACAAACATTTAGACCTGAAGAAATACATTTCCCCTATCCTTCAGACACAGTCGTGAACTCACTGGATCAAACCGCTGGTGTAAAAGTCCTCGGCCATGCCCAGGGGAGTAAGCCATGGACACATGGCTTACACATGGACACATGGCTGATCCTCCGATCCACACCTGGATAACGTTCTATGTTGACATCACTACCCGTGGTAGTGATGTCAACAGCAACAAATCATTAGTTGCGTTGATGGAATTGGTATAGAAACTCACATTTCTTGCATTTATAACCACCATCCATGTAGCCGTAGTCACACCCACACTTTCCCGTCTCACACTTGTCGTACTTCACACATCTGCCGTGGCTGTAGTCGCAGTCGGAACTCGATGTGCACTTCTCACCGAGCGCATTCTCCCCTGAAACGACGCGCACATTATTCATATTCGCAACGTTGAGTAAATCGGTTGTATATATCGTCATTGGAGAACTTTCTGGCAATACGCCATATTAATGTCGATGACATAATTGTGTTGGTGTGTTAATTAAGGCGCGTTAATTAATTGCAGAAAGAGGTTCCCGGGACGTTAATGGTCCGCTTATCATATAATAGATAGTTTTAACGTTTATGATACATGTCAACAAGTTTGCTTCCCACACTGACAATATTGACATATTTAGCATAAGAAGAAGTTCGGAAACGGAACGGTCCCCCCACGCCGCCATTGCCATGACGAAATCAATGCTAGTGATGCATGACGTATCCAGGGCTACGTTCAACCACCAAACATTATGAACTCACCGTAGCTGCCTTGTAGGGCCACCGACACCAAAAACAGGACCAGACAGGCGTTCTGCAAAGAACACAAACAACACGTGACAAACTGCAATTTTACTTTGATTTCATTATGTAGACAAATTGTATTTATTGTGTAATAGTAACAATGTCCGCCATGTCATAATAACAATAGTCGCTATGTAATAGTACAATGACCGCTGTGTAATAGTAACAATAGCCGCTATGTGATAGTAATTGGTTACTTTGGAACTTGTTTGTTCATGCAAAACGAATTAAGTTCATACCCCGGTGAATTACTACTTTTCAAACATAGATGTATATTGTTACATATTTGTACTCCATCCCATTTGCTGTCTTGGTTGACGTGTTTCTTGGAAACAGACCCACGACCTACTTCAAAGAGCGTTTCAACGAAATGTCTATCATTACCTGTCCGAACAGCGACGACGGGTCCACAGTCAATTTAATTTTTAAAAGTTTCCGAATGCCGGCCTCATAAAGTCGATTTCGTAATCGCATTGGTTAACTCAATAACAATACCAGCGTTTTAACAAGTCGATCTGCCAGGGATACTGTTCTACTCGCATCCACCTGGCGGCGATGATGAGCATACTAAAAGCAACACTATTGAACCCGCGCTACTGAAAGTTCAAAGTTCAAAGCGATTGCTCCGGTGATAGGGACATTTGTCAAAAGAACAGCACACCTGTGGAACAATCTATCCGCCTGCCTCGGGGCATTGATAGCATTACTACTGCATACATGTCATACGACCTACGTCCCGCAGTTTGACCAGATGTCCCGCTTTCGATAGAAAGCAAATATCCCGCGTTTTATTGGAATTTACGTAATGCTTTTTTCCAATTGGCCTATAGAGCACTCCAAACTTTAATTAGTGCTTTTCTTGTCCAGCATTTTCGTAGAAATTATCCCTTGAAAAATTAATCGGAAGTTGACACTTAGACCCCTAATGTTGCTTTCAAGCGATCTCTTTTAAGACATTCTGTTACACAAACAGGAATACACACAACTACTGTGAATGTTTATAGGACTGCTTTATGCAGATGGCATCGAATAACCTTGCAAATGCACATATTCACCGCTTCAGTCTCCACCAAAATCATAATTGTTAAGTAGCCTATCAGGTAACTCAGATTCTGAGCCATAGCCACAGTAAAGCGACACAAAAAGTAGTCATCTCCCAAATGGTAATGTTATATAAATAAACAAACGGCGAAGCACCTTGCAAACGTTTCGGCGAACAAGTGATTTTTGCGCTACATATTATGTGCCGCAAAAGTATGATATAGAATTATGGCCAGAGCCTCACTCACCATCTGCGAGCACTTCATGTTGCTGTTGAGAAAGCCACAAAACGTTGTCGTACAGTTCTCGTGGTTCCGGCGCCGCACTGGTTCTTGTTGCTCGGCGTCGCCGCTCTTTATAGCCCGCGACGACAACCGGCGCGTGGTTGCCATGACGGCCTCGCGGGGGGGAAGAAACTGTTTCTTTCGGACCGCTCCTAGACCCGCTGATGATTGACGAACAGTGACGATATTTTAATCGAATTGTGGCCTATAATTATCTTATCGAATATCACGCTTACATCGCATGTTGACCGGCAAGGTCGCTGCCACTCCTAGTCTTTCGTATGTTCCTTAACTAATCGACGCATTAATCTCTGCACGAACCTTCGACAACGCTATCTGCGCCTGGCACTCATTCAATGCACCCAAAGGAGACCAAAAAAGTGTTTCAATATGTGCTGGTTTGGCTTGCTTGAAGGGAGGGGGAAGGGAGGGGGAGGGAGGGAGGTAGGTAGGTAGGTAGGTAGGTAGGTAGGGAGGGAGGGAGGGAGGGAGGGAGGGGGGAGGGAGGGAGGGAGGGAGGGAGGGAGGGAGGGAGGTGAGATAGAAAGAGAGAGGGGGGTGAAGGGGAGAGGCATACATACATACAGACAGACATACATACAGACAGACAGACAGACAGACAGACAGACAGACAGACAGACATACAGACAGACATACATACATACATACATACATACATACATACATACATACATACATACATACATACATACATACATACATGCATGCATACATACATACATACATACATACATACAGACAGACAGACAGAGAGTGGTTGACGTTGAGGTGTGGAGAGATACGGAGGGAATCAAATGGGTGTGGAGGGAAGCTGAGAAAGAGGGAGAAAGACGAAGAGAAACGTGGAGGTTTAGAGGCGGAGAGAAACAGACAAAGACAGGCGAAGACAGACGAAAACAGGCCGAGACATATACAGTTACAAATTCAGAAGAGGTCGTAGGGAAACACGATGCCTTTGTTATTGTCATAGACACAGCCATGTCTTGAATTGGACTGCTGATCGTGATACTAACGCAAAGCTAAAATGAACAAATCCCCATGGGACAGAGATGAGACGTGCGGCCGGGTCTCATCATACCAACAATTGTGCTGTTTTGTCACCTCTGAAATCGATGACACATTTTGTAAATCGTACTTATTATGACGCAAAAGCCAACATTGTTTATGTATTTGCAGTTACATTATAAAAGCAAGCAGTACTTAGTAAATACGGTTGTGTATTAGTTCATTGTTTTTTAATTACTTAATAAATTGCATGTAGTTCGGCATCCTTTTATCTCGAAAAACAATGGTATTCGCCGTGGTGGTCAACTCCGTGTTGTGCACCTGGTGTGACTCAACACTCCCACTCTGACATGGCAGTCTCTGCCGCACTTGCTGCAAGCGAAGGCAGTGGGCTGAGAAGGTGCACGACTTGCGGATGTCTGATGCCCTTCTGTTAGCCTCCAGTGGTCTCGATGGTCGGCGGCTGTCTCCGAGCTGTTTGTGTCGATGAACAGCATCTTCATTTTACGATTGCAGGTGTCTTTGTAGGGAAATATGGACGACCAGCAGGCCGCGACCCAGTTGCCTATGGAGAGACTATAATTTTATACACCAGCAACTTGCAGATAATATTTATGTAATCGGTTCCATGTTCACTCCCAGGGCCTAGCTGACTGGAAGCGAGAATACGAAGCAAGCGCTACAAACTAAATGCTAAGCTGCAGCTCTAGACGCATCACACATACCTATGTAGCCACTCCACTCCACTGGCAATGGCAGTTAGTATAAGCCACATAAGTAGTGAAGTTTTACGGTATTTCACACCAGTAGTAAAGTTTCACGGTACTTCACACAAGTAGTGAAGTTTCATTCATTTTTTATTCAAAGTGCTTACTTGCTTACTAGCTCATGTCGAGTGAGTTCCTCGAATCAAGATGGCGCTAAACACGTGACTGAGTGTGAATGTACAGGACCCATAAGGAACTACGCCATCAACATCTGGCGTGTCTTGTAGACAGATACATTCAACACTTGCAATGGAAATCGTCTTACATAATTTGTATCCCATACTGCACGTAGGCGAAATCTAATTTGCCTGGGTAGGGTGGGTGAAAATGGGAACCGATCGAACAAAGAGAAGCACCGACTAAATTGCATATTTCAATTATTCAACACCAAAATTAACATAACCACTGATGTGTCCAAAAGTAGTTAATAAAAAGAGAAAAAGAAAGTTCAACGTCGGCATATGTAGAGGCTCTGGGTGCAAATATCACCAAGAGGTCCATTTTCAATTCCCCGTTGTGGCCTGCGTCGTGTTATGTCCCCATGGATATAGCCGGTCTAAGGTACATAGCTTGTCCAAGTCACAACATGTTCCATGTAACAAAAATCCACTGTAGTTAGGTATTGTAGTCCCGCTTCTCTGAGACGCCAAATGCTGTTTGGCAGAACCGCTCTCGCGTTGACAGCATATAATTAGGCACATAAACTTAACAAACACAGTAGACAACTAACAATGGTTTGTGCAAGATGGCTCAAGCCTACACCGATAACAAATGTGTGTGTGTGTGTATATCATTTATTCGTACACAATAGTTTAGGTACAATTGAATAAAACAAAAACCATTGGCAGCCTGCTTAACAAAGTGCAGAGTGCGTTAATCATGTTGTTAACATCGTTTTTTGTAAAACCGGGTAATGTATTCATTTAGGCCTATTTTAGTACCGGTCGAAGCGTTGGTTTTTTGTGGGAGGGACTTCTCTCATTGGACCGCACACCCGCGCACACCCACGCACACCCGCGTACATGCGATAGTAACCATGACCCATGACATTGTTGTTATTGACCGTGTAAGCCACTGTAGGGCCTATGTCGCCTTGACCAACGCTGTTTCGCGCGTTGCCACGGCGACCAGGTTTGTTTTCCTCGTTCCGTTTGGCCAGAACATATCACCAATTATGGTGACTGGTTGATTTATAATCTATATCATAACTAGCCGAGATGCCCGCGACGCACGGCAGAGAAGGCAAGCGCCTATGACTCCTTGCACTATACCCTGTGAAGTTTAAGTAGTGCAGTGCCAATGGCAGTGACAACTTCAATCCCCAAAAATCACGTACAACTGCTGGTTTCACGAAGCGTTCGGCAGACGTTTCACGTAGATCACGTAACAATGGTAGAAACACGCAGAGTGTTGCTGACAATTGTGAGTTATGTAGTCTACGTTAAACGTCCACATACGTAATGGGGAAACTCGAATATTTTTTAATGTACGAACCACCCCCGAGGCCCCCGGGCACGCCTACAAAATTTCAGCCCCATATGAAAACATGAAAAAAAACCAGACAGACAGACAGACAGAGTCACAGACTACATTATTATATAGAAGTAGTTTGTGGTTCTGTCTGTGTGTTCCCTCATAGCTCCGTCAATTTCGCGTGTGCGGGTTGACATGTTGTAGACGTGCCCCGGGGCCCACGGGGATGGTTCGGTTTCTCTCCCGCGGGGGTGGGGATATTACGAAGGAACTTACGTGGATGTTTGACGTACATATTACGTAACTCGGAACAAAAGAAGTAGTTACGTGAGATTGTTAGCAATGGGATGGGCGTTGTCTACAATTGTTCCGAGTTACGTGATCTACGTCAAACGTCCACATAAGTTCCTTCGTACGGTACGAGCGCTTCATGAAACCAGCAGTACACGATGTTTGAGGCGTGAAGTTGTCATTGCCTTTGGCATCGCCCTACCAAACCTTGACTTTGTTGTGCAAGGAGTCACAAGACAGTGCAAGGAGTCACAAGACAGTGCAAGGAGTCACAAGACAGTGCAAGGAGTCACAAGACAGTGCAAGGAGTCACAAGGCAGTGCAAGGAGTCACAAGACAGTGCAAGGAGTCACAAGACAGTGCAAGGAGTCACAAGGCAGTGCAAGGAGTCACAAGACAGTGCAAGGAGTCACAAGGCAGTGCAAGGAGTCACAAGGCAGTGCAAGGAGTCACAAGACAGTGCAAGGAGTCACAAGACAGTGCAAGGAGTCACAAGACAGTGCAAGGAGTCACAAGGCAGTGCAAGGAGTCACAAGACAGTGCAAGGAGTCACAAGACAGTGCAAGGAGTCACAAGCTCTTGCAGTGGCTGCCTTTTGTCCTGTGCAACGCCGGACAACTCGACTAGTTAATTAGTATCTTCACGTTCAATTTTTTTTACAAATCATCTATAATTGATCGATATCAAGCAGTAGTAATGTCCACGTGCCCGCACGCCTAACGTACAATGGGCCCTAGCTAAAGAACTGTGTATGCTAAAAGAGTATAATTTGGCCTCGGTAGCCAGTATAATGGATTAGTTTAGAACTGCCAGTTACCAGAGTACAACTCCAATAACGAAACAAACATCTATCTACCTAGCATACAATTAGGCATATCAACTTAGTAAACAACTGACAAAAAAAATAGGTGACTTGCGTGCAGCCTATTATTTGTCGCTAATAATCCAAGATGGTTCAAGTCTACACTGACATCATGTAACGTATTCATTCATAGGCCATTCAATGCATTGGGCGTCTGTGGGCGGGTTTTCTCTCATTCCCGCGCACAATCGCAAGCGTGCGATAGTAACAATTGTCATTCAACGCTGCAGGGCGTATGTCGACCTGAACCACGCTGTTTCGCGCGTGGCCAAGGCGACCAGGTTTGTTTTCCTCGTACCGTTTGGCCAGGACACATCACCAGTTAAGACGACCGGTTGATTAATAATTATAATAATATAATAATCAATTAATATTTCCATGTTAAAAAATAACAAATCGCATATCAATGTTAGGCATCAATTAAGCAGTTGGGGAAGATGGGAGCATATCAGCACCCTTAAAGTGTAATGCGCCCTAGTTAAAATAACTATTTTATGCCAAAAGGGTATAAATTGGCGTCGATAACCAGTACATATAGTAGCTGACAATTACCAGTTACCAGACTATAACTCCAAATACCCCCCCCAACAAAAAGCGCAATAACGGAATGTGTATTCTTCATTGGTCATTGCTCCAACATCACAATAGCAATCAGCTACCAAAATATTCACACTTCAACCCGAAATCCACAACACTTCCAGCAAAACCAAGAATAAAACCTCCAAATGCGATTAGCCAAGAACAATGCTGAATAAATAGGGTCGAAAATAATATGTTTCGGGTTTTGAATGTCATGAAGTCATCGATCTTGGGGTCGATCTCATTGACATTGGTAAGCTCTCATTAGATCGACAGGAGCGCCAGACCTAGGCAGACTACTCAGTCGCTTGTGTCCCACACGTGAGCAAAGATACGCCCGGATAAGATTCAGTTTCAAGAAGACTCTCTCACAAGAGGCCAGTCTCACGCACATGGCTAGGAATGTCCGGAGTGATACGAGCAAGTTCGGGAACGATGTCTCGGGTCCCCACTTCACCGGCCTGCAATAATCTTTACCTGTAGGGGAGAATAAGCATACATTTGCACAACTCATAAGGCGCGTACATGTGTGTGCATGTGTGTGTGCGTGTGTGTGTGTGTGTGTGCGCGTACGCGCGCGCGTGTGTGTGTGTGCGTGCGTGTGCGTGTTTGTGTGTGTGCGTGCATGTGTGCGTGCATTCGTGCGCACGCGCGCCTTCGTTCTTTCGTTCGTTCGTGCGTGCGTGCGTGCGTGGGTGCACGTGTCTTTATCCTTAATTGAATATGTGTTACTATTCTAATAATAAAGTACTAAAAATAAATAAAATTTGGTCTTACTGCTAAAATTAATCGATATTATATATATGGAGTTCTTTGCGTGGCAAAAATTTGAACAAAAACCCATGTCGCCGTGGTGTATTTAAGAGGGTGGCACTGAACCATGCCCCTTTGTCTAATTTTTTATTTCTAGTTTTTGTTTTTGCTAGTTTGTCTCACGCAATGTACTACTCCAAAGAGCGTTTCACCGAAATACCTATCAATATACCCAACGTCCAACCAGCGACGATGGGTCCACAACCAAGAAAAGTTCCCGTAAGTAAGCCTCAGAAATTCTAGCTCGAATCGCATTGGTTAACAAAGCAACTAAAAATTCAGCGTTTTAACAGGTCAGTCTGTCATGGGCCATACCCGTTGTACTAGGCAGCCCCCCTGGCGGCGAGAATGTGTCAGGATTCTCTCAGTGTTGCTACTATTGTAGTTAAACATATAACTGTGGGTGTGTTACTAGCGTTGTGCTCGTCACTGCGTTCTGGTAGCGGGATTGGCAGACTCGTTGACTCGAGTCGCTCATTTGAACGAATCGTTGCGACTTGACTAGGCAAGTCATGACTTAATTGCTACTCGTGTTGGCCTCGATTCGAGCCTTGATCACGCTGATAATATTTAAAGTTGTCCTAAATGGCTGAAGTAAACATTGTATATTTGTATTACTTTACTGAAACATGATGCAGTGCAGGGTCGTAGCCAGGTTTTTTCAAAGGGGTTCTTATTTGTCAAATATGTTAACCAACCATGTGCAATAAATTTAAATGCGTTGCTGTTTAATAATGGATGTGTACAGTAACAGTTTAGACAACTCAAAGTTATTGTGATATTATAAACAAATCAAAGCAACATTTATTTACTTAGTCCACTAGCTGGGCACGGACCACAGTGACTTTTCCCATAGACGACCATTATAACTTTCTTATGCCTCGATGGAAAATTTGTCCTACAATTTTCTTAAATTTTTACAGCACATGACAGACACACTAAGACATCTGCTGTGTGAAATTCGTGAAAATTTAATACGTCATTTTTTTCCACAGATTGCTTCAACGCATGACGCCCCTGCATTTCTGCCATGAAATTCCCCGGTTTCCAAAATATGAGTACATCCTGCCTAATGGCCACTGTGTCCTTACGCAACAGGTATACCAATTGACAAATGTCATAATTTCAAATCTCAGATGCTACTGTGCACAAAAACATCACTTACACTCATTCATTCACGCAATTTCTGCTCTCACAAATACACCCAATCTGCACAATTCATGTTGTCCTAAGGAATCTTTATGTCATGGCGGATGGATTCTGACTGTGGTCTGTGTCCAGCATAGCATTATATATTCATTAAGAGTCACGCACGCACGCACGCACGCACGCACGCACGCACGCATAAAACATACACCAAGCTAGTATGCAGCTAGTCATACAAGAAATACTATTAGAGAGTTTAATAAAATTAATTAAAACATTGAGATTTAAAGCAGGCATAGAAAGCAAAATTTTGGTAGCTTCTGTGACAGCGGCCATTCCAATTTGGTCTGAATATGAGTCTCCTGTCCTATGTATCAACTTGTGATTTTATCTTACACTGCATTGCACTGTTATCAGCTTGCTTTACATGTTGTGTTTGTCTAGTGTTTATTGTTAATATGATTTATCACTGTAGTATACGGTGGGACGTCTGTTGGACAACTATAGATTCTGATTCTAGGATTGTGTATGCATGACTAATTGAAGGTAAGCTCCCGCTCTATCTACAATTTATGAAATGCAATCAATACAGTAATTTACAAATAAACTGCGTTCGCCCCTTGCTGGCGCATAATTATTATAAACACCAAAACACATTTAACGTCAAGACAAATGAATGTCCCTGCACACGCATCTCGTGAAAATCCTAGCGGCAGAACCAGAAACCAACAGCTTTTGTCTGAACTGTCCGACAGAGGGCAAAGTTGAATGACGTCACGAAAATATTGCCCAATCAGAGAAAGCGCGGAAGTTTAAAATGGCGTGCTAGTCGAATTATTCCCGTTGCGAGTTTGTCAGTTCGTAATAAAGCTGCAAATATATCGGTAAGTTGCACATAAACACAACACAGACATAACGGGCAGTCAACGATATCAGTTATGTGAATTGTTGTGATCCAGCATTCGCTAAAATTGCCAAAGCATAGAAGTACGAAAGGCCAGTCTTGAGTCTTATTTGTTGTTCACTCATCTATGATCTAAGCAGTAAACATCTACATAATTAACGGGAAGAACCATTCGGTATATAATCCTGTGGTCACCCAATTGACAGCATCAGACGTTTTAAAGTCAAGATAAAAAGAACCCATGCTATTATCAATTGTTAAAATTGCGTCTATCCGTTTGGATGCTGACCACATCCACAGGGTTTCAAGTCCCTGTGACTAACAAGTTATTTTCTATTCTGCATTTAAAAGTAATTTTTTTTTAACATTTTCATATTTCTGAATTCTTGGATAAGGGAGTTACAGTCATTAACTGTGCGTGGAAAGAAACTATATTTGAATAGTCTGTTTTTACTAAAGGTGGAATGAAGTGATGGCGACCGTTTGATCTGGTCTGGTGTGACGAGTAGACATGTTGAGATAATTTGGCAAACTGACGGCGATTTGGTGGTGTAGTGCTTTGTGGAAGACCAAGAGTCTTGCGATCTTCCTTCTGCTCTGAGGGTTGGCCAGTTGAATCATGAATGTGGTTAACATTCTAGTGACAATGGATTCTCTTAATTAAATTTAAGTTATTTAATTATTTTATAATAAAGTGTTCTTTTGAACACAAAAAAATAAACTTATTCAAGGTTAACATAGCTAGGTGAAAACAACATTAATCTAGCACAATCTAAATTTTGTGATGGCGCTGGCCAAACGGCAGGTAAAGGCCACCAGGCATTTATTATGCGGAAGTTGTAGCAACTGGGTAGACTTTGTCAAGTCCTGGGCTGAGGATCATGTGGATAGTTTTCGTTTTGAGTGTAAGAGATGTGTGAAGATGAACGGACTAGAGGTGGAGATGGAGCAGCTAAGGCAGCTCGTTATGGCATTGGTGGGAAGGGAAGTGGTGGGTTGTGCCAGTGGTTCCGGTGGGGGGATAGTGGATGATAAAGTGGGGAAGGTGAGGAGAAAGATGCTAGAGACAGCTCACCTCAGCCTGGGAGGAGGCTGAGAGGAGTTAAGGGGAATGGACGTAAGGAAATTGGGGCGGAAGACGATGAGAATGAAGGAGACATGACGGAAGGCTACTTGAGCGAAGGCACCAGGAATGCAATATAGCCAGGATATGGGAGGGAAAGGTGACGTGTTGATGTGCTGGAGGGAGATGGATAACCTGCTGCCAGGTGACATGACTGCGGGACAGAATGTGACGGAAGGGATCCGACGCAAGAGCTACTCTGAGGTAGTGATTGAGGAGGAGAGTAAGGGTGTTTGTGTGGGATTTGATAGTCAGGAAGACTGACAAAGCGCTAAACAAGGGGGACGACGTGGTGGTTTGCTTTTCAGGGGCAAAAATACAGGCTATCACAGAGAGGGTGGGAAAAATATATCATGTCGAGCTCCTGAGAACTAACGATTCTGACTGATTCATCTAATCATGGAAATCTAACGCTTCGGGATCAAAATCTAGGATACTCACGGGACCGCGCTAAATTCACGACTAGTTTGAAAGGATGAAAACTTTGCCGTTAGAGGGAGCCACGTGCAGCTCCAGTTGGAGCAAATGATTTTACGCCGAACGGTGAACCGCTCCGTGGGTGATTGATTAGTGGTAGCAATAGGGAGTGAGAGCGATTGCTCTCCTAAAAATTATACCCTGCACAATTTGCCACAATTATCAGAGAATATAGGCTGGCACAAATGTTTAAATATAATAATAGTATAGAGCCAAATAAGGTGCTTAAAGGATGGCATTTTTCAACAAATAAATACACGTATAGGGATGCTTATTCGGCACTCATGAGTATTGACCTGTGGTCAGAAAATAAGAGTTTTTGGGAAAGCACACCATATGTATGAGACAGCTGCTAAACTGGCCTTCCTGTGGCATTTTTACGTTTCACCCTCTGGCAGACATGTTCATTCCTACACCAACTCAACTTCTCTGGAAAGCATTCTGCCATGCTGTAATTACTGCATTTCTATTCAGTCATACATATCCAACCCTGTCTCTTGCTGTGTGCTCATTTACAGTTATTCAGCTGATTGAACTGGAGTAATGACACATACGTGGTAGACACCAATTGCTATACAGAACTGTTTACTTCCTGATTCAGAGAAACAGTGCGCTAAGGGAAGACAGGGAGTGAGCTGGGAGCCATGGAGGAGACTGACAGTGAGATTGGGAGGCCGGTAAGGAAGAAGAGGTTAAAGAGGGTAATGAAGGCAAAGAAGCGAGTCACCAGCCACCGGTTGAATTCCTCGCGAATTCACGGCCTCTGTATCAACTCTTCATGTGAGTACTGTGCGAGTGGAGCATTGCTTGTGTCAACGTACCAAGGCTAGTGAGTCACTAGCGTAGGTACGGTGACACAAATAATGCTCCACTCTACTTGAACCTAAGACTGCTAGTAGCGATGCATTTAGAATGGTTGTAACTTGTTATCGTTGTTAAATTATTTTGTACGTTCTCTTTGGTTGGAAATTTACAGTTCAGACTAATCAATTTCATCAACGATTGATCGATTCATGCTTCTGATCAAGGAATCAATCTCAATCTTGTGTGACTCGTAATTTTCTTCGATTGTGTTCATTCTGAATGTCATTACCTGCCGTTCCATGATCTATCTGTTTGAGATGGTGACTTGACAATGAGTACAAAGTTACTACAAACAGTGAAACACGACAGGTGAAAAGAAGGCTGCTGACTATTCTGCCCCCTTCCAGCAGTTCTGGTCATTAAAAACCTTTGTATTATTAACTCTGTTGATAATAGTGTCAACAAAGCCGTTTGGTCACCGTCATGCCCCGCTCCACCTTTGTTCCAAACTCCACCTAAATGCCCTGCTCTACCCAGACATGGGGTCAATTCCATTCCGGAATTGGAATTGACCCTCAATTCCAGAATTGGAATTGATTTTGTTGGAATTATTGACTTGATACTGATAATATTTATCCCTTAAATTTACTATTACAATCATATTTGTCTGCTATTAGTATGTCACCCTGAATCTGATAACACCCAGGAAGCTGTCAAGCATTTGAATCAAAAACAAATACTAATTAAGTTACTGTAACAGACAGTAAAACCAAAGTCAGACCATTCAGGCCTTATCTTATTTTCTTTCTCAGTGGACAAGGTTTATTTCCCCATGGAGAATACAATGTCATGTTGGTGATTAGGATATTGAAAAGTTTACAGTAAATTTGATGAAATATCAATGATACCACAACTGTTGTAAACAGGGGGAAACTGTTCAAAACTCAGATTAACAACCCAACTGTCCAGGGCTGTCCAAAATGTCTGGTTAGCAAAAATCCAGGAGAGGTGTTGCAGCAGAAAGTACATATCAAATAGCTGAATGCCACTTTTTAAGTTTTTTTTTTAGCCAATATATATATATATATATATTCGTTGAATGAACACTAGTTAATTTGTTAATCATATCTGATTAAATATGATTGTGCACACATGATTTCAATTACAAATAAAACTGTTAAAATGAATCGAATTTGAATTTTTCCATAGCCTAGGATTTTAAAAGTTGGAATTGGAAATGACAATTTGGAAATGATTTTTTCAAGGCGGAATTGGAATTGACGAAACGGAATTGACCCCATGCCTGGTTCTACCTTCATGTCCAGACACGCCCCTAAATAACATATATTTTAGAGCAGCTTTATTTAATTTCTGCATATTATGGTACATATTGGCAAATATGATTTATGCAACATATTGTATTTTATTGATTATTTGTATCGTGCCCTACTGCAGTGAACTCGACCCTGCTGAAGCAGACATTGCGCACCAACAACCGGGCCCTGGCCAAGGCCCTGGAGATGAAGCGCCAGGACCTCAACGTGGCTCAACAGATCATCATCCAGCTACAGGAGGAGCAGCAACACACGCAGCAGCAACTGAGCAACCTGCAGCACGTAGCTGGTCTCAAGGAGAACGCCATCGAGGCCGAGGTCCAGCTCAGGATCCAGGTAGCTGTTGTCATCCAAGTGTATTTTAAATGATCCTAATTTATTTTAAAACGCAAAAAAATTTCGTTTGATTTCCGTGAATCTGGCCAAGTATATTAATATATCTCAAATCATTCTCTCGAGAGTCTGAATATTTAAAAATGCAAATGGGTTTCAATTTTGGGTGAATTACACCGTTTTAGTTATTACGAGATAATTGCAATTGTACACATACTCTCGAGTGCCAAATAAATGTACAGGCCAAATAACAGTATAGTGTGACAAATTGGTTAAATTTAACAGTATGGGGGCATATTATTCAAAACAAATAATAATACAGTGCGAAAAAGTCACTAGTATATTTGTCTTTTTTAGCACCGAAGCAATTTTATTACTCAAAGTAAAGCCTGGGCAAGGCGTCCCTAGAAAACTATGCGGATCGCTGTGTATTTGTTTTTTTCTGCCGAATAGGCATAAACTGTGCGTAACCGCGTTTTATATCTGCAAAAAAACAGGGAAGTTTTATTTAATTGAATACGCAAGCCCGTTTCAAGGGAAACCGTCGCCAGCCAGTTACGACCGGTTTGAGGCGCTGCGCACAATGGCGTTTTACTGCCGGTTTACACAGTGATAATGGTGTTTTAACTAATATACCATGTCGAGCTTCCGAGAACTAAGGATTCTGCCCGATTCATCTAATCATGGAAATCTAACGGTCTAATGCTTCTGGATCAAAATCTAGAATCCTCAGAAGCACGGGATCCCGCTAAATTCACGATTGTTGTTTGAAAGGATGAAAATATAGCCGTCAGAGGGAGCCACATGCAGCTCCAGTTGGGAGCAAGTTGTTTTAGCGCGAGCGGTAAACAGCCCCGTGGATGATTGATTAGCACTAGCAGTAGGGAGTGAGAGCAACTGCTCTCCTAAAAATTATATTCTGCATAATTTGCCACGATTATCGGAGAATATAGGCTGGCACAAATGTTTAAATTTAATAATCGTATATTGCCAAATAAGGTGCGTATAGGATGGCATTTTTCATGAAATAAATACGCGTATAGGGACACTTATGCAATCAATACAGAGTCAAGAGTAGAATGTGTTACATAGTGTTAACTGTTTGTTTACAAATACAGTTGTAAAAAAATTATATTTGTAATAAGAGGAAGCTGACCCCAACTTTAAAAGCAATTGATCATCAAAGTTGTATAGTTGACACTGAGTTGAAACTTCACTATGGTATAGATTTGGTCCATATAAGCCAGGTGCAGCTGTACAGCTATAAATTGTTTTTTAAATTCTACTTGAGGCTTTTCAGTTGTAACAAATGTAAAAAAAAATTGTAATGCAATTAAAATAACTGCCTAAAATTATTTGGGAAACACCCCCTTGTCAGCTTAAAGTGATACCAAAGGCATTTTTGAAGCCTTTGTACTTGAAAACTAACCATTTGCAATCTTTTTTGCATGGGCATATTTGTTCAGAATTGTACGTCGAGAGTGCTGACTAGGTTTCCCACAACTCCAACTTTAAATGCCTGATCGTAGACATAGACGATTTTAGTCACATACTTGCCAATAAGTTTGGACATGCTGTTTGCGTCTAAAATCAACTTATTTGGCAAGATAGTCCATCCATTCATTGTTTACTAACCGCTGTTCTGATTTGACAGTTCTCTTGATCGAGTGTTTGTGTTGTGTCGAAGCCTTCAGCTGAGGTACATGCTGGAAGATTGTCGGAACCACTTCGGGCTTTAATGGTCTCCGTTGCTGACGTTTTGAAGGATCTTGACCCATTATTTGATGAAAATATATCAACTTCAAAACACGACTCTTCAAAATGGGCCGAACAAAGTCTAGCATATCAAGTGGGCTTCCAACCAGCCCGATCGCAATTGTGAATTCATTGCTTCACTACTACCTGTTTTTCCGAAAAATCAGAAAAAAGACTATACCTCGCTGAATCATGTTTACATACAAATGCTGTACAGTACAGCATTGTAAGAGTTTTTGTTGCGTGTAAATCCACCATAAAAGCAAATAAAAATGTAACTGCATATCTCAACCATGTTAAAAATACATGCAACGTACACAGCCTACGTCACAGCCTCTCTTTTTTCCCAGAGGCCCATCCAAAATAAGCCTCCTAGGTCCCAAGCAAATTTGCTTTCGCACCAATTTAATATTTTTTTCTGAGCGTTCCTTGTTCATGTTATATTTGTTATGGTTTATGTGTCAGCAAATACTATAAACTACATATGAAATGAAAGCTAATTAAATTATCTTTTGAATGGTGTGAATTTTATAAATGTTGGTTCATTTTAACTTTACCATATATTTTTTATATAAATGTTTCAGTTCATTAAAAAAAAAAAATTATAACTACAGTCGACTTCAGATGGCATAATGACAATGATTGATTATTTTTTAAACACAAGTATCAGTGACTGAAACCTTCAGAATTAAGTTCTGAGTATCACCATTTTTTTTCACTTTGAAAAATATAAGTTTTAGAAGAATGACAGCTAAATTGATTGCATTTATAAACTTTAATACTTGTTATACTAGTGACCACAAACACGAGATGTGTATAACATTTATTTCAACTTTTTATTTTTCAGGTAACAAAACACAACTAGAAAATAATTATTCTTGGACCCGCCATCTATCCAGATTCGAGAGCGTCTCTATAAGCGAAATTGTCAAAAACCCTTCCTCGGTGGAAACCCTCAAAATCAGTCGGTTTCTGAATCCTCTACTAGCCAAAGTCGCATCCAGTTGTCATCAACTTGTGCCGATCGATTGGTTCAAAAACTGTCTGATTACTATCTAAAATAACAACGAAAATCAACACTTCATTTAGTCATTTACTACACTCAGAATCACCGTCGAATATTTAAACAGAACAGCGTATAAAAACCGGGAGTGTCCAGGCTCAGTACACATACACACATTTTGTGACATCATAGGAATACGTGTACTCGAGGTAATTCGATATGCCTACGAGCCTACCGGTACGCAATAACTATACAAAAAAAAGAATAAAAATTGCCATGACTTTTTAACATTTAAAACATGAAAACAAATCAGAAAGTTTTTCATTTAATACTGAACTCAACCAATATGTCGCTCATAATTTATGTTTCGATTTGTCATTGTAACATGTAAACGGGAATATTGGGAAAGTGCTCCACTGTTTGTGTTGGAGAAAAACAACATAAACAAAACGGAAATGACAAAGCATGCACCTCACAAACTGTTTCAGATGTATGATCTCGATGTGCATGGAAAGGATTCCTTTAAAGTTAATACTGCAACATCTATTCAGAAAATGAACATATATGCTGCAGCGTACCAGCTATGATGTGTTTGTGTGTTTTTTAGAGTCGTATGGACGACACGAAGCAGGTGTTGAGCAAGGTATGCATGCAGCTACTGTCAACTGTTGAACTCATCCATGGGGCGTTGGACATCTCCACCAGTCGAACTTCATCAGTATGTCGACCAGCTACCCCAGCAGGAGATGACATGCCCTCAGCATGCAAGTAGGTTGATTAGTCTACATTGGAAGCTACAAGATTTAACAAGATTGCCACCCAAAACAAAAACCATAACAAGTGGGCAAAGAAGCCATCGGCCTATTGAGAATCCCCAAAAAATGTCATCTATGTGTAACCTGCCCTTCTGCGATAATTAACAATTTTGCTTTTAACCCTAGGAGTGACCAATGATAAATTTCCACGGTGTACACAAATCGGAATTATTCATTAGAGTGCTTTTAAAAATAAAAAAATCATAACTTCACTAATAATTATCACACAAATGTGATTAAGGTATCATTTTGTTGCTAAAAAGACTCCTTATGGGGATAATACTTTTTGTATTTCATCAAAAAAGAAAGCAAAAATGTTACTGAGTATGTCCAATTAGAAAAATGTAGCCATACATATTAACTGCAAACTACAAAATAAAAAAAAATGAATCAAATATGTTGAGAACTTTTATTTTTTCCAACACCGGACTATGCCGTTTCAGACAGGCCCATCGGACCCTCGTCATTTACCATGGTAGTGTAGGCTGTCGAAACCGGCCGAAATCGTGATGGCAACTTCATTATATTTACCTCAAAAAAGCCCACAACATCGTTCTAACTGTCTGAATTAGTATAATGGTGTGATTCACTAATGCTGTCATTCAGTTTGCCGAAATATTGACTCAGAAACTTGAAATAATCCAGCCTAAAGTGAACTGACACAGAATAAAGTTAGAAAACAAAATGGCAGATTAGTAAATAAAAATTTATTTTGTAGGCAATTTTGATATCTAACATTGGACACTAATCCTAGAATATATATCTTGTTAGAAGGAACCATGAAAGTAGGCAAGTGCACTAGTGGTTTTCTTAGAATTTTTTCTAGAAGTGAGAGATTCTGGTCAAATCTCAACCTTTTTATGGCAGCTGACATATTGACCAGGGCACCAATAAGTGCCTGACATTTCTAGGAAATCAATGCAGCCAGACTTGCGTTGTGATGTGTTAAATGTTACCTACCTTATTGAAGGGCTGACGGTTATTCACCAAAGCACCACAAACTCCCAGTCACTAGTTGTTTATTTGCTGAGTGAACATTGCCAGACTGCCGTACTTGTGACGTAGGGTTATCTAATCGTATGACACAGCCCATGAAATTAAGATGCTGTGTGTGATATTCTTGATTGTGGTTGCAAATGGTTGTTTTAGTAACTTTGATAGGTGCATAGGCCCAAGACATGACTTTTACCTCCCTTCACCTGTTGTGGTTGCGTTGGCCAGGAATGTGTACTACCACGGCCCCCCTACAACAAGTGAACCGAAGTCCCCTCAGTGCTGCACTCCAGCTGCACCTGGCATAGACATAGTTGCGGCCAGTGCAGCTCTTGACCGATCCCTTGGTGACGTGGAGTTGGCCACAAACATGATGACGGGGCATCCTGACCTCAGTGTCATCTTGGAGCAGTCACAGTTCATGGATGCCATTCCTATTCCATTTACGGAGGATGAGCCGTCAGAAGGTTAGTAGCCTTGTATGATCAGAATGCATGTGATAGTATCGCTCAGGAGGCTGGAGCAGAGAAAATTTTCTAATTCGGCTATAAAGACTGGTTTACATGAATGACGTTTGTCGACTTCAGTCAACACTAGGGCTGCAACGATAAACAAAGATACGATATGTGATATTTTTGATATGATACGTATTTCGATACATAACAATACATAAGTTTAACAGAACACATTTATTGGGGGCACATTTTACAGTTCAGCTTGTCTACTGTAAGCATGTTTTTTATGAACAAATTACAATAACTAAAATGTATAATATTGCATCTATATTTTACCATTTTCACGTTGAGCCTCTGGCTACAACAAACTACTACGCACGTTACGGGATTACGTCATGCAGTTACACATTAGTATTGGTAGTCTCGAAACAGCTTCTAAGTGGTGTTTAGAGGTTTTATAACAAGATGATACTTTGAATGAAAAATCACAATTTCTAGACATGCACAAAATTTATTTGGACAAAAACCGCTCATGTAATCAAGCACTTTTGAGTATTTGGCTAGCCCTGAAAGTCTGGCAAAAAATGCTGCAAAGCTTCATCTGGCAGACGGAGCAAGAACCACAGTGATACTGACATCTGTTTAAGGAAGGCAGGTCTTTGTTCAATGTTGGGTGGTTATGTTAAACTTTTTAAAACCAGCCTGTAGTTCGTTTGGTTTGGGCGTGACCCCCACATCCTTTATTTAATTAATAACAAATCAGACAATCAATTGCATACATGTATGAAATGAGACGAGTCAGAAAAAATGGCAGCTGAAGATGGAGCTTTAATTTCGTTTGGCTTTTTCAGGGTCCATCAATGTATGTTCAGATATGTTCTGTGTATATCACGTTGGGTGCTGACACTGGTTGGTTGTTGTAGGTTGTCGGTTCCTTCCTGTGTCCCGGTCTCACAGTCGTCAGCGAAGAGGCAGTGATCGTCAGACGGGGTCTGAGTATAATTCATGCTCTGTTCTTACCCCTCCATTGCCACAGTGTCAACCTTCTACTAATGTTGTGACGTCAAATGAGCGTCGCTCGCAACAGATTTTGTCTGATGTTCCTGGGAGAAAGTCACAGCAAGTAACAACAGATTCAACGCCATTGAATGGTACCTTTGAAGGTATGACTGTGGAGGAAGCGTTCGGGCGACGGGACGCCGGACGCTACAGGGCTGATGAGCGCCCTCTACCGACACTTCAGAGGAAAGAAAAGTTCGATGGCAACGTTGGCAGTATCGGAGGAGGTAAAGTCGCGGAAAGATCGTCGAGTTATATCAAGAAACTCACTAAGTTGAAGAGAGCAAGTCGTGTCATGGTTTCTTCGACCAATGAGAAGGTCGTATCAGTGTCCAGCAGTAATATCACCTGTGACAGGCGCAGTACTTTTGTTCTGAGACCAGCTAGCTCTACTACTGGGGAAACACTGGGCAGCATAGAAATGGGTGCTGAGGAAGAAAGTGGGGAAACGCCGGAGGAAGAGGTAGGGATCTTGGAGGAGTTTGGGAACATTCTTGTGAATGACGAAGATGACATCATGATTGCGTCGCCTGACGCCGACTCAAAGTGTGTTGGGAATGTCGCACAGGAACAGACGATTTATTCGGATGAAGACATGGAAATGACTGGAGTGCTGAATGTGCCTTTCGAAGTCAACTGCAGTAAAATATCAATGCCAGCCTACATCAACAAGGAGACTGCGCACGAGCCGTCGTTCTTGGCCAATACTACAGCAGGGGAGACAGGTGTGTTGGTCAGGGAGGTGCCAAAACAGGACGCTTCAAAAGATCCAAAGACCACCGAAACCAGGAAAGTGGCAGCAAAGAAACTGTCCAAGAAGACCGATAAGCCATCAAAACATAAGTTGACTTTGAAGAAAGGCAACAGTAAAACCTCAAGGAGATCTAACGCTAAGAAGTTGGCACAGAAGATTGATCTGGTGGCATCTGAAGATGATGCCCAGACCATGGGTGATGGGAGTAGTGTCAGCGAGACAGGGCTAAAGAAGTTCAGCACGTACATCACAAAGCCTGGCCAGATGGCGTTTACAACTGGAAAATTGAGCCAGATGGCACCACCGAAGGGCATGTCCATGTTGCCACGGGTTACCGCTCGGTCCAAGTCACGTGCGAAATCAAATAAAATCGCTGACGTTCCTGTGAAGGACACAGATGCATCGGATGAGCCAAAGTCTGTGTTTGATCTATCAATGAACGAATCGGTGATAATGGTTCGCACAAAGTACAGTGACTTCCGTGAGCACTATAATACAACGTTGAGCAAGGACAGTAGCAGTGATGATGCGTCGAACGACGCCAACGTCGGGGAGAGCCCACACGGAATAATGCTGACTTTGGGAAATGGGAAGCGAACTAAGCCGCGGCGGGCTCGGAGCAAGCAAGTCAGTTATGCTAGTTACACTGCTGACGCTGTGGCGCTACTGTCGGACGTTGCCCTGCCTGATGACCAGCCGACCAATGCTGAACGAGCACTCGAGAATAAGAACTGTGACGTCTCCGATCTGGACAACAAGCTGACATCTGGCGATGATAGCGTGTTTGCCCCTAGTGGTGGTGATGTGTTGAATGATGTCATTAGTCGGATTAGGAGACCCAGCAGAAAGTGTAGTAGTTCTGTTGTATATGTTCTTAACAGTCCTGACGCATCACGTATGTCGGCTGATAGCAGTGACACTATCGACAATGCAGAAGGTGACAACGACAATGTGAGATGTAGTCGCAGGAACGGAAAGACAAATGTAAGCAGTGACAAACCTGCTGACGAGGAGACTGGTGCTGCCAAGTTGATGTGTGATGACATCGGGACAGGTCACATGACGCCTGACATAAGCTGTAGCAAGGTGAGGAACCTTTGGAATTCTTCTACAAGGTTTTCTGATAAAATGCTCCGTTGGTAATATAAAAGATTTTTTGGTGGTTATAAACTACATAGAAAATAAATATGCTGGTCAAGTGATGTTGGTCAAACTGTTGCAGTTTAACCGCCGGATAGAAGATAACCGCATATAAGGGAGCTATCTGGCCTTCATGCATACGGCCCCAGTTGAGAAATTACAGATATTGTTTCTCTGTGAAATTTGATACTGTTTATTAGAAATTGATATAAAGTATGTTTCATCACATACATAGTGAAAGTAGTATAATAAAAATATAAATATTGTTTGTATGCATGATATTGCTCACCATTTGTTTTATCGTGTAAATAATTTTTTTCTCATTAACCATTGGCGCAATACCCAGTTGAGGTATGCCAATTAATTAACAGAAACATCTTTGTGTTACATACCATTTCTCGGATGAAAATTTTCACTGACAACACTGGTAATGTCAAGTTAGAGCACTTTTGATTGTCAATCTAACTATAACCGAGCTAGAGTATGTTTGTATGTTAACGTTTTCCTCCTATGAGGCGTGCACCTCGAGCGCCAAACTTTAAGGGATTAATCTACGACCCCACGAATGAAACATAATGCCTTTATTTTTTCGAAATACCTGTATATCAAGGGTTCTTAGTGGTTTTTACGTTAACTTACAACAATCGCAGAACCCACGCGCGAGTGCGCCGAATACTTCGTTACGTAAACTGTTTAAGAGTACGTAGTGCCATCTGGCACATAACATTTAACTATGGGGGCGGTTTATATTAAATATAGTAGAAAACATACGTCACAATTGTACATCCTGTCCTGGGGACGGGCATTTTTGCTAGTTTATATAACAGGGTAATAATTAAGCCTGTTTGTTTCAGCAAAGTCAAGGGAGCGTTGGTGGTTCTGTGACTGAACACAGCAGGGGCAAGTCAATGAACAAGGTGGCCAGTAGGAGGGAGTCTAAGGTCAAACGGAAAGAGGATGAGTCTATAGTGAAAGTGAAAAATACCAAGTCAAGGGTGAAGCAGAAAGACTACGAGTCTATATTGAAAGTGAAAGATACCAATTCAAAGGTGGAACAGAAAGACGATGAGTCTATTGTGAAAGTGAAAGATACCAAGTCAAAGGTAAAACGGAAAGACGATGAGTCTATAGTGAAAGAGAACGATACAGAATCAGTTATGAAAGAGGCTGAGTCTATTGTGAAAGAGAAAGATACCAAGTCAAAGGTAAAACAAAAAGATAATGAGTCTATTACAAAATATACCAAGTCAAAGGTGAAACGGAAAGAGGATGAATCTATAGTGAAAGTGAAAGAGAGCAAGTCAAAAGTGAAACAGAAAGAGGATGAGTCTATAGTGAAAGAGAAAGATACCAAGTCAAAGGTAAAACAGAAAGAGGATGAGTCTATTGCGAAAGAAACCAAGTCAAAGGAGAAACAGAAAGAGGCAGTGTTTACAGTGAAAGAATCAGAGTTGATAGTGAAACAGAAAGAGTCAAAGACTACTAAAAAAGAAACGGATTCTCTGGTCAGACAAAGACAGGTTGGACAGAGGCCAGTGGTTAAAGGGACCCCTAATTCAAAATCTGGAGAGGTTTTGAGCACAGAGAAAAACAACAGGGCACAACACCAGAAACGTAGAAGTGTGAGATCCAACATCGTTGTTGGTGATGCGTCAGACAGGGATGGTGACAGGGACTTTGATGTGGTGACAGGTATCACAGTGTCTACTGGTCCGGCTTCAGACAAGAGTCACACTGACAGCACATTTGTTTCATGTAAGAAACAAACAGCCAAGAAAGACTTAGTACAGACAGAAAAACATTCTGTGACAAACAGAAAGCGATCTGCAGACAGCAGTGGCGAGACAATGCGTGCACAGATTGGTACGCCACGGAACCCCACTGTCTGCACAAAGCAACGGGAATCAATTATTAACAGGTTAGTTAATTCATTATATTATTCTAACCTCGTAACTGTATCAAAGCTGATAATGTAAGTTTTGATTAGAGTTTCCAATCCGACATAGTAATGATTGTGATACTAAAAAGCGAGGTAACTGTATTAGCTGTATTATTAATATCCTATACTTTACTGTTATGGAAATAATTTGGGACTGTCCCAAGGTGACCATAAAGTGAGGTTAGGCTGTACTGTCACATACTTATACTTATACTTTTACTTTAAAATGTGATCAACTCTACCAGCTTAGGTTGCCACATCACTAATGCCATTCAATCTGTTGCAGGACGTCTATGAATCTACCAGCTTAGGTTGCCACATCACTAATGCCATTCAATCTGTCGCAGGACGTCTATGAATCTACCAGCTTAGGTTGCCACATCACTAATGCCATTTAATCTGTTGCAGGACGTCTATAAATCTACCAGCTTAGGTTGCCACATCACTAATGCCATTCAATCTGTTGCAGGACGTCTATGAATCTACCAGCTTAGGTTGCCACATCACTAATGCCATTCAATCTGTTGCAGGACGTCTATGAATCTGCCAGCTTAGGTTGCCACATCACTAATGCCATTCAATCTGTCGCAGGACGTCTATGAATCTACCAGCTTAGGTTGCCACATCACTAATGCCATTCAATCTGTCGCAGGACGTCTATGAATCTACCAGCTTAGGTTGCCACATCACTAATGCCATTTAATCTGTTGCAGGACGTCTATGAATCTACCAGCTTAGGTTGCCACATCACTAATGCCATTTAATCTGTTGCAGGACGTCTATGAATCTGCCAGCTTAGGTTGCCACATCACTAATGCCATTCAATCTGTCGCAGGACGTCTATGAATCTACCAGCTTAGGTTGCCACATCACTAATGCCATTTAATATGTTGCAGGACGTCTATGAATCTGCCAGCTTAGGTTGCCACATCACTAATGCCATTCAATCTGTCGCAGGACGTCTATGAATCTACCAGCTTAGGTTGCCACATCACTAATGCCATTTAATCTGTTGCAGGACGTCTATAAATCTACCAGCTTAGGTTTCAACATCACTAATGCCATTCAATCTGTTGCAGGACGTCTATAAATCTACCAGCTTAGGTTGCCACATCACTAATGCCATTCAATCTGTTGCAGGACATCTATGAATCTACCAGCTTAGGTTGCCACATCACTAATGCCATTTAATCTGTTGCAGGACGTCTATGAATCTACCAGCTTAGGTTGCCACATCACTAATGCCATTTAATCTGTTGCAGGACGTCTATGAATCTACCAGCTTAGGTTGCCACATCACTAATGCCATTTAATCTGTTGCAGGACGTCTATAAATCTACCAGCTTAGGTTGCCACATCACTAATGCCATTTAATCTGTTGCAGGACGTCTATGAATCTACCAGCTTAGGTTGCCACATCACTAATGCCATTTAATCTGTTGCAGGACGTCTATGAATCTACCAGCTTAGGTGCCACATCACTAATGCCATTTAATCTGTTGCAGGACGTCTATAAATCTACCAGCTTAGGTTGCCACATCACTAATGCCATTCAATCTGTTGCAGGACGTCTATGAATCTACCAGCTTAGGTTGCCACATCACTAATGCCATTCAATCTGTTGCAGGACGTCTATAAATCTACCAGCTTAGGTTGCCACATCACTAATGCCATTCAATCTGTTGCAGGACGTCTATAAATCTACCAGCTTAGGTTGCCACATCACTAATGCCATTCAATCTGTTGCAGGACGTCTATGAATCTACCAGCTTAGGTTGCCACATCACTAATGCCATTCAATCTGTTGCAGGACGTCTATAAATCTACCAGCTTAGGTTGCCACATCACTAATGCCATTCAATCTGTTGCAGGACGTCTATAAATCTGCCAGAAGTGTCACCGTGCAAGCGTCGGCGCAGGGCCGCGTCCAATGTCAACTATAAGGAGCCTTCAGGGACTCAGTAAGAACCAAACTTTCTCTTGTTCATAAACTTCATTTTTGCAACACCCATATTTTATGGTTTATGTTTTCGCTGCTTGGTGGTAAAACCGCGATAAACACTGTTTGGAATTGATGAAAATGTAATTGGTATTTTCAATTACTTTTTCAGTTACATCATGTAATGTTCTAAATAAAGCTGCTCTAAAATGTTAGTATGTCTGGTTGCTCTGTTCACCCATGTTTACTTCGATATGAAATTGATAATGTTAATTGGTATTTCTAATTGATGTGGAATTGGAATTGATATAATGTAATTGCCCCAAGTCTGTGTATGGCATGCAGTGGTGAGTTGTAATTGCCCCAAGTCTGTACGGCATGCAGTGGTTTCGAAGAAGAATCCAGAACACGAAACTGGTGGATTGTACAATTATTATTTATGCTAATTAGTATATGATGGTAGTTTGTATTCGTTAATTTGGAAATGTTGCAAGTCTTTCATCGCTCTCCGAACAACATGACAATTGCAGCAAGTTACGTTGCGATGCTCGCATTGTAGGAAACTGCGGCAAGGTGACCCCCACACCGCCAGTGTGTATGTTGGAAAGGATGGCCAGATGATGGTGCCACCTATCCGGCCAATGAAGAAGAAATCAGGTAATCTTTGGCAAGACATCAGCCAGCTTCCCTCGTCTCACCTGTGAGACTGGAACTTTAATTAAAGGGAATGTATGGCAATTTGCATTGGTTAACTTATACACAGCTGGTTGGGGGTTTTATCCCACCAAAGTTCTCTGAGTGCAACCTATGGTGTTTTCATTAACGATATCACGGAACATGTTGTTTCAAGTGCATCTGTAGTAGCCTTCACTGTTCGTCTCGTAAGATCTGATGTGAATAAGGTGACATCAGAATTGTAACTGTCTAGTAAGAATTCAGCACGATAACCAACTATTAAGATATTAAAAAATCTTATATATAGTATAATAAGTGCTAGTTTTGTGACTACTTGTTTTTAAAGTGCAGGTCAACTATTAATGTTCACATGGTTATATCGCCTGGCAGATCTGGTTGTTCTTACTTTGCAGGCGTTCGTATAAAAAGTGAAAAAGTTAACGATTTCACTAACTCATAAGCAGGTGTGCCCTGATCAGGATCATGACCCTGTCTAGAGGTCATCAGGTGCTGTTTAATTGTCACCCCATTTTGCAGCACCCTACTAATGTGTCTGATCACCCCTTTCTTCAAGGTGTTGGTGCTGGGGTTTTGCATGTTCCACGTCTTTCTAACATTCACTCTTCTCAGAACTTAATGCCTCTTTTCAGTCGGAGACTATTGTTAGATATTTTCTAGCGAATGATTTACAGAACACTAGAGTGGAGCTGTTGCTATATACTGTATTTTTAAACCGGCTAAATGATAATTCTGTGAGTTGGTAATTGTGTCAGGCAGAACTAAAAATATAGATCATTTAAACAATTCTGTGTCGCACTCTTCGTATTTTGTTAAAATATTTTTGTAAACAGACGGAGCTAGCTCTGATGTTATAGACTGTTTAGCCATCTTTGCTAAAGCCCCCTAATTATACTTAGCCAAATACAAATTGTTTAGCCAAATTTGTTACAAATTGTTTTAGCCAAATTTGTTATATGCATCAAGACAACAAACGCTCATGTATTTTGCATGCTTTTTAACGAAAATGAAGGTGGCCAAATTGGCTCAAATGAGTAACTTGTTCAGCTAAATCCAATGCTGTGTAGCCTATGGCCCAAATGGCCACCGGTAGCACTAGACCTGTTGTTTTTTTGTGGTGAAATTTGTATAAATTTGGTATACAATTATTCTTTGGTTAATCGGCCTATTGCAATCTGATCCTGTGTCGCCATCTGTCATGCTACTAAATATGCCCACATCAAATGAAATCTGCTTAGTTTTGCCAGAAAATATGTCTGGTAGTGTTTTGTTTTTAACTAAGTTTTAATACTCCATGATCCAAACTGTCACCTCCTGTCCACAGTGGAGTTTGTCTTCAAGCAGAAATTTTGCCTAATGTGTCTTTGTCGACTTGTGTCTGTGTTACCATGGCAACTGTATTTGTTGTAGAGCATCGACTGTCTCGAAAACCATTGGACACCATCACCAACAATGGCCGCATTTCCATTGCCTACCGAACCAGCGACGTTGCATGTGTTTAGGCAACGCAGTGACAGACTTAGCATCGACACAGTGACATTCACTGTCCACATAGTGACATTCACTGTCAACCTGCATGCAGTTTTACGAGTCATTCTTCTGAATGTCACCAGAGTTATGCTTACTTAATGTTGTGCGAATGACGTTATTGTTCTAGTTATTCTGGTCATTAGATGACCTAATAATTTGGCCTGGGCATGAACCTCGGCTCAATTTATTTAAAGTACTTCTGAGTTTACAAGACTTAATTTGTTTTATAAATTCCGTTTTGATGATAAAATACAGTCAGATGGACTGATATTTTAAAATGCTCTATATCTATTTATGATGGGAATATCTGGTCTTATCAGCTTATAAACATTCTCATTACATGGAAACCCTGTGTACAAAAACACTGTCCATACATGTGAATGTGATCAGTATGTTTTACTAACATGGACATTTTATTATTAATTCAGTTAATTTTTTATTTAATTAAATTTTTTATTTAACTGACCTAGAAATGTGAGGTTAATTTAATTTTAGAATTGTTGGCTTGATTGTTGGCTTAATTAAATACAGTAGAACTCTTCTAAAGCAGCCACCCAAGTGACCAAGATAAGTGGCTCGATTAACGGGGTGGCCGAAGTACAGAGGCCCGTCAGATATACAGATGTGGGAAAAACAGACTGCGATTCAGTGGCCGTTTTCAAGAGGGTTCTACTGTAATTAACTTTTCAAGTTAACTGCCCCATGTGTGGTCTGATGCCAGGTCGTTGTGTACAGTGGATCCTCAGAAGTCATGCCACATTTGGAACTCCTCAAAAGTGGTTTTTATACTGTCGAGGGTTTCAGTATTGGACTCGTGATGTTACGAACAACTGTTTAAAAAGGGACAACATTTAATACCCGTCCTGCCCATCCCTATTTTATAATAAATGGTTTCTGGTTGGAGATTGGGAACATTGGATGTATGGAACAATTTTGCCAAGTTCATATATGTTCCATATAGCGGGTGTCAACTGTAAATATTTTTTGAGAATGAGAAAAACTTGTCACATTTCAGAGGTGGCCCGGGAGGTACTCCCTATACTGAGGTATACATGTATGTGTCACGCAAATGCCCGTTTTTGGCAATTTTTCTCTCTGTCCGTAGAAAAAATATATATTTGTTCTCTTTGTGCCCCACCCAATTAAACCTGATAATTCTCTTTCATCGAAGAGGAAATTTCCCAATGAAAACGTTCCGCCCGGGCTTACCTTACACTTATAAATTGTTCAATAATTCTCTCTTGGTGACCCTAAATTTCTTGATTTCTCTCTCCATGTGCTCCATGGGGCTTTGGTGGCACACCCCCACCGCTTTGGTATGGCAGTATTGTAGTTTAGTTGTTAGGTGCTAATTCATAATGAGTATTGTGAATGTCAATGTTTCTAAGAATTTTCCTTCCACCGAGATCTATGGAATCACATCTCCCTGTTGCATGTCATGTGTAGTGAGTAATGATAATGTATATACTGTGTTCATTAAGATAGCCTTGGTTTATTGAAACTTTAGACCAATAAATTCTATACCAACATGTGAATGTTGCATGGATAATATAGAGACTACTGCTTCAAGAGTTCTTCATTCAGCCTGGTGCTTTGATCTGGCAGTAGCAGTTGTAGATATTTAACAAGATTGCCATCCCAAACAACAAGTTCCAGATGGCAAGTGGACAAGGAAGCAATTGGCTTATCGAGAGTTCAACAATTTTCTCATCTATGTGTAGCCCACCCTTATCAAATATCTGTCAATTCTATTTTTAAACATATTCACACTACTAGCATTAACACAATCATTTGGCAGTTTGTTCCATTCATTTATCACCCTCTGTGAGAAAGAGTACTTTCTCATGTCCAACCTACACTGCTCCTTAACTAATGCTGCTTTGTGTCCTCTGGTTCTACTGCCTTCTTTAAGTTTGAAGAACATATTCCTATCAACATCCGTTCACTATTTTAAACACTTCTATTTGGTCTCCTCTTAGTCTCCTGGTCTCTAGTGTTGTCAAACCAAATTGTAATAAGCGACTTTCATAACTAAGGTCTCTCAATTCTGGAATCATTTTGGTTGCTCTTCGTTGTATTCTTTCTAGCTTGTCTATGTCCTTTTTATGATGCGGCCTCCATGCTTGAATACAATATTCCAAATGTGGTCTAACTATTGCTTTGTACAGGGGTACAATTAGCTGTTTCTCCTTATACATGATAGTTCTCATAATTAGCTCTAGAATTTGATTTCATTTTGAAGCAGCAATCCTGAAATGTTCATGTCAGCACTAAATGTTACACCTAAGTCCTTTTCTTGTGTGGTTCTACCTAGCATCCCCCATTTTATATTCTTTGTCCATGTCCTATGTGTATGCATTTACAGTTCCCAAAATTTAATAACATTTGCCATTTTTCTGACCATTTAATTAATTTATCTAGATCATCCTGTAAACTTTTTTATCTGTATCATTAGTAACCTTTCTGAATACTTTTGTGTCATCTGCAAATTTGAGTACTTTGCTAGATATGTCATCTTCCAAATCATATATATATATATATATATATATATATATATAGTGCCTCATCAAAGATTGTTACTTAAACTAAAAGCCCATTGTATAGGTAATGATGTAATCAACTGGATAGAAAAGTGGCTTACACACAGAAGACAGAGTAATAGTAGATGGTGAGATTTCAAACTGGAAATCGGTTTTTGAGTGGGGTACCACAGGGATCAGTATTAGGCCATATACTGTTTATATATATATATATCCAGTTGATTACATCATTACCTATATCATGGGCTTTTAGTTTACGTAACAATCTTTGATGAGGCACTTTATCGAAAGCTTTCTGAAAATCTAAGTAGACAACATCCACTGGTGACCCATCATCTACCCACTTTGTAATTTCTTCAAAAAAACATAAGAGATTGGTTAGACATGACCTTGCTTTTAGGAATCCATGTTGAGATGTATTTATTAATTTATGTTTCACAAGGAATTCCACCATGTGGTCTCAAATTAATGTTTCGAGTAATTTCCATACAAATGATGTTAAACTCACTGGTTAAATTCTCTGGCTTGTTCCTCGATCCCTTCTTAAATAGAGGCGTAATATTTGCTTCTTTCCATTCTGAAGGAACTATTCCTTCTTCTAGTGACAAGTTAAACAATTTTGTAAGTGGTGTACTAATTTGCACAACAATTTCCTTAAGCAGTTTTGGTGGTATCCCATCAACTCCAGGTGATTTTTATTATCTTTCATCTTCTTTATTTTCTGTGCTATCATTTCAGGAGTTACAAATAATTGCCCTAAATGTTCTGATTTATTGTCCAAATTTAGTAAATGGAACTGGAAGTGATCCGATATATATTCTGTGGTAAAAACTGAGCTGAAATACTCATTCAGGACCTCTGCCATTTGAAACTCGTCTGAAATTATGTTTCCCCTGTTGTTTTCCAGTGGTCCGACCTTATCTCGAACTTTCTGTTTACTCCTTACATAAGCATAGAAACTCTTGCTGTCATTTTTTATATTACCTGCCAATTTTTTTTCAGAGGTTCTTTTAGATTTTCTAATTTCAGTTGTAGCTAGGTTAAGTGCCTCTTTGTAATTTGCAGTCTTCAACCTTTCTGGTACGCTTATAAACCCTCCACATAGTTTGCTTAAACACTATTTTTCTAATAACTTCCTTTGACAAGTTTTTCTTTCTAGACCGTTTTCCTTGTTTTTTCAAAGGAGCAAATTTATCAATGATTCAATTTAATATTTTAGAATATTCCAATATTCAATTGCGGTCTTATTCATCAGCATGTTATTCCAATCTAACTTTGCTAAGTATTTTTTCATATCTTTATAGTTACCTTTGTGGAACTTTCTCCTATACGTTTTTTTACTTTCTGATTTTACATTGATTTTGATTACAAAATGTATCTGATTGTGGTCACTGTTACCCAATGGTTCATGTATTTTTACATTGTCCACTAATTCTTTTTGTGATGATAAAACTATATCTAATACATTTTCTCCCCTGGTTGGTTCTAGCACGCGCTGAGTAAGGAAGCTCTCCTGAATTAAAAATAAAAATTGTTGGTCATCACCCACTGTACTCTAGAGATTTCTATTGTATGTGTCCATGGTTAAAATCTCGCATTATGATACATTCCCCTTTACTAACTTCCTTTATAGCATTTTGTGTTATCCTCTTCGTTTATGTTTGGACTTATGTAAACTAATCCAATAGTTAATTTTGAATTTCCTGAAACTATTTTGCACCAAACAGCTTCATCGTAATCTGCTTCCCTTTCTAGTTTTATTTCATCAGCCTGAATAGATTCTTTAACATATAAAATAACACTCCCTCCCCTTCTTTCTATTCGATCTCTTCTAAACATTACGTATCCTGTCAATCCTAATTCTGCATCTGTTATGTCTGTGTTGGCCCATGATTCGGTAATACCAATTATGTGAGGGTCAATATCTTCTACCATAATGTTTAATTCGTTTTTCTTATTTACTATACTCCTAGCTTTTAAACACACGCATCTATAACCTGCTTCAGACATGTTTATCGGATATTTTGTTATTGGTTTATCTGTATTAGTGGCCTCTTGTCCTGCTTGAGGCATCTCTACGTAACCCCCCTGCACTTCTATATACAGTATAGATATCAGTACAGTAGTTAGAATACTGTAACTACAGTGATTCACACAAAATGTGTTTTAAATATTGTGTATTTTAACAGTTACAATTATATTTTTTTACAGCAACTAGACCTTGTTCAGTTGCATTTTAAGTAGTTATGTTAAACCTGTTCTGGTACAGCTGGAAATGCTTAGATACAGAACGATTATTGAAGGATATTAATCATATGCATCAGTTCAGAATTTTATTGTTTTACAAAATTATTCATCCGTGTTAGGATCCAAAATTTATACTGATGATTTTTGGCAGCCACTCAGACTTTGATAATAGTTATGATCAATGTCAGCATTGATTTGGTTCAATTAGAAGAAATTGTATTACTTGTACATGGTTATAAAGTTTTCTGTTACACTTTAAAATAATGATGGTGTCAACAAAGAATACATTGTATCAGCAATTACCATGCTACTGAGCTTGGCCCCTGGGAATTTAGGTGCTGTAAAAGTGTTATTATATATAACAAAAAAACAATGCAAGAACAAGAAAGTTGATCTGATGTTTGAATAATTTCAAATACGCGTTGGTATAGTTCGTATTACAGTGCCATGATGAAAACGTGTATTGTCATAGGCAAGTTAGGGTTAATCCTATACATAGCTTCTAAAAGATCAAAGAAAAAGCATAAACCACATGCGTTTAAAACAAAACAACAAATGAAACACTGACTGCTTGGTGGTGGTGGTGGTGGTGGGTGTGTGGTGTGTGTGTAAGTATGCAGACACAATATAGTCGATTGATCAGATGTGAATCATCCATTTCATGAAGTTGTTTAAAACGACTGGATGTAGGTAGGTGATTTTAAATACGAAGCTGAATCGAAAGTTTATTTGAGACCTAGTCAACTGCTGGAGTCTAGTGAGGGGTGTGGCAGGGTATCAACCTCCCACCTGTTTAGGGGCCAACCTCCTATCTCCCACCTGTTTTTGGGGCGACCCTCCCAGGTCCCACTTCCTGCCTCACCCCCCCCCCAGCAGCAGATGCGGAAACTCAAAAGTAACATCATACAAACAAGGTATGATAAACATCAAACCACTGACTACTTCGTTCCACTTGCTGTCTTGGTCGACGAGTCGTTGGGAACCAGACAGCCAACACACCCCGCGCCCAGACGTCAAAGACGGTCCAACCAGCAATGATGGGCCCACAACCCAATTAAAGTTAAGTTTGTATACTATGCAGAGTAGTTCTACAACAAATCAAAAAAGACACTGAGAAACAAATTAGGAAAGAATAAACAGGCTTCAAGAGTGGAAGATCGTGCACGTAACAGATCTTTATGATTCGGACAATAATGGAGTGGAACTCATCTCTGTACATCAACTACATCGACTTTGAAAAGGCCTTCGAAGGTGATCATCATCCTGAAAGACGTGTAGCGTGAGGCACAATGGACAACAGAGCGAGTGGTTCAGTGTGAGGCTTGGGATAAGGCAGGGATGCGTCATCTCGCCATTACTCTTTGGTCGTGATCGACCAAAAGGACTTGTATGGGGACTAACTAAACGGCTAGACGATACAGAGTTCGCCGAAGACATTGGCCTCCTTTTGCACCCCCAGGATATCCAAGAAAAAACGAACAAAGTTGGCCTCAAGATACACCAACGGAGACAAAGACCCTGAAGACACGCAGCACAAGAAAGACCACTGTGAGAGGGAAAGCACTAGAGGAGGTGAACGACGTATTTTGGCAGCTTCATCTCAGCAGACAACATCGAAAAAGAAATCTCCACAAGGATCGACATGGCAGCACAACAGACTCACCAACATCTGGAAATCCACTACTCTCCACACCAAGACAACACTGAAAATATACAGATCTAACGTCTGTTCAGTACAACTGTACGCTTCAGAAACATGGAGGACAAACAAGAACATAGAGAGCCAACTCAAAGGTCTTGTTTTGTGTGCCTTACATGAATACTAAGAATGCGTTGGGAGCAAAGAGAAACAGAGAAATCACAGAACGCACCAACATCAACAACATCGTCGATGAGGTGATGCAGAGAAGATGGAGATGGCTTGGCCATGTTCTCCGCTTGGACGGGAATAGCCATCCTCAAACAGACACCACCTGGAAAAGGAGGCAGACCACTGGGGACCTGGAGAATAAAAAATGCTGAAGAAGAAATGAAGATGGCTGGAAAGACCTGGATCGAACCTGGCTGGCTCGCCCAAGACCGTGCTGGCGGGAGATTTGTTCGCCGTATGCTCCATTGCAGTGGGCGCGAGGCCCGCATTGACATATTTTGCAAACATCTTCCCTAGACTTAGTCTTAGTCCCAGATATCGATAAATTCGTTAACATTACAAAAACTCATATAATAATATAATTCCAAACACGTTGATGGTTCATGTTTGATTTTGACTGTTGTTTGGCTCTGAAAAGAGCCGTTTTGTTCCGACGCCGACGGCGTTTGTGGCCTGTGACTGTGTCTAAGATTTAGACTTCGTCCCCGATTTCTTAGGAAGAAGCACGGCTTGGATGTTAGGAAGAACGCCGCCTTGAGCAATCGTCGTGGCCGACAGCAACCTATTCAGCTCTTCGTCGTTGCGGAGAGCCAGCTGCAAGTGTCGAGGGATGATTCTTGATTTTTTGTTGTCCCTGGCCGCATTTCCCGCCAACTCCAAGATCTCGGCTGCCAAGTATTCCATGACAGCGGCGAGATACACCGGAGCGCCAGCACCGATGTGCTCGGCGTAGTATCCCCTGCGCAGCATCCCATGGACACGCGCAACAGGGAATTGGAGACCTGCTCTATACGACCGACTCCTGTTTTTCGCATTAGCTTTGCCGCCCTTACCACGTGCCGACATATTATATAATTACTGCCTGCTACCACAAACTACTCTCTATCAAACAATCGTCTTTATATGGAAAATCGTCTTTATATAGATGCTATTATATTAAAATTAACTAACGCGCGTGCAACCATTTCGGCACGCCCACGTGACTGTAGTGTTCACCAATCGGTTTTTGTCGTATGTTTTTATTTAACTGCAAAAGGTCTATTCATCTTCATTAAGTATTCTTTCAATTTATTCTTATGCTCAATAGAAAGTGTTGGCTTTGTGATGATCCCACTCAATTTATCATGTGCGAACTGGGCTTCTGTGACTTTGTATAAACTAAAGATGAATAACTCGGTGAACAGCATAAGCCATAACGTTTTTTTGTTACGCGCGAAAATATTGCCTTTCGTAAAAAATTCTTTTTTCTCTAGAAAATGTATGTGGAATCCGTACAAAACGTATATAATTTCTTTTATAAAACATGAGATTATATAGCGAAACATTTCTAACGAATCAGCCGATTTTTAGGGACTCGATGTCGACTTGTGATGCTAATGAAACTGCATTGGCCAGCGGTTTAGGTCACGTTGTCAGACGAAAGAACACCAAGGGCAAGGTCAAGGTCAAGGAAAAAACAGATTGAACACGCGAAAGGAGAAAATCAGAACAATTATACACCAAGGGTTGGTCAGGTCTGAGCAGTTCCTGAGATTGTACATAAATTAGGGTTTCGTGAAAGAATCTGGCAATTTCCCGTATGAAAATATGCTGTGGAATTAGGCCTACACGACTTACATGGTGAATGGTAGACCATGCTTTTTCCTATATTATGTCAAAACACCATGGACATGTAGGCCTATCTACCTGTTTCAGCACCATGGGCCGGCCTGGGGAATACGATGCCGATGTTTTCATTACACTTACCCTTAAGGATTCATGGAATTTATAAGCAGGGCCTGATTGGCGTCTGTCCTTTCCTGCTTCCAAAGGTTATCAAATCTTGCCTTAAATGCATTGGTTGTTGTGATGGTTACAACATGGCTTGGTAGTTTGTTCCAGTGGTTTTAAAACTCTGGCTAAAAAAACTGCATAACTTGTAGCCTTGATCTTGTTTTTAGGAGTTTTAACGAGTTTCCTCGAAGTCAGCTGGTTTCTGCTAGGTGGAAATATTGTCCATATCGTATATGTTCCTTCGCTGTCAGGAGTTTGTCACATTCGGTCAAGTCAAGTCTCAGGTGCCTCTGCTTCAGCGAATACAGATTTAATATTTGAAGTAGCTCTTTATATGGCAGGTGTTTGATGCTTGGTACCAGCTTAGTGGCTCGCCTCTGTACTTTTTTGAGTAGTATATCTTTAACAAGTAGGGACTCCATGCTTGTATACAGTGTTCTACGTGCGGCCTGACGTAAGTCTTATACAAAATATTTAAACTTTCAGTATCCAAATAGTGAAAACTACTTTTGATGGATCTGAGTACAGACATCACTGTAGCTTCTGCTTTCGAACACTGTAATGATGGTTTCATATTGCTGGACGTCCAAGTACACACCTAGATCTTTTTCATCAGATTCGTCCAGCATTGTTTCTTCTGTATCATTGACATTGGTCATGGTATACTGGTAGTGTGGGTTATTGCTACTCCAATGCACCATCTTGCATTTGCCTGCATGGAATTTTAGCAGCCATTTTCTGGACCACTCACACAACTTACTTAGCTTTGGGTCTTCTTGTAGTATTGTGTGATCAAAATTTGTAATCAAGGCTCTCCAGATCTTTGTATCATCTGCTAATATCCTTACTTCACTACCAACATGTCCCGGGATATCACTTACGTACACAAGGAACAGAAGTGGACCTAACACAGATAATTGACTTGAGGGACACCACTCCTTACATCAGACCATTGTGACTTTGATCCCCTTAACTTAAGTAGAAATAAAAAATATCGCACCATTGGCATTGCAATTTAACAATGATAGATAGCACTAACTCTTTTTGAAAGATGGTTGGCTCTGAAAAGAGCCGTTTGTTTTTGTTCAGCGACCATCGACTTATCTCGTTGTGCTGGTGTATTTCGTCACAGCCTTCGTCCCTTCGCTGACAGCATGCTTCGCCAACTCGCCGGGAAGAAGCAGTCGAACGGCCGTCTGTATTTCGCGACTGGTTATGGTAGCTCGCTTGCCGTATTGAGCCAGATGGGACGCCTCCTTGGCAATTCGTTCGAATATGTCATGGACGAAGGAATTCATGATGCTCATGGCTTTGCTCGATATGCTAGTGTCGGGGTGGACTTGTTTGAGGACTTTGTAAATGTAAATGCCAAAGCTCTCCCTCCTTCGTCTGTGTTTGCGGTTCTTGCTGCTAGGACGACCCGCCTTCTTTGCTGCTGATGCAGCCTTTTTCGCGCCTTTTGAAGCAGTTTTCGGAGCCATACCAAATACTACAATACGGACAGTCAAAAAATTATGACAAACACTCATAAATTTCTTTTTTTTATGGAAGTTATTAAAATTAAGCTTGGTTTTAGAGTCACATGACCGTGCCGAACAATGCGCGTGCGCAGTAGACCTAGTTGGTTTCGGCACATTCGTTCTGTATAAAAGAGAATGATTCCAGCTAAAACTAACGTTCTTTATTCAACTCGATCGGTGTTGTTTGGCTTTGTAAGTTATCATGACTGGGCGTGGAAAAGGTGGCAAAACTCGCCAAAAGGCAAAAACCCGTTCCTCGCGGGCAGGACTCCAATTCCCAGTCGGTCGCATCCACAGACACCTGAAGAAAGGCAACTACGCTGAACGGGTCGGCGCCGGAGCTTCGGTCTACTTGGCGGCTGTCATGGAATATTTGGCTGCCGAAGTGCTCGAGTTGGCGGGCAACGCGGCCAGAGACAACAAGAAATCGAGGATCATCCCCCGACACTTGCAGCTGGCTATCCGCAACGACGAAGAGCTCAACAGGTTGCTGTCGGGCGTAACTATTGCTCAGGGCGGCGTTCTTCCCAACATCCAAACTGTGCTTCTTCCCAAGAAGTCGCATGCGCATCAGAAGTCAAACTAAACCGCCAGCGCAAGAACAAAACGGCTCTTTTCAGAGCCAACTAGAAATTCAAACTAAGACACGAATGCCATTTAAGTTAACATTCATTATTAATTCATAACTGGGTATTTGTGTAGGAATCGGTGTAGTTAAACTATTTGATTAAAAATAATTTTGTTGGAAGGCGCGGAGCAGACGATTTCCTGTACTGATGACGTCATCAATTTGTGCGTAATCGGCCCTGGAACGCTATCGGATGCCTTGTCAAAGCGGCAATGGCAGCGAGTGGTGGTGCGATTTTTGCGGGAAGGCATCAAGGTAGTTCAGTGACAGCCGGGCCGCTTTATGATGCTGATGGCAACGAAGTTGAGGTAATGTTATGAGGTAGTTTCATGCACAAGTTCTCTTGAATTTGATATTTCTTCTGCGCGTAGAAAATCGACAGCGATGCACAGCATAAATAAGACCGTGTCAGTGATGGTCATAGTGGGTGTTGTCTGGTTTCGATCTAGCATAGCCATGGCTAGGCTTTGCCTAAGCCATGGCATAGAATTGATAGATAGGAACATAACTTCTAAACGTCTAAAGTAAGTTTACTGAGTACGGCCATTCTTGCGTGAATGATTTATTTTAGTGAATATAAGTACATCTGGGAAATGTTTACGTTTGGTTTTGGCCTATCCTAGGCTAGGGCTAGACATGGATTCTAGAAGGAGTTGATAGGATCTTGTGACTTGTTAACATTGTCATATTTTGACATGCATTTTCACATTATCCATATCATCATATGGCCATAAACAGTTAATGGATTTTGAATGTGATGACTTTTTAAAATGTTGCTTGCATCACGTTTTATATGGGGCCCAAACTTGCACATATTTAACAGAATTGCTATCCAAACCAAATACCCCAGATGACAAGTGGACGATGAAGCCATTTGGTAATTCACTCTGCTACTGTTTTCCACAATCAATAATCACAAACGTTAACAAAGTGAATGCCTAGGTATCGCTATCACATTTGTAAACACATGGAGCTCTCACATCAGTGACACAGCAAACAAAAGGTAAAAAGGTACGTTCTTATATAGCGTGGTATCCGGTCCATAGGACTGCTCAAAGCGCTTTACACTTCACCCCCTGGCAGACCTGTTCATTCCAAGGCCATCTCAACTTCTTTGGGAAGTATTGAGCCACGCTGCAATTGCTGCGCAAAGGCTATTAGTTCACATATCCACCACTGTCTGTATTGCCAGGTACTCATTTATACAGCTGAGTGAACTGTGGCAACGTGGGGTGATCAAACTTGCCAAAGGTTCGAAGCGACCGCAGTGGGATTTGAAACCGGGTTCTCGATTGAGAGTCCGGCCTTCTAACCGGTATGCTATCGCGCCCCACAAAACAAGACCCTAGGTTCTCTTAGACGGAACATCAAAATAAGAAAATCAAAGAAACAGCATACAGAGCCCTGTAAGACCTGTCCTGGAATACACAAGCTCAGTCTGGGATCCCCACACCAAAGGTGTGACTGCCCTCGAGAAAATCCAGAGGAGAGCAGCACGTTGGGTCACCAACAGACACCATCACACTTTTAATTTTTGCCACGCACAATAGCGGAGTGGAATAGCCAGCCCCAAGAAGCGGTATATGCGACCACCCTGGACTATTAAGTCCAGGCTCCAGTGCCACCTCTGAATTCTATAAACACCTCTCCCATCCCCTTCCCTCCCATCCCCTTCCCTCCCTTTCTACATTCCCTTACACCACTAAATCGCACTACTACATTTTCTCTCTTTCCTGCTGCCAAAGATTAAGCCCAAAATGACAAAATCTTCAACCAAATGAAGGTGGTCGTTGAAGAAGAAGAAGAATAACTAATTAGGCGATCTTACTTTCTGACCTAACCATGAAAATGACGACCTAGTGCCGACAAAATTATCCTCATATCTACCATACATATGCACATGTCACATGGTCAAGAAGTTATTCTTCCCTATAATGATAAAAATTTACAAAAAGCTAAGACAAAAAATCCATGCCAAGCTCCACGGTTACCATGAATTCTACACTTCTGCTGAGGTGTCATCGCAATATTCACAGCAACTCCACATGATGTTGTTTCTATGACAGAAATTATGAATAATTGTGTGTGCGTGCATGTAGACATTCATGTTATTCTGAAAATATGTATTGATGCAATATTCTGATACAGAAAATGCTACCATCACCGTGTTAGTGGTTATAAATATAATAACGATACTGTAGGGAGTTTTTGTGAAGCTCAACGGCGCCTCGGCATAAGCGTCAAATTTACGGTAGCCATGGAGTTAGGCGTAGGAGAGGCGATTTTTTGTTTTAGTTTTGTAAATATTAATCGTTATATGGGAGCAAGATTGAGTAACTTTTTGGTTAAGGAACATATATGTATGGTAAATATATGAGAAGTTTGGCGGCTCTATGTGGTCATTTTCATGGTTAGGTCAGAAAGTAAATGATCGCCATTAACTTTCATTCATTTATTGTCCTCTGTGAGAATGAAAACTTTCTGATGTTAAATATTTTCTCATTCCTTTGTCTGTTTCTGGTAGTTTGATGTTCGTGAAGATGAAGAACAGGGCATCAAGTTGGAACAGATCATTGAGCTCCTACTGACGGCTGGTTACTTCCGTGCCAGGATAAAGGGACTGTCTCCATTCGACAAGGTGACAACTAGATATTAGTTTTACAGTTGACATTTTTTATGCATCCAGCCATTTGTTAAAGCTCCATCAGAAATGCTATTGGATGAACATGGTTCCAATTACCTTCTGTTGAACTATGTCATGATTTGGGGTTTGTAGTATCTTTACCTCTAGTTACAATGATTAGGCCATACAAAAGTGTTTTGTTTATGCAACCTACCCTACTCTGCCTAAACCCTGACTGATAAGACTGTCTAAACCAAGATAAATATTTTGTCTCTGTTTAAAGTGTGAATGTGTTCATTTGTGCTGAGTGGCAACTGGTTTTATAGTTAACAGTGTACAGTAACGAAACATTTACATGCTTGTAAAAAAGGACTGCAAGAATGGATTATAAAATGGCCCAACCTGCCATAAGTTCTCTAGCATGTTATGGAACTGATTACATCAAGATCTACTGTGATACATTTGCACAAAACATTCAACAAGTTGTTAAAAACTGACCTAACAGAAGTTGATAAATTAATAATGAAGTAACGATTTTTCTTCTAACAACAGCTATTGAGAAGAAAATCATTACTTCATTATTTCCTACCAACTTGATGAATGTTTTTACATGGAATTTATGATAATGGTTTTGTTCAACCAATTGTGGCGTAGTAACTTTGGACATGGCTGTTATATATTTTTGCTGGTACTCGGTTTAAATTTATGTATCTGTCAAGCTAAATGAAGAATCTTTTGTACTATATCTATAATGAAATTTTTCCAGCATTATTTAATCGCTTAATTTGGCTGTTATTTCAGATTGTTGGAGGCATGACCTGGTGCATCAGTACTTGCAGCGTAGACATTGATGTCGACCTTCTCTTCCAAGAAAACTCCACCATTGGCCAGAAGATGTAAGTTTACATGATACACCACAAATAGGATGGATTCATGTAGCAAATTGTTGGTATGTTAGAGATTTAAAATGTCATTGAATTTTTGTATGACTCGGTGCCAAAAGGTGTGCATAAAAAGAGGACAGTGTTGTAATGGGTGATGTTTGACATACAACCAATCTTGAATGTTTTTACAAATAACACTAAATCTGAAAGCTATTATTTATTGAAAACAAATGATATAAGCAAAATGTGTAATAATGTTTGATGTCCAAGTGTATTTTTAGCTAAAACAAACAAACAAAGACAACAAGTTATGTCGAACATAACTATTTCAACAAAGTGTACAAATTTGCCTATTTCTTGAATAAATGAACATTTAATGCAAGTCTTAAAATGTCAAGCTGAAGTCAGTTGCAAAACACACTTCTTAACTGTAATGATGACTCTTGATGTCCTTGTGGACTAAATTTGTGCTAAATAGATCAGAATTAGTATTTATAGACCAGGACTTTGCTAAATAGATGCTGAATGTCATAAGTTCAACATTTAACTAACAATCATTGTCTCCTTCTTTAAAGTAAATCATTGCTAATACAATGCAAACCCTCAGGCGAGTCAATAAATCCATAAAAAATCCAGAATCACAAGCAAAATAAAAAACTTAGTCATATTGCTGCATCCCATCCCCATGAAAAAAAAACCGAAGCAAAAATAACCAGAATTTAGTAAAAATATTTTCATTGAGAACATTAATTCAGATTTATTATTTATTTATTTACCGTGAAGGCTATCTCCTGGCTTTTCACATGTTACATCGTTACACACGTCTATGTATTCGCTACACACATCTATCTATCCACACAAGTCAAAACAACAACTCTGCATTTGTAGTCATCTTCTTTAATTCTCTTGAACTGGTCTCCAGGCTCTTGGAATATGCTCAGGGCGTTTCCGGGTCATGGTGACAAGAGTGCCTAAAAGACAAAAAAATCATACAACTAAATCTAAAAATGGAACTAAAGATCAATTAATCAAGATCAAAGATATTCGTGGTACATAAAATTTATTTTAAAAATGCACAAGTTTGAAGAGGCCAGGAAAACCTAGGCGTCATCACCTTCCTTATGTGAAACGTCACTATTTCTACAACTCCAGTGGCCGTGTTGTAAATGCGAAGCTCAACACTTGTTTTTGGCCTGAGATGCAGTCTGCTGAAATTGTCTCATCATCTACAATCATCCTACTCGACGACGAAATCGTGATGTCTAAACGAAATAATTTACTCAAAGTACGAGTAAAAAAGACAACAGATATTGCTTGGAATTCATACCACACTGTCTTTCTGTAGTTTATAACATGCTCTTGTGTTGAAATAAAAATCTGAGACTTGAAGTTACGAAGTTGTGAAAGCACAATCCAGGTCAACAGCACAATGAAAGTGCGCTTTTCACACCTTGTCCTAAACTCAGACAAACAAATCGTCTGAAAACATCACAAATTTAACTTTAGACCCTTAACCATTTCAGTACGACAGGCGGGTATACCGGCCTCGCGGTGTGTGACGTTACAGTACGACAGGCCGGTATACCGGCATTGGCTATGTTCACCATTTAAATCACTTTTAATCATAATTATCCACTAAGTGGAGCCACTTAGTATATATACGGTTGTTATGGCGGATGAATTAGCTATTCGGTAGCGGCAATCGTTTATTATCGCTCAATATAATTTTACGGAGATTTTCGCATTTTTAATGATGGATTATCAAAATCTGCTATGGCCGCAATGGCGGATGGCATTACTTCAACTGACGATTTACCACCGTATGTTTTGGACGGATTATTTGTTAGTTTTAGCGACAAATCTTTGTCGGATTTTGACAATTGAAACAACGATGATGTTGGCGAACTTAGCGACCGAGCCGGAGGCAAAACGGATACTGACAGCAGGAGTATTTTTGATGGCTACTTGGACGTCAGTGATAAAGAATGTGATGGTGTAAACGCTGAGGATGAGCTGTGCACTGTACTATCAATGCTGGATGATGCATAGTTTCATTTTTGTTAGAAGATAAAGGTGTCTGTGAATCTGTCAACACGCAAAGTTTGATTGGAATCGGTCCAGTAGCCATGAATGTGTTAGCACATGTACAAATGAACACTTCTGTCATATATGTTTAAAATACAGATAAATAACTTGTTTTTCACTTTCTCATACTCCACAAAATGTATTTTATATCATAATACACTCCTGTAGCATGATCAACATGAGTAGTTTACATTAAATATATACACTGGCATACAACTGCGTTCAGCATCTGCAAAAATGTTGAAATCGTGGTGGCCATCTTGGATATCTGGTTACCATGACGACGAAATGTAAAATGATATGGCTCATTTTACTCGCTGATTATCGTACTTTCAGAATATATATATAATATTCCTATTCATAAAATGCATTTTTGTTGCTGAAATCTTGACTTGAAGTGATGCAATCGATTTTCTTGCATATTCACTGGGAATGCAGTATTTAGTGGTCACAGCAGATCAGGGCTGTAGTACTGAAATGGTTAAGATTGATAAAAATACATGTTGAACATCTCTCGTATGTTGGACGTCACTTCTTGGGAAAATCACAAACTACCTTTCTGAAGTCACACAACTTTCCCTTGCAAGAACCCGTGTCAACAGATATGACATGGTTGTGTCAAGTAACTCTACACAGATGTAGTAAAAAGTAGGAAATCTTTCTGTTTAAATTGCAATTATATATTCATTACGATGTTCGACTGCTTTCTTACAACAAAGTTTAAAAAAGCAAACACGCGTTCGGCAATAAAATCGAACACAGCCGCATGATGTAATGTTGGACCATAACACCCGAGGTAAACGTCCGGTGAGTTGGAAGTCTGGTTCCCCTGTGTTTTTGGTAATAACTTTTTAGCAAAACATTACAGCACAAGTAACATCCAACGTTAGGAACTTTCGCGACCAATTACTCCAAAATAAAAAAATTTCAGAGTTGGATTTACACTCATGTTTCCTTCGTACAATTCAGTGACAGAGGCAACGTTTATCTCTTCCCACTGTGCGACTCAGAGTGCTGAAGGCACCTGCTTTGAGTTTGTCCGATTTTGTGTGGTCGATTTTCACTGCTCAAATCACATTTTCCATAAAATATTGCATGAGCTGCTAAACTTGTGTAACTTCTCCACAGTATTTTGAAGTCATTATGAACACACTCCAAAAGTCATTATGAACACACTCCAAAAGTCATTATGAACACACTCCAAAAGTCATTATGAACACACTCCAAAAGTCATTATGAACACACTCCAAAAGCCACAAGAAAACAATGTGTTTGGAACAGATTTTATTTACAGTCAATACCACCCTCTTTGTGCACACCTTTTGCCGCTGAGTCATATATGTGCATAATGTGTATGGAAAATTATGACAAAAACAATTAAAAATATAGTTAACTTTTCCTAACATGACTGGTAATTTGTTAGTAATGAATAAAAAGCTGCTGTTCTGTGCATATCTTTGTTCACACATATACGTTCTAAGCACTGAGCCCCACCGTTGATACTCTTTTTATAAGGTCTTGTCAGTGGTGCTGTCAATGAAACTAACTGTATTAGTCTAATCTTGATGTTACTATGTACAGATGATACACACCCTTACATAAAGGGTGGATTCATGTCACATTTCAGAGCTCTGACGGAAAAGATTGTGGCTGTCCTACCACGTATGAAATGTCCCCACCGAATCGAGCCACATCAGATCCAGGGTCTAGACTTCATACACATCTTTCCCATTGTGCAAGTAAGGATGTGGTCTTGGCGTTGTCATGGCAACACAATGACAGTTGTACATGTGAATCATAAGCCTTGTGTTGTGTTTAACTGCCACGTATGCTTTCTATGAGAAATTATTTGTTTTGTGCCATATTGAGTTGCAAGGACACAAGAATTAATTGTTTCACTAAATATGTTGAAAGGCAATACCGGGACACACTAATCCACATATAAGAGTGTAAAACGTATCTAGTACATTAAATTTGTTCATACCTATCAACGCCTACAATCAGCCAGAACCACAACCACATCAGGTATTTAAAAATGTGCACAAGCTGGTTAATTGTATCCATTGAAATTACACTAACGTAACATGGTAAACTAAAGCCTTTTCAGGAAGCTGGCTGAATGTTGTGGTGATCACGTGGTGTATCGAGACTGTCAAAATGGCAATAGTCAACAGATTATTCTGTCCAACGTGCACATGGGGAATAATGTACCAGTGCATATTCCAGCAAAAAGACCAACTTGATGTCTTGTTTGATGGCCAGTGAGGATGTTTTATCACATATCCTATTGTTCCTGCCGACACTTAATCTGAGACATCCTTTGCAGTGGCTGGTAAAGAGGGCGATTGAGACCAGAGAAGAGATGGGGGACCATATCAGAAGCTACTCCATCTCACAGTTTGATCGCTTCCATTCCATGCCTGAGGTAAACAGAATGTGGTAATATTGGAAGAAACTTACTATAAATTATGCTTATATTTAAGCAAAATGTTTTATTCAGAAATAATGCACTGATGTGATATATTTTAATAATCCTAATCAGGTGTATAGAGGAAAATAACTTGGGTTGTATAAATTAGGTTGATAGTATACATGACCTAGGGGGCTATATGGAGCATACTGATCATCTAAATATTATACTTTTCATAGCATTTAAAAAATCTTTACTTGTAGCATAAAAGTAAAAAAATTTGGTGGATAGGTTGGTATTTGCTAAATTGTTCAAGTTAGGTCTTTTGATGTCTCGCTGTAAATATATCATGAACTCCATCGCATTGGGAACACTTCACGTTTGAAAATGTTTTTAATGATGTAGACATTTTATTTATATACTATATATTTATCCTAAGTAATTTAATTTAACTTATTTTAACTATGTTATGGACTTCGAGCGGGTTTTTACCGTCTGATTTATTTATTATCAACTCACACCCTAATGGGTGAACACAGCACGATTCACAGAGAACAAGAATGGATATACATGTAATATACAGTTAGTCATCAGATGCAGTTAGTCATCAGATATACGTGTAAGATACAGTTAGTCATCAGATATTTTTGGTATGAAGATATTTGTATTTTGTTGTTGTTTTGATATGTTCCCTATCCGTTGCAGGACACAGTTTTCCAGGAGATGAAAGAGAAAGCAGCTGATGCCATTACAGAGGTCAAGGTCAGTGAATTGCAACAATTTGTCTTTAGGGGTCTTTTACGGGGGGGGGGGGGGCAACTGGTGAAATATGTGAGGGGTAGATCATTGTACAAAAAATCAACCCATATTGGAAATACATGAGTAAGTATTAGTTTTGAGAAAATGCAACTGATGCTTTTAAATCCAGTCTTACAAGAAAATTATAAAATCTAAGCTTGCTAAGAATGCTGTAAGCAAACCCCCCAGAAATGGGACAAAATAAATGTGTGATGTTAATTTATATGCAATGATATATCCATAAGTAAACATTCAAATTTATCTGGGACATTCAGGTGCAAAGCTGGCCTTTTGTTAAGGCGTGTCTTGTTAACATGAGATTTGGGTGCAGACCCGCCCCCTACATTAACAAGGTCATAAGCGTAATTACATATTTGAATAATATACATTTTGGAGATTGTGACAGAGGGCGCTATTGTCCACAGACTGTCTACCGGCCACAGCGGAAGTACCGTCGTCATGATGCCCACAGACTTCGGGATGAGGAGACTCGAGTGCAGTCGACACTTCTCGAGTATGGCAGGTGAGGAGTCTCCCCTTGAGTTGAGAGGGATAGCACCTTGTCCCTACCTTTCTATGGTGTTTGTATTATATGTTGTGTTTTGTTGACGGAGACACCAGGGTTGAAGGGGTGGGGTGTGGGGTAGAAAGTGCTTGGACCTCTATTAATGCCTTTATAATTTATATGTATGTGTGTATATTTCTATGTAATTTTCCTGTGAGAATTCTTGAGAAGTGACGCTGTTGAAAGAGAGAAATATGCTGCCCACCAAAGTAAGTTGCCTTGATCCCTTTTCTCGAATGACTTAAGTTTCTTTATTGTAAATGCAACATGTGAAGAGCTGACTTTCAAAACCTGACATATCCACTAGTGCAATTTTTTAAAATAAATCCATTTAACCCTAGGTGTGACCAGTGATAAATTTCCACGGTGTACACAAATCGGAGTTATTCATAAGGGTGCTTTTAAAAAATCATAACATTGCTAATAATTATCCCACAAATGTGGTTGAGGTATCATTTTGTTGCTAGAAAACTCTTTATTATAATAAAATGATAAACTACAGCACATAATCTTATCATTGGGATATTACTTTTTGAATTTCATCAAAAAAGAAAGCAAATTCTTTTTTTCCACCCTGCTACTAGATAGTTACTGAGTGGCTGTATGTCCCTGTGTCTAGAAAAATGTAGCCATACATATTCACTACAAAATAAAACAAAAATGAATCAACTATGTTGAAAACTTTTATTTTTATGATTTTTTCCAACACTGGACTATGCCGATTCAGACAGGCCCATTGGTCCCGCGTCGTTTACAGTGGTAGTGTAGGCTGTCGAAGCCAGTGGAAATTGTGATGGCAACTTGCTGATATTTACCTCAAAAAAGCCTGCAACATCGTTCTAACTGTCTGAACTAATAACGTGATTCACTAACGCTGTCATTCAGCTGAACTGACACAGAACGAAGTGAGAAAAGAAAATGGTGGATTAGTAAATAAAAAGCTCAGCTGGCCCAGACAACACGTGTTTGTAATAACGATTGCTCATTCGCTGCATATAGCCTGCTCGCTCATTCACAGCTTTCCAAAGGTATTTAGATACTTTGAATGGAAACGTAAATTTATTCTGTGGAGCATAATAAAAGCAGCCGAATATTGGCACCAACAATGTGATGCGTTTTGTAAGCTAGATCGTCATTAGTTATCATCGACTATGCTCATGAATAAATATAAATCAGAATGAAGAGTGATTCAGCTTTCCAGTGATACCATTTGTTCCCGTGTGAGGTACTGGTGATGGAAACGATTGTTCATACAGGGTGATACCAAAATTGGCCCAAAATTGGCCGGAATGCTTTTCGCACTGATCGTGTCGGCCGAATTCGGCCCAGTGGTCACTCCCAGGGTTAATATACAATATATGTCATGATGCAAGCCGTGAATTAACTTTTGCAATCAAATCTTTTGTATTACCACACCAATAACACGGCAAACATATGCTTGTCGTTCAGAACAAGTATAATCCAGCTGAGTGTTTCATTCAAAACCAGACATTTCTCAATAATAACCAATGAGGACTTTTACATGTGTCATGTGACTGTGTGCTGTTTAACCCTTTCATGGCCAAATTATTATCAATTTGTGCCTGCTGCCGAGTTGTATTGTTTCAATGCATTGTCTCCTAAAGAATCCTATTAAATCATGAAATGACGTTATGAACAAATCCTATAATAAATATTAAATGTTTCATCCGATAAAAAACTAACTGCTGAAGTAAATAGCAAAAAGTTAGAGAGTTACGTGAATTTACTTACAAAATATGCTTTTGTAAAGTTTGAGTAAAAAATATTTTCAAACTTATTCTTGATAATTAATTTTTATTATATTTTCTACCAATACTTAGCGGATACATGCAACATATGAAATGTAGATATATTAATATGTTGTAAAATGCAAAAAGAATTTCATGTCTAGGGTAAACAAAACTGAAATCACAGTATTTTTTCTGAATGTCTTTTCATGATTTCCTTTAAACTGTACATGAAACATCGTTCTCGTCATGATCAGCGCCGTCAGAAATATCTTCATCAAGGCTGATGTCACTGTCATTGTCGACAGTGTCGTGTTGCCTTTCAACAACGTTGACGTCAAAACTAACTTCCAAAAACCCTCAAAATCTGAGTAACTCGAGCCTGACATAACGACAACGTTCAGAATTACAATCAAGCTACAGCTGATCAATAATACCGTTGTACAAAAAATAGAACGCTCAAAACTTATAATTTAATCGTAGATATCGCCGATGTTTTCGTGTTTTGAAACTATGCAGACATTCTCAAAACGACAAGCTTTTATTTGATTGGCTGAAAATTACGTAACCAAAATCATAGTTTAAGAGCGGTTCCGTTTTCAGTATTTGATGTTGAACCCAGAACAAGTTTGCCAATAAAACTTGTACTCTCGAATGCCAAATAAACCTATAGGCCAAATAACAGTATATGGTGGCAAATTGGTCAAATTTAATAATAGTATAGTGCCGAATAACAGTATGGGGGGCAAATTGTTCAAAACAAATAATAGTACAGTGCAAAAATGTCACTAGTGTATTTGTCTTTTTTAGTGCCAAAGCAATTTTTCTGCCGCATCACCACAGATATAGTAACCGCATTTTATATCTGCGAAAAACCAGGGAATTTTCTGTTTATAAATAGACATTAAAATGTTATCGAATTTAATACGCAAACCCGTTTCAGGGGAAACCACCACCAGCCGGTTATGACCGGTTTGAGGTGCTGCACACGGTGGCCATTTACGGTTGGTTTACGCGGTGATAATGGCGTTTTAACTAATAATATACCATGTCGAGCTCCCGAGAACTAAGGATTCTGACCGATTCATCTAATTATGGAAATCTAACGATCTAATGCTTCGGGATTAAAATCTGGCATCCTCAGAAGCACGGGATCCCTCTAAATTCATGACTGTCATTCAAAAGAATGAAAACTTGGCCATCAGAGGGAGCCACAGTTGGGAGCAAGTGATTTTAGTGCGATCGGTAAACCACTCCGTGGATGATTGATTAACGCGGAGAATATAGGCTGGCACAAATGTCTAAATTTAATAATAGTATAGTGCCAAATAAGGTGTGTATAGGGTGGCATTTTTCATCCAATAAATACTCGTATAGGGACGCTTATTTGGCACTCGAGTATTTAGTCATGGAAATCGTCAACATTTCCAACTTGTTTAATTTGATAGTCAAAAATGGCCTTATTAGCCGACACTGTTTACAACTATGCAGTTTAAAAATGGCTCCTGTTGCCGGGTGATTTGAAGCATTCTGGCCATGAGGCGTAGTTGGGTTGATTCTGGCGTTCTGGCCACGAGAGGATTAAGATGGCATCCTCTGTGTATTTCAGTCAAAACATGTGCACATTAAACATGTTCACATAAAATATTGCGGTTAATAGATAACAAACACCATTATAATTTCCTCGTGGACTGACGAGAACTGCTGTTCTGAACTTCGCATAATAATGGACGTATGGTTTTGAATGTAAGATCTTATGGGATGGCTACAAAAGAAATTAGAATTTGTCATTGTCAAATATAACCTCAAAAGCCTTACTGACACTGGGTAAAACCCCCAAGCAATTAGGTGATATCACTCCCCACACCATCAAATTTCTGTCCCCCATACAGTTGCCACACGTGGCCAAAACTCTGCTGCCAAATCTTCAACCATCCCACGTAAGGTCAGTTGTGGTTCAGTCCGATCCAACGTAATAATATGCTCCACACCTATTTTAGGATGCTTATCCCTAGATACTAAGCTTCCTTGGAGCCAATTCAGAAGCTTTTTTAAGCTCGACACATTTTCTTCTAATGAAACATTTATCTTTCTTGCAGGAGATATGGCTTTAGTAGAACAAGACCAACAACCACGGCAGTGAGTATAGGTTACTGCAGTAATTTATCCTAGCTGTATTCATCAGTCTGTTTATAAGTTACTCAGATGGTGGAATTCCTTAAATGTACATAGGTGTCAACATGACTGCTTCGTAAACTCTATTTGTTGCACACAAGGTCATTCTAGGCACACAAGGTCATTCTAGTCACGTTATTTCTCTCGTCTCACGTGATTTCACATTTACTTGCGCATATGTTCACCGGAAATGAGAACAGCAAATCAAAAGGTCAACCCCCTAAAACATGTGAGTCGGTTAAAAAATATGAAAGTTGACGGGAGGAGGATGTTTCCCTCTTTTCCATTAGGACTTTCCCTCAATGTGAAGAGCAGATGCTGCCACCTGTGAATGTCCCAATGAACAAACATGCTTACATTAACATATTACGAATACTATTTTATACTCTTTATTTTTAACTAAATATCTATTTTAATAATGCACCCGAGAGCAGTTTATTTAAAGTGCATTCAGGCGCTATATAAACTTCTGTTATTATTATTGTTATTATTATGGTCTTGTTACGTAGTTTTATAGATGTTTTCTTGGTCAATTCAGTGTCAAGCTTTGCTGATCTGTGTTGAGTAAATATGAAATGACTCGAGGGAAGAGACTAGGAGGCAGTTCAGCTTAACGGGAAGAATAGTAAGGAACCGATGGAACGGTGATGCTGCCGGAAAACGGGGCCAACCACATAAGAGTGATGTGAGAAAGGCAGGAGAGGGTATGAGTGGAGGGGGAAGACTGCCGATAGGGACCAGTGGAAAATGATAATAACCAAAGCCGTGCAGCAGGACAAGAACGGATCACACATTTATAAGGGGAACTTTGAGGAAGAATATAAACATGAAATGTGAATTTGTCTGCAGGAGGATGTAGAGAAGACGGAAACAGAGACAGGGTTGGGAGGAACTGGGAAGGAAGGGAGAAAGGAAGAGGAGGAACGACTGAAGGAAGAAGAGGTACAATTTCTTACAGAGCTCTGTGCAGTTTCCCGGGGTATTGGAATCTACCCACTGGAGCGGTGTCTGTGTCCAAATTGAATGTTAAAAAGATCTTGCTCTTTGTAAATGTTTATCTGAATGTTTATTCCATACATTTTGTGTTTCATTTGTAGTAAATAAATAATAATATATAAATAAATATACCTGTATTTCTTGCATAAGACCAATTCCTCATTTTAGAGCCGAAAGATCACTGGTACTAAAATTTTAACGTCATACCAGATAGTTTCATAAATTAAAATGCCTCCATTTTATCATTAATTTTTGTAGCGACGTATCCAGTCATTGATGAAAGGAATGTCTTCAACACAGGCTATACAGGTGAGAGGGGAATTAACCCTTAATGCTAGGGTTGCTATCAATGTGAATCAAATGTGCCTGTTTATTGTGAAAAACTAGTAATCTTAAGACTAACCGTTTCCTTTGTACCTGATTTGTTCTGTATGAAAATAAGTTTGCACACAAAAAATGCATTTTCTCAATTAAATTTTAATTGATGTGACAAATTTGATCTTGAGTGAAATACACTGTGATTTTATTAAGTTTCTGTTGACCATCTCATGTGGACTGAATCACGCATGACTCTACCATTTGACATGTATGACTACCAATTGACACATGACTACCATTTGACATGTATGACTACCAATTGACACATGACTACCATTTGACATGTATGACTATCAATTGAGACATGACTCTATTTCCTGACACACAACTCTACTAGTTGATTCTAGGCGAAAACTACTCCCAGGTTACATGGAACCAGTAACACAAAACTACTCCCAGGTTACATGGAACCAGTAACACAAAACTACTCCCAGGTTACATGGAACCAGTAACACAAAACAACTAAGTGCCAATATCAATTTTCCATTGATACATTTTAGATTTACGGATAGGATAATCACTGTTCTAGTATTTCTTGACACTTCCTAGTTTTACATTATCATTTAAGGCAAAGACAGTTGGCAGCCATGCATATTTCAGTTAATGTATCTAAGGGGATCCACCATGTGTAGTATATTGACATGATAAATCCGCCTGATATCTATTCCTTGTTACCATCCAGGTGGTAATAATGTTCCTGTCTAGTCCTTGACCATCCAGTTTGTTGCAGGGTCCACTTCCGGCCAGTGCGGTGGGTGACCTAGTCAGTCTGCAATCACAGGAGATCCAACAGATCGCGTCACACTATGCCGACAAGGTAGCAAATACAGGATCACCTTGTTATCTCCGTGTTCGAGGGGTCGGGGAAATAAGTTTATTTTGATTTGCAACCATAGAGGTTGAATATTACGTACATTAGTACATATTAAAACATTTGTAAAACATCAGTTACAATGAAATAATTCAGCAATAAATTGCATATCAATAAATACAATTCGGCCCTGTATAACAGTATATAGAAAGGCGTAGTTGCAGTTTGAAAACAATGCAACATGATGGCAATTTAAAATTGTCAATAACACTCGGTTATTAAAATGAAATGCAGAAAGTTATTTTATGAGATTCTGATTATTGTCACTGGTAAAGTTCCATATCTAGCACTTCAAGTTATCTACGTGTTAAGTCATGTCACATAAGGCGAGACTGGGCTCATGTTTAAAGTAGGATGGATATTTGAGTTATTGAAATTTGAGTTGTACTGTAATTAATGCATTCAACCTTCATGCATGTAACAATACCACAAGTGATTTTACCTATATACCATAATTTTAATATGCATTTTTTTCACTTTTAAAAGTCAAGTTGTGTATTACTGGTACATGATAAAGAGGCTAAACAAATTTTGTCGGACAAAACACAGAATTGGAATCCCACAGACAGAAATTCACAACTTAATTATGTAAATCTGGCGAGGTTTTCTCTGTGTTGTAGTGGCTACAGTGAATGATATTTACTGTTTGTTTGATCTGTGCATCTGGCTTCATGTGGATGATGGAGCAGATTGTTGAAAGTTGTGGATGATGGAGCAGATTGTTGGAAGTTGTGGATGATGGAGCAGACTGTTGGAAGTGGGGGATGATGAAGTAGACTGTTGGAAGTGGGGGGGATGATGGAGCAGACTGATGGAAGTGGGGGATGATGGAGCAGACTGTTGGAAGTGGGGGATGATGGAGCAGATTGTTGGAAGTTGTGGATGATGGAGCAGACTGTTGGAAGTGGGGGATGATGGAGTAGACTGTTGGAAGTGGGGGATGATGGAGCAGACTGTTGGAAGTGGGGGGGGGTGATCAGGGGTTGATGCTAAAAGTTGGGGTGTGTATTATATATATAGAATTAATTTAGAAATTCTGTAAGATTTAAGCAAAAAGTCAGGATGTGTATTATGTTTGGGGGGCATATTATACATGGAAAATTACGATATATACAAACCCATGTAAGTAAGAATAATGCGTCATTTTTTTCATCTAGAGGGACAAGTTGGAGCTGGGGCGGAGTGGGAAAACTGGCACTGTGGAACTCCACAAACGTCAAGCTGTGTCACTGCGTCGGCAGATAGAGCAACAACAGACACGACTTACTGAGGTGAGCCATCCATCTTTATATCTGTCCGTCTGCCTTTATTTCCGTCCATCTGTCTGTACATCCGTCCGTCCGCCCATCTGTACATCGACATTAGATTTCATAGAAACGATCATTTCCTGTAGCGAGTCAGTAGCATGTCACAAAAAAAAATTTCCCGTGAAATTTTAAATCTCATGACCTGCATCCAGCCATCTGTCCGTCCATTAGTCTGTCGAATCCATGATAGCATCTTACTCTGTGCTTATTGTAGAACGTTTGTGTTTAAATTATCTCATAATCACACGACATAATGATTTTAAAAGTGTGATGCTAGAGAAAACTGCCACTTAACTTAAATAATGTATAAAATTATCACAATATTTCCTCTTTTTTGACTACTTCTTGAATGTATAAAATACTATAAATAAATCTAAAAAGTGTTTGAAATATAAATGTTAGGGTTTATTTGTCTGAAAAAAGTATATCATTTCCATAAATGTTAGTCATGTCTTACTCATTGTTTCCTAATAGCTGTGGTTGTGAATTTCAAAGTCAAACTTTAATGTGTTAAACATCACAGTTGTTTGGAAGCCTTCAGGTACGTGGATGTATTTGTTTCAACATTACAGGCTGAAAGGAAACGCGTGGATCTTGAAGTGATTTCTGAAGAGACTCAGTCCAGACTGATTGAGGTAAGTCGTTGATGAGTTGCTCAATGACAGACTTTGTTTCCTGCCAATTCCTGTCAATAGGTTAGAATGTTCCAGAGTGGCCAATGTGACCAATTTGTTGCGAGAACATTGGTTGTATGTTGTGTAGATTTTATGTAGTGTAGAACTAGGGATTTATTTTGTTACATTTATCATTGTTTTCTTCTTCCGTTATAGCTCACAGCTCTGTGTGAGCTATGATGTGACGAGCTATGACATGACTATAGAGCTATGATGTGACTTGAGCTATGACATGACTAGATCTATGACGTGACTATAGAGCTATGGCATGACTTAGAGTTGTGTCGAGTTGTGTACATTCGCACCATACATGCATGGGTACGTAGTGGGTGAGAGACAGAGATCAACACTCTGTGAGTCCAGGATCTTTCACTTCCCCTGTCATAGACACTAGGTAGAAGGGACCAATAGCTTTTGTGTCTCTTCTGAAAGACACAAAAAATGTGAGGTCAACAAAATTGCCCAAGTTATGAAGTGGCAGTAGGTGGACTTGAATGCCAGTTTAAGCATAAAAGGGGTAAAATGTATTGGTCATGCATTTTCCCTAGTGACAACCGAAGGAACTATGCCAAGTGTCCTGCACATGTTAATTGAAGCTGCATTCAGCAGGTGGCACTACTATATTTACCTTGAAAGTGGTTCCAACCTAGTGTTACCTTTTGCAGGAATCATGTGATGCAGAATTTGGCTTTTTTGAGGGATGATATCTGGATTGTGATGGTTGATCATTAGAATATAAGTCATGTCGCACTGTACTATTTTAAAACATAACAAAAGGTAAAATTGACAAATATTGGGGGACATGTGCCAGTTATGATGCCCTGTAAATCCACGTCTGGGAATGTTATAGGCTTAATTTTGTACACTATTCATGCTCATCAAACAATGTGAAAATTCAGTTACAATATGCAAACATCTGATGGCTGGCTTGTTGAACTGCTGTGTAAATCACTATTAGAAATTACATTATATTGTTATAAGCACTACAGAGATGCAAGTGGTGGCATACTTGTATGTATTTGTGTTATATTTAGTCTGGGGTTTTACATGCTTTTGTTGGTAATGTCAGCATGTTTGTACAAAGTGTTATATGAAATGTATTTCTCTGAATTACTCTGTGCATGGAAGCATGCAAGCCTACCAGCCTCATTGTTGATGTCACTGTGTGAGATTTGGCCAAAAAAAATTTGCTGCAAGGTCTACACATTGACAGAGTTGTGTAATGAACAATGGCAAAGTTGAAAAATGCCTATTTTTATAGCTACTTATATGACCACATACATGCTATCATGCATGTGGAATGTTTGCATGTGTATATGTTTAAGCAAACTAATCATTGATAAAATCAAAACTGACTTGTAAAAGAAACCAATAACAAATATTTGCCATCTCTCGTAGCTTGTAATTAACTGAGTAGGTTAATAAAGGCATTTTTCATGGTCTGTTGATTTGTCACGATGTCCCTGAAATTGCTATCTACTGATGCATGACTAATGTTATAACGTTCACATGTTAATCTCGAAACGTAAATTGTGAAAAAAATGTATGAATGTATAAACTGATAATTATCAATGTACATTATTATCAATACCTGAAACAGGTGATTGTACGATATGGGAAAAGGACAGATATAATTTATGAGCATATTTTGCATTTTGATAAGATCGACATAAGTAAGTAATAACAGGGACAACATTTCATATACACAGATTCAAATGCACCGACAGGCTAAGTTGCATGTTTGCATGGATACACAGTTGGACGCTGCAGTGTTTAGTTGTTATGCACACTGCTGACTCTTGTGCTGCCCTCTATCGGGTTTTGATGCATAAGAATAAACGGAGGCGGAAAAGACACTTCCTGCCCAGCCATGCAATGACGTCTGTTGTGAATTCTTTATTCTTTGTAATCCATCCTGATATCAAACATCACAGATGCCTGCGCATAAACGTGCTTAGTTTTTATCATAAGATAGATGGGTGGGTATCTTGTTTACTGTTGGTTCTTATTATGTTTCTCTTAAGAAACCAAGAGTGCAAACATTAATGATTCTACTTTGTTGCACCTCCGAGCTCAGGTTCCTGAGGATATAGGTGCCATAGAAGTTGATTATTATTATTTATGATAAAAAACTATCAGACTTTGTACGTTTAATTAGCGTCATGATAAATACTGCGTACTTCCATTAGAGATGCATCGAGCTAAGCTGCCAGACACAGCAGCTGAATTTAAGTATTTTGAAAAATATACTCAAAATGTGTTTCCTCCATATTCCGATAGCTTTGTATGTTAATTATTAATAAAGTTAATTTTTATAATAATTACGTACCTCTAAATTGCTTTTATTTGTGAATAAAGTGTGCCCCTATAAAGTAATATTCCCATTTTGATTCTCAAGACGGAGAACAAATATGCGATGTTTAGACCTTAGCAATGCTGCCGTAAATTGACAGTATGCCATCTTGTTTAGTATGGATAGACTCCCCTTTCTGTCTGGCGAAGTTGGGAGTAGAACAATGGCACTGGAGGAAGAAGGGCCATGACACTTCAATTTCTGTTTTATATTAATGACACATAAAAATTCCCGAAATCATTGTCCAATTCAATCTTTGATGGCCATTTACAGAAAATGAATTTTATAAATTTTTAATCCATATAACTCTGGTAATATTAAAGTCATGTCAATTAGGTTCACATTGTTATATTCTGCATTACTCTCTCTGTGCAATAACAACCTCATATTTGTAATAACTTGCTTAATTTATTTGTAATGAAGGTATTTATAATGAAAAACATTGAATTTTTTTCAACAATATTTTTTATTCAAAATAAAATATATAATTTACTAAAATTACAAAAGCAAGGTTGTTATTGCATAAAATTAAGTTGTCTAGATATGACAGTGAAAGAATTGTGATCTTATCTGCTGTAGTAATGGCTGGGGACCATGCACAAAGTATGTTACGTTTTCCAATTATGACAGCCATGGCAACAGGGGGTCTGAATGAAAAAAGTTCAACATATTTTTTACTCCCCTTGATCTAACTCTTTCTTACTGGACAAATAAGTTTGCCATACTTATCAGTATAAAAATACCCTATGCAGTTGCCATATCTGGCCTTAAGTATGCCGGGTCAGAGCGACTGACAGCTCTGTAGTTGGTTTTGTTTACAATTGCTGTATCTACTGAGGCCTTGTAGCTCAAATGCTTTATGTATGATCCGTATAGAGGAATAGCTAGTTTATCTAATCACAAATGTGACTGGGGCCCGATGGGGGGGGGTGGGGAGGGAGGGAGGGTACCGACTTATAGGGTCATTGTTTACCAGCAATGCATGTTAATGACACTATCACCTGCCGCACAGTGATTGGAGCAGTAATTGACAGGTTGTATGTCTAGAAGCAGGACTGGTCTCTCAGCAGGCCTTTGATGTTGGTGCAGATGTAAGGACTTCTGAGCATTCCAGGACGTTTTCGGGCCTCTGGGCATGTGTGGCTTGGGAAATAGTGCGATCCAGGGGCCAGACTAGCCACTGCATCTGTGGAGGCCGGCAAGGTCATGCCGGCAAGGTCAGGCCGACATTCCACTGGATAACTCCAAGACTTCTGAAGAGTTGCGTGTTTATTTGTCCTCTATGTTAACCTTGAATGCTTTCCATAATATACTTAGCCCCATTTGCTCGCTGGGAGCATGGGCCATCGACAGATGTTCTCCCCTTAGTCTTGTTTTGTGCCATATTTGTGAGTTCATTCCATGTATACCCCTCTTTTTTCATTCATTCCATATGTACCCCATTCTCTTCATTCATTCCACGTTTACCCCATTCTCTTCATTCATTCCACATGTACCCCATTCTCTTCATTCAATCCACGTGTACCCCATTCTCTTCATCCATTCCGCGTGTACCCAATTCTCTTCATTCATTCCACGTGTACCCCATTCTCTTCATTCATTCCACATGTACCCCATTCTCTTCATTCATTCCATGTGTACCCCATTCTCTTCATTCATTCCACGTGTACCCAATTCTCTTCATTCATTCCACGTGTACCCCATTCTCTTCATTCATTCCACATGTACCCCATTCTCTTCATTCATTCCACATGTACCCCATTCTCTTTATTCATTCCACATGTACCCCATTCTCTTCATTCATTCCACATGTACCCCATTCTCTTCATTCATTCCACGTGTACCCAATTCTCTTCATACATTCCACATGTACCCCATTCTCTTCATTCATTCCACGTGTACCCCATTCTCTTCATTCATTCCACATGTACCCCATTCTCTTTATTCATTCCACATGTACCCCATTCTCTTCATTCATTCCACGTGTACCCAATTCTCTTCATTCATTCCACGTGTACCCCATTCTCTTCATTCATTCCACGTGTACCCCATTCTCTTTATTCATTCCACATGTACCCCATTCTCTTCATTCATTCCACGTGTACCCAATTCTCTTCATTCATTCCACATGTACCCCATTCTCTTCATTCATTCCATGTGTACCCCATTCTCTTCATTCATTCCACGTGTACCCCATTCTCTTCATTCATTCCACATGTACCCCATTCTCTTTATTCATTCCACATGTACCCCATTCTCTTCATTCATTCCACATGTACCCCATTCTCTTCATTCATTCCACGTGTACCCAATTCTCTTCATACATTCCACATGTACCCCATTCTCTTCATTCATTCCACGTGTACCCCATTCTCTTCATTCATTCCACATGTACCCCATTCTCTTTATTCATTCCACATGTACCCCATTCTCTTCATTCATTCCACGTGTACCCAATTCTCTTCATTCATTCCACGTGTACCCCATTCTCTTCATTCATTCCACGTGTACCCCATTCTCTTTATTCATTCCACATGTACCCCATTCTCTTCATTCATTCCACGTGTACCCAATTCTCTTCATTCATTCCACATGTACCCCATTCTCTTCATTCATTCCACGTGTACCCCATTCTCTTCATTCATTCCACATGTACCCCATTCTCTGCATCCATTCCAAGTGTACCCATTCTCTTTATTCATTCCAGGTATACCCCATTCTCTTTATTCATTCCATGTGTACCCCATTCTTTTCATTCATTCCACGTATACCCCATTCTCTTTATTCATTCCACATGTACCCCATTCTCTTCATCCATTCCAAGTGTACCCCATTCTCTTTATTCATTCCAGGTATACGCCATTCTCTTTATTCATTCCATGTGTACCCCATTCTCTTCAATCATTCAAGATTCCATATCGTCAGTCAAAAAATATTCACACACGTGTGGTGTGCGTGAGAGTCGACAAGACACTGTTAAATGTCATGTTTGTGTACAAAACTTGTTCTTTAAATGTGTTTTTGTCCTGATGCATCCTGATTGCTACGAATCAGTCTGAATCAGCCAATGACACAGAACTAGTTTACAGGTGTAATGTGAGGTAATGATGTCTGACAGCTTGCTTATGGCCTTATGTACCAACTAAGGTGCGAAGAAGGTAAGTGAACTAAAGTGACAGCTTGCATGTCACTTAGTTTATCATTTCAAGGTTGAATAAAGTTTCCAGAGGAGCACCACTTAAAACCTGACTTTGTAGCTAAATATGATTATTTTGCCTAAAACGCAAGAATAAAATATGATATAATTCTTAAGGTAACATTTAATTAAAAATTACAGATGTTCAACAATATACTTGACAGAACAGGAATGTTTCGGGGCTTTCTTGAATGCAGCTACTGAACTAGATGTTCTGACAGACACTGGCACATCCCATAGCACGTGGGACAGCATTAAATGAGTGATCCCATGTCACTTGAGTTTACTCCTCAGTACCTAGATACATCGTCTTTCCTTTCTGTCTCAGTGCTGTTGGGTCAAACATGTGTTTGGTCACAACCATTAAAAGATTACGCACTCAAATTAGCCACAATGTTCCCTGCCAACTTGCAGGATTTTATCTTTCAGGATTTCGTCTTTATTTTTGGAAGAGTGGTGCATTTTTTTCATGCATGTGTGGTCTGATGGATTGCGTCAAATTAAACTGATTAATACATGGTATGAAGATGACTATCAGGTGTTTATAGATGAATGAATCTCTGCGTCAGAGGGTAAAATGCAGACATGTCGTTAAACAGTAATTAGCTAAGGATCATTCTGTGCAGTCGCGGATCATAGATCGTTATCGGTTCTGTGGTCTGGCTTGTAGAATCAAATGAAAAGATGACGTCTTTCTTGGTATTTGAAGCCCTTCGTGTACTTATTAAAGCAAGTTTAGTGAAAGGGATTCCTGTACGCTTGCTCTGCTCGCTTTTGCTGACAATCTGTTGCCAAAAGTTTTGTTTATCTGAACTTTTTGCGCTTGGTCCTGGTTGAGTTTGCTTTGGAATGATTCATAGAAACTTGGGCAAAAACAGCCTGCGATAGAAAGACCAAGACAGGACATGTAGAAAAACCAATAGGAAGCAAATTAATTTTTTTATCAATGTTCCATTTATATATTTGTGAAAAAAAAATGTTATATGTATATATAAAAACAACTTAATATAATAGTGATCTTGTGGTAAAATGCACAATCTTCATTCACTTGAGACAGATCAGTTGGGTAGACGTCATCATATGTGTTGGTATTTCTCTGAAGTTTGCTCTCAAATTCTGATGAAATTCAGACATACTGTTTTTGTTGGACTGATTCACACAGACGAACAGTTTAGGTGCAGTTGTTTTGCTGCAATTTTACAGCTTTAAAATTTAAATAACAGTATGTGAGGGATGAACAGAGGGAGTGCTGTTTTGGTGACGGACATTGCAATGAGAAAGGAAAGTACTCTTGTGGTCTGATGTCACAGTGTCCTAATTGGCCCTGTCACCGCAGTCAAATGACTCGGTGAAACTATTTTTGTTGGTGGCATTTTATATTTATGGTACAGCTGTGGTCACATCAATCATGGCCTACCTAACTTGTTTTTGTTTACTGACAGAAGGTGAGGGTAAAGTGTAGATAGAGAGCCCTCCTGTCTGGAGTGTACTGGGTTGTACCAGTTTTGAATTGTTCTTCGGAAGTGAACTTTGGGGCACTGCTTTAATCTTAGAAATGATTTGTTTAAAACATTTTTAATACAGATAAAATGCGAGTAAATTTTTCGGGCAGATTTTTACCCCATAAATTTACAGTATGCAAGAAAACATGAGCTAATTCACATGACTATTTGATGGACACCTTTAATCTGATGAATGAACCGGTACAACCGAAATTCTCAGACAGTACCAAAGTCCGAGACAGTAAACATTGAGGCTTTGGCCGTCGCTAATTTGCGATGCATGGACTCGATGTGTGACTGTGACATGTGAACTCACACATAATCATTGCGGTAAACATGGCAAGTCAAGACGTTTCTTCGCCACTGAAGAACATACGGCCGAAAATAAATTATGTGCACTGACACCGAAAATATAGTTTTGTTGTAGGAGATTGCATTGGAGAAAACGCTGCTGACCTACCATTTTAAAAACGGAGTGACGCTAAAGAAGAAAGAGTTAATGTGGCAAAAGATTGTAGACTAAGTGAATGCCGTGGGTGGCCATGGCCGCAGAGTGGCGCAGATAAAAGACCGATAAAAATACGGTTGAAGGACACGAAGCAAGCTGTCCTTCAAAATCAGCAAAAGGCAACTGCCACAGGTGGAGGAGGTGCTCTACCTGATGTCGGCGATAACACCAACCGTGTAGACGGTATTGTATATAAGTGGTCAGTGATATTACAAAATTCGGCACTTTTGCCAAATCCAGGCCCACCTCATTTTTGCCATTCTTACCTTAATTTTTTATTTTTATATCCTGATGTGTTCATTCCATTATTTCACATCGTTTCAAGTACAAAAGCGGCATGTAATGTTATAAAATGTCATCGTTGGAAATGTCTGATTGTCCGGGACTATTGCGCTTATGGGTCTAAAATTCGCACTGTTTCTGAGACTTTGACTTGTCTGCGTCCATGCAATGCGACTGGCCCGTGAAAGTCTCAACATTTGTAAAAAGTCTGAGACTAGAGTTGTCTCTGTTCTTGCATCAGACTTCTGGGGTCAACAGAGGTCAACCATCAATAATTGATTGACATGTACATTATGACACATTGTTATAAAGTGGATACATAATAATACATTTGTGGCAGTGACTTTTAATTGGTGAAAGATGTTTACATTCCATCCATGTAAACAACGGCTGAGCAAAGACAACCTTGAGTAAAAAAGGAAAATAGATGTCCCACGTCCTCTGTTGCTGACTGAACGGTCAGTGTGTACTGGAAGTTCTAGCCATGGTACTGTCACTTACCGGGCAAAGGGATACACCTGAAGGTAGCAACACCTTGTGTGAAGGACACAAGAAGCAGATCCTTGTAATCTCTCTTCCATTTTGCATAGTTTAGACCCAGTTGTTTGTTATAGGTCTAAAGGACTATTCACTACTAATACAGGCAATCATTAAAAATCAGTTTTGTGAATTATCGATAGCATGAATACGAATTTACAAATCCATATATACATTAAAATATAATGTAAAAATATTAATAAGTTAAAATACAAATATATTAAAATATGTAAAATCACCATTGTACACAATAAGGCACTCATGGCTTTAGTCAGGCAGGCCCTTAGCCAGAAATAATTTTTTGCCAGTCTTGAACTTTCTAAAAAAACATTTACTTTAAGCGCGCAAACAGCTTCCGTGGAAGCCAATAGACTCTATGGCAGTCATTATTGGTCCAATTACCTTGCGATATCTTAAAACACCTGGCTATTTGGCACTTAGAACACATTCAATCACACAGTAAGATACAGATTAATAATTATATAGCAACCTTGGTATTGGACGACTAGTGCTACACTGAAATGTATGACAAAGTACTACACTTAACTTGAGTTGTAATTGTATGGGCCATGTGACAACAAACAATGCAAAACATAATGTTTGCAAAATATTAAATAAATGCCTACAGATGTCTAATTTGAAAAAAAAATAGAACCACACTCAAAATCAAATGCTTGATGCTAAAAGTAAAACAATTCAACATATCTAAAAATTTACAAAACTGAATAATACAATCGGGTTTGAAAATAATGCATTGACACCAAAAAATTATTACTTTGATAAAAAATAGCAATCAACCAGTATTGGTCTGACTTGTGTTGACCACATTTGTCTGTAGCAAAATATAACGCTTGCAACATTATTCATCAAGGTCGATGTTATTACAATATCTTAGAACAAACTTACTATTTCGCACACACAACACACTGAACATGTTAAACAAATGAATGCTCCCATCTGATTCAGTCTTACTGAGTAAGAAATAGATTGAACTGTTTTTCAGCCAGACCCCCTGTTTCCATGGTAACAAATATATATTATAATTCTTGCAAATCCATGTTCAGTACACATTCTACTGTACAATGACCAGAGCATTTGTTAAGATGTTTTTATTTTTTAATAATTTTTTGTAAAGTGAGAAAAAAACATCGTTTTTGGCAACAAATACAGGTTTATCTTTCAAACTATTTATGATTTTTTAAATTTTGCAGAATAAATTATACTGAATGCAACATTCGAAACCTTATTTCAATAGCATAACTACTCACAGAGATATCCTTTTTCCAAATTCAGAAAACACGCCAATACCAATACCCCTCACTTCACGCATGACCAGTTCCTCAATGACCCCACTTAGGCATACAAGCATCGAAGCATATTGAAGATACCCGGAGAATCATAACGAGCATTTCCTCCTCGCAGCAGGTACTTGGGCTTAGCATGGCTCATGTCTTGGATATGGAGGACATTGAGCAGCGACTTGAATTTAGCGTTCTGCAATTCCTCTATTGCGAGCTAATACCATGTTTGTAGAGCGAGGCTGATGGCATCCCGTTTCTTTTCCATTTCCTTATCGACAGCACCTTTGATGCTTCTTTGGTCACTGCTCCAGGCAGCAACAACGTGTAGATGATCCTTTGAAGTCATGTGGTCGGTGACAGTTTTTAGTCAAAAGTTGCTTGTCCCGTCCACCCACACACAACATTTGCCTTGCTGCTTGCACAGCTGGCAAGACATTGTTCCCGTCTGATTCAGTGAACTGGATCCAGGGATAACGTGCTAACCACTTCTTCGGAAACGATTGGTGCTCCGTCCTTTTAGTTTTGCTAATACAGCCTGATTGTTTCTGGCTTGCTGGCTGTGGTTCGTCTTTTCTTTTAGCCAACTGTGGATGAAAATCGGCGATTGGACCCGATACTATTTCGTCGTAGACCGCAACCATGCACGGTCCACTGCAAAGTGAGCCATCGGTGGGCGATAATGCAGTGCCAATAGCGTCTGAGCCGGCCTAGTTCCTAGGGTTAACACTGTGGACCTCCGCCACAGTCACAAATGTTGTCGTGGACACCGCTGCCTCTGATCCAAAGTGTTCCGGTTATCAAAAAAGCATCAATGGTCGTAAACTTTGACAAATCACTTCGTTTAGCTCGCTTTCGCTTGTCCGGTGCCATTTCAAACTCGTGCTATGACATTCGGGTTATTTTTGATTATTTCTACCAATGAAAGCACTGATAGAAACGCATTTCCCAACCAATGACGTACACGATTACTATAAATAGAGATCAGCGTTCCTAACAATGGCTGCGATGTCGTTTGCCAACGATGTCAATATAAAAAAATTTAAAATATAGTCTTATAAATCGGCGGTATTCGCTATTCTACCGCAGATATCATTCGCCGAATCCCATCCGCATGCACTAAGACTAAGTTAGAAAAAAGACGTAATGCAATTGCCCGTCTTCTTGTTATGAAACAACTTGATCTTGTAAAAAGAAAAACCCATCTTTTGTTTTTATCTTACCCGTCGTCGTCAGACATTTGCCCGTCTTGAAGGCGGGCAGACGGGTCTCTGGCTAAGGGCCTGTAGTCAGGCTACTAGAAACTAAGTGTTGTAGTCTATACAGTTGTTATCTGTAAAAAAAACTGCAGTTATGTCGATACGAGGAGACGATACGAGGAGACGCTTACAACTTCTGGGTTGATTAATCTTTTCTTGTGTTGTTTGTTAGTTTTATTGTGTGTGTGGTCTGACCGAGATGTTCACTGCTAGTGGTGTCAGATCCAAGCCATACTGAGAGATAGCACCAGTCTGGCAGTGCTGAACACACTGACCTGTAACCTCAGTGCACTAGTGTCCCCGTTCCCCCCTCCCCCCCCCCCCCCCCGTGCAGTTGGAGGAATTCCAACAGATGGCAGGACCTGTCCAGTGCTACTTAGACTGTTGTTGCTGTTGAAGGGTTCATTTACCTACAGCTGTGTCCTCCTCTATTTTAACTCAGACATGTGACTGATTTTAAAATGTTGCTGCAGAATAGCCACAGTGCTAGTAATTGGGGAGTATTCAGTGTTCATTCATTGTCATCAGTTAAAAGATATGATGCAGGTGTATAGAAAACATTAGCTTTACTCACTAATGAGATGCAAAAAGTGTTTGAAAAACATTCACACATCACATGCAATCCTCACTTTCCTAATGACTAGGTGGGTAATGGGGCTCTAGATGGGTAATGGGACTCCAGGTGGATAGTAGGGCTCTAGGTGGGTAATGGGACTCTAGGTGGGTAGTGGGACTCTAGGTGGGTAATGGGACTCTAGGTGGATGATGGGGCACTAGGTGGGTAGTGGGACTCTAGGTGGGTAATGGGACTCTAGGTGGGTAGTGGGACTCTAGGTGGGTAGTAGGGCTCTAGGTGGGTAATGGGACTCTAGGTGGGTAATGGGACTCTAGGTGGGTAATGGGACTCTAGGTGGGTAATGGGACTCTAGGTGGGTAATGGGACTCTAGGTGGGTAATGGGACTCTATGTGGGTAATGGGACTCTAGGTGGGTAGTGGGACTCTAGGTGGGTAGTGGGACTCTAGGTGGGTAATGGGACTCTATGTGGGTAGTAGGACTCTAGGTGGGTAATGGGACTCTAGGTGGATAGTAGGGCTCTAGGTGGATAATGGGACTCTAGGTGGATAGTCGGGCTCTAGGTGGGTAAAGGGACTCTAGGTGGGTAATGGGACTCTAGGTGGGTAGTGGGACTCTAGGTGGGTAGTGGGGGTCTAGGTGGATAGTGGGGCTCTAGGTGGGTAATGGGACTCTAGGTGGGTAATGGGACTCTAGGTGGATAATGGGGCTCTAGGTGGGTAGTGGGACTCTAGGTGGGTAATGGGACTCTAGGTGGGTAGTGGGACTCTAGGTGGGTAGCAGGGCTCTAGGTGGGTAATGGGACTCTAGGTGGGTAATGGGACTCTAGGTGGGTAATGGGACTCTATGTGGGTAATGGGACTCTATGTGGGTAATGGGACTCTAGGTGGGCAGTGGGACTCTAGGTGGGTAGTGGGACTCTAGGTGGGTAATGGGACTCTAGGTGGGTAATGGGACTCTAGGTGGATAGTAGGGCTCTAGGTGGGTAAAGGGACTCTAGGTGGGTAGTGGGACTCTAGGTGGGTAATGGGACTCTATGTGGGTAGTAGGACTCTAGGTGGGTAATGGGACTCTAGGTGGATAGTAGGGCTCTAGGTGGATAATGGGACTCTAGGTGGATAGTCGGGCTCTAGGTGGGTAAAGGGACTCTAGGTGGGTAATGGGACTCTAGGTGGGTACTGGGACTCTAGGTGGGTAATGGAACTCTAGGTGGGTAGTTGGAGTCTAGGTGGATAGTAGGGCTCTAGGTGGGTAATGGGACTCTAGGTGGGTAATGGAACTCTAGGTGGGTAGTTGGAGTCTAGGTGGATAGTAGGGCTCTAGGTGGGTAATGGGACTCTAGGTGGGTAGTGGGACTCTAGGTGGGTAGTGGGACTCTAGGTGGGTAGTGGGACTCTAGGTGGGTAGTGGGACTCTAGGTGGATAGTAGGGCTCTAGGTGGGTAATGGGACTCTAGGTGGGTAATGGGACTCTAGGTGGGTAATGGAACTCTAGGTGGGTAGTGGGACTATAGGTGGATAGTAGGACTCTAGGTGGGTAATGGGACTCTAGGTGGGTAATGGAACTCTAGGTGGGTAGTGGGACTATAGGTGGATAGTAGGACTCTAGGTGGGTAATGGGATTCTAGGTGGGTAATGGGACTCTAGGTGGGTAATGGGACCCTAGGTGGGTAATGGAACTCTAGGTGAGTAATGGGACCCTAGGTGGGTAATGGAACTCTAGGTGGGTAGTGGGACTCTAGGTGGGTAGTGGGGCTCTAGGTGGGTAATGGGACTCTAGGTGGGTAGTGGGACTTTAGGTGGGTAGTGGGGCTCTAGGTGGGTAATGGGACTCTAGGTGGGTAATGGGATTCTAGGTGGGTAATGGGACTCTAGGTGGGTAATGGGACTCTAGGTGGGTAATGGGACCCTAGGTGGGTAATGGCAGATGGATACTGACTATGGTCTGTGTCCACTCCTCTTCCTTGTGCTGAGCAGCCTTGATGGCTTCAGTTGCCTTCAGCCTTGTGCCTTGGTATCTCATCCAGCCATCAGGTCTTCTGTCGTCCTCTAAATATCTTGCCATACGTCATACACAATACACAGTGCCGTCTAACATCAGACGTTCCAAGTCCTTCTTCCTTGCAATGTGGACATAGTACCTGAACCTTCTTCCTTGCAATGTGGCCATAGTACCTGAACCTTCTTCCTTGCAATGTGGCCATAGTACCTGAACCTTCTTTCCACCACTGATCTCAGGAGACACTTTGGAATTTCACCTGGCACAGAGTTGTTTGTTTTCTTTTTCAAAAGCAGCAGTGCGCTTTTCATGTATGTGTTAATAGTATCAGATGCCTAACTAGTATGCAAAGTATCCAGGCTAAGTTTGAATGATCAGCTGAGTTATGGGACCGTGAAACTTGCTCAATATTATTTGTTGTCATAAAACAGAAAAAACGACCACCTCATAAACATGGCTGGGTGCAACTGAACAAATCAATTAAATTAAAGATAATATTATGTTCTTATATATCGCAGTATCCAGTCCATAGGACTTTACAGGCCAGTTCATTCCAACATCAACTTTACACTTCACTCCCTGGCAGGCCAGTTCATTCTAACATCAACTTTACACTTCACCCCCTGGCAGGCCAGTTTATTCCAACATCAACTTTTCACTTCACCCCCTGGCAGGCCAGTTCATTCCAACATCAACTTTACACTTCACTCCCTGGCAGGCCAGTTCATTCCAACATCAACTTTACACTTCACCCCCTGGCAGGCCAGTTCATTCCAACATCAACTTTACACTTCACCCCCTGGCAGGCCAGTTCATTCCAACATCAACTTTACACTTCACTCCCTGGCAGGCCAGTTCATTCCAACACTAACTCTACTTCTGTGGATGAGTGATGAGTGAACTGAAGCAACGTGGAGTGAACAAAATTGCCCAGGTTTTTCGAATGGCAGCAAGAGGATTCGAAACTGGGTTCTCTTGATTAAGAGTTCGATGTTTAACCACTTTACTCCACTTTCAATTACACCATTTCCATTACAATTACTTACGACTGCTTATTCCAAAAGTTTATTCAGTACTGGCATCCTTACATGGCAGGCGTGTTTCTGAATTAGGGTATTTTGTATACGATTGATTTTCCACTTGTGTAAGAAGACAGTTTTGATAGGTTTTTTCAGGTAATGGTTGTGATGTGAAATATACTGTGATTAATTGTAATTGACAATTACACCATAATTTCTAAACCAGAATGAATTACAAATATAGTATTTTTGTGTAGCCAATTACACATACAAAGTCAGCATGTTGCATGTAATCACATTTAGAAGGAAAGCTGTTCAGATTAACCATGACCCCACTCATCCACCCAATTCACCATGACCCTACTCATCCACTCAATTCACCATGACCTCACTCATCCACCCAATTCACAATGACACCACTCATCCACTCAATTCACCATGACCTCACTCATCCACCCAATTCACCATGACCCTACTCATCAACTCAATTCACCACAACCTCACTCATCCACCCAATTCACCATGACACCACTCATCCACTCAATTCACCATGACCTCACTCATCCACCCAATTCACCATGACCCTACTCATCAACTCAATTCACCACAACCTCACTCATCCACCCAATTCACCATGACCCCACTCATCCACCCAATTCACCATGACCCCACTCATCCACTCAATTCACCATGACCTCACTCATCCACTCAATTCACCATGACCTCATTCATCCACTCAATTCACCATGACCTCACTCATCCACCCAGTTCACCATGACCCCACTCATCCACCCAATTCTGATTTTGAAACTCTGCCGTCTGGTCGACGACTCAGAATGCCCCTGGCACACAAAAACTGTTACAAGAGATCTTTTGTTCCGTCAGCCTTAAACATATAGAATTCTAGGGCCTGAACTTGCTGTTGTATAATCATGTGTAAGTTATGGATCAGCATTAATGTGCAATTGTGTGTGCGTGCGTGCGTGCGTGCGTGCGTGCGTGCGTGCGTGCGTGCGTGCGTGCGTGCGTGCGTGCGTGCGTGCGTGCGTGCAGATATGGGAACACCTAACGCGCCTCGCGTACAACGCGGTCCGAAGTCGTGGACCTCGACCACTGCGTTATAACGAGGCTCGACTGTACTTTGTTTATGCCTTACCTTGGACCCAGCCGTGGTCATAAACTACAACACAGCTAGAATTTCATATTTATTCCATGTAATCGTGTGAAGACAAAAACATATGGGACAGCAAAATTTACAACGTTGGATGAAGACTTCTCACTTACAAACATGTGTAATTGTTGCATTTAAATATGTTATGTTGTGGAAAAAAAGTAGTTTCTAGCAGAACATCTACTACAGTGATTGTTTTATAAAAAGTATTTAAAATAACAAAATGATACTGATCAATTTGTGTACCCTTTTCAGTGACAAACATTGAAGAACGGTAGATTCTTTTTAGAGTCTAGGTATGTATGATGGAGCTTTCGTTACCCTCTCGAGTATGCATCTACAGTAAAATCTGCTCAAGCGACTACTTGCATTAAACGACCACCTGTCATTAACGACCACAGTCCATTCCTCCTGTTACAAGAGTTTCACATGTTAAATTACCTGCATTAAGCTACCACTTTTTGACAACCCCTTCAGCGGTTACATAAGACAGGTCTGACTGTATCTAACTTTTTTCAGTATGAATGTTTGGAGTCTTGTATCAACTTACTCAGGGAGTACACACTTATAGCTAAGATACAGGTACGCAATATACCTGGTATTGCAGAATGCACCAGTTGTGTATCTAGTGTACTTATAGGCTGTCTAAGAACTGAGACAAGAAATGTTTATATATCGCACGTATAAGGGGCCATATCATATTCTTACTACAGATTTCTTCAGCTTCTTGGAACGGCTATCTCGACACTTTTACTCACCTTTGAAGAAAAGATAAACTTAATCTTCTGTGTATTACTTGGGAATGTTTACTTGAATATGTGGTTTTTCCAGAAAACTGCTTTTACTCAAGTAACCACGCCAGTAGTGACTGTCAGATTGTCTCAGCTACTTATAAAACTGTCATGCTGGGTTTGTTCGTACACTGAATATGCGTCTTCATTAGAGATGTCTTCAGCTGTGTATTGTGAATTATTTGCAGTACTTTTGTTTAATTTGCAATACAATAGTGCAAGTATTTGCTATACTTTTACAAGTATTGCAGTATAATGATGTTTGGTTTATTTTTCAGTAATTCAGTGGTATGTTCTTTCTCCTCTAGGTGTCAATGATGCCATAAAGTTATTCATTCTGTACTTGTAATTAAACGTTTCTGTAATATCTAACATAAAACAATTTACTAAACAATACTTCTAAGAATCTACTGATGTTTACAGTAAATCTTTTGCCTTTACTAAAATGACTTGTGGTTCTATTACAAGGTTCGAAATTTATGCCTTTGAGCCAACTTTTTCCAACTTTCGAACTTTTAAAATCCTATCTTGAAGTAATCTATTTCAGACTGCATTCGCCGATATCTATAGAATTACATATTAAATTAGGTCATACTTTGATATCCAATATTGCCACTTACAAGTTTGACATTTTATTGTGCTTTATTATGACTTTATTCTTGAGCAGTCTCTGTTATATACATGATACTTTTAATTATTACATGCATTCCCGTTTGCTTTGTTACATTTTTTATTAATTACGATTTAATATATAGTTTTTGTAGGACCAGTTAAAAAAGAATTTGGGCCAGTTCTTTTTTGTTAAATTCAGATGCTGCTTTTTATAAATATGCAATACTGTATGACAAGTATATGTAGTACTTTTAAAAGTATCGCACCCCTTCCTGGTTTTCATTCACAGTTTGCCAGCTGACAAATCCTATGCTTGGGCAACTCAAAACTTCAGAAGAGTGCAAGACTTCTTGGAATGAATCTCGGTGTTTTGATTGATGTAATGTCAAGCAATTGCAGATATGTTTCCTATTTTAAGACTCCACTTTTGTAAATATAACCTAGATATTCCATAGGCTATAATTATGTGGAAGCAGCCCAGTGCCAGATTACAGATGTCCAGTGGGTGTTGCTATTTTTATATACACTTGTTTAATTTGAGAACAGGATAGTGCAAAGGTTTGTGGTTGTTGGCGAGGCTAATTTACTGCTTATAAACTTAGCACTAGTTAATCCAATAGGCCCCAGCATTTTATAAAAACATGTTCCCCTGTTCCCAGGATTTCTGGCAAATTTCAAGTGATTTTACTCCTTGTGTTCAGAAATCTGTTTAAAAAACTATTCAATATTGACAATTACAAGTTGTGTTTATTTTGAAGAGTAGTAATTTCTCCACATGCATGTTTACATAGAAATAGGATATATTAATAAAATGTTGACATTTGATCACAATTTGCAAAGACAAAATAGTAAATTTGTTAAACTTTTAAACTAAAAGTTAAACTAAAGTTATTCTACCTTGCGACTGACATTTCACAATGATCCCCTGCTATAACCCTTGCAACCCAATGAAGAAAATGTAGCTATATGTGTTAGCTTTGCACCACTGAAAAAATTATCAAATTTTGACAGTTATTTTTCAGGTTACACCATATTTTGTCATAAAAAATATAGAAATAAATATTTTTTAGATGGCTTGAAAAAAACCGATGAAAATCAAGAAAAGGGCAGCCCATGCATGTAACGAGCTGATGTTGTTGCAAAATGTATCTGCTAGGGTGTGGCAAAATTTGGTAGCGTTTAGTTCAGTAGTTAATCACCAGGATTTGTTGTGGGTCCTGTATGCGGCCGGCGGCGGCCGTTCCAGGACTGGACAGAGCGGCTGGCCGTGGCCGTTGCAGGCTCTAATGGGTTAAAGGTGCTTAATCAGTTTGATTTTTTTTGCTAGTCTTATTTCAAATAAAGTTTGTGAAAAACCAAACCTACCTAGTATCCACTACAACATGCTAGCTTGTTTGTGCAACTTTTTTATGGAGTTTTCGTGAAATCATCAGTCAAACTATTAAATTAGTTAATGCTTGTTCAAACATTTATTGATGTGAAAATCAAAATGCTTAAAAATCACGATTTTGTTCTTTGGTGAAATTTCGTAACTTTGTCATGTGATTGCTGAGAGGATGGAGATCACGCCCATGATCAGCATTGACCCACACAGTGTTTACCATTTTGGATATCCACTATTTTGATCCTTACCAGATCTAATGACTAAAGTCAATTCTTTCGATGATTAGAACAAAAGTAGGCATTTTTTATTCAATTGACTGGGTGTTGCATAAACTATTCAAACACTACATATTTGGACACCAATGAACCGGATTTGCGACAGGCTAAATCAGTTGAGGAAACATTTTTAATGATGTTCTTGTGATGAATTTCAGCTTTACAACTTTTGCAGAGTGAAAGTCAAAGAATTTTAAAAAGTGTTCAGAACTTTGAATAGAAATACAGGCACAAGACAATCCAGGTAGCGTAGGTTCCTGGTCATTGCAACAAGGTTCGTTGTTTGCTGGTTGTTTTGAAGGATGACCAGTAGACGATTGGCATAACGATAGTTGAAAGTAAAGGTGTTTGGCGTCATGGATTGGTGACGCACGTTGGTGCGATTCTTGGTTGGTGATGCACATCGGTGCATGGCTGTGCAATGTGGAGACAGGAAGGTCAGTTATTTGTGCTGCGCATTACCTCTTAGTATGGTCCAAAAAACAGAGAAATGCGATGTCTAGACTTTCACAAGGATATATATATCATTCTCTCATCACTCAATGCTGGTGTTTTTAGTGGAAAAACAATTTTTTTATTCCCACATTTACCTAGGTAATGTCATAAAAAACATGTTGACATCCACTAAATCATGGTTCTTCCACTTCTTTTAGCTGTCAGTGATAGTTTGCACAATAAAGCTAATGACTGGGGAGATTCGCATGACCTTTTGTTCGGTTTATCGCTTTGGTTTATAATATTTCCATAACAGCAAAGTATAGGACATTATTCCTGCTAATACACTCACCTCGCTATTCATGTCAGTTTGGTCAAGTACCAAGGGTGACCTTAATAGCAGGGATGAGATTTTTCTGGTTTTTAACAGATTTCCATTTTTTCAGGGCGGAAAATAGCATTTTTGTGATTTGTGTGAATCTGGTTTAAGAATCTGTGTTAGGGTTATTGTATATTTTTTTTGCGGTTAGTTTTTTGCTGGAGAACTCTACCCATGTGTTACTCTGTTCTCCAACCGTTTTCGATACAATACATGTGTTTGCATGAATATGCAGAGTGTTGGCCCTCCACCAATGGGATAATTTGAAAGAAACAAGGCATCTGCACATCTTGCCAATGGCCGCCAAATGAACAGGAGAGGTATAAATCACTTCAGTTGAAAATCTAATTCATGCATGCCCCATTGAAAGCCATCCACTCTTACAGCCGCACAAATGGCTAATAAAATATAATAATTTTATCAGTTTGATGAATATTTTCTTGCTCCATCAATTAATTTGGTCAGAAATCTATTTTAAAAATAGGTTATTTTTCACTATCTATTTATCCAGTTGGGGGCCGAAAATTCTAATTAGAGCCTACGTCAACTCTTCCTAAGTTTTTTCTCTCGATTCGTGATGACACATCAAATTCAGAGTCTAATTTATATCTGAAGTTGTTTTCATATGTGTCCCACCCATTAATTCATTAAGAGGGTAACGCTAGAAGTCAAAGCTGAGCTGAGCTTTTTTACAAGTGTTTAGTGGGCGATAATATGCGCTAAATCTAATATGCACTAATTTTATATTTCGTATTTTGAATGGAGGGGGTGGTGAGAGGATGAGGTTAAATATTATTCACACCAAATCAGAGTATTACTTTAGTTGGGACAGGCTGATTTAAAAAAAATCTATCTGGCAAAATATTTACAGTTAAAGCTAGAATCTACATAGGAAGTTGTTTGCTGGTTGTTTTGAAGGATGACCAATAGACGATTGGCATAACGACAGTTGAAAGTAAAGGAAGAAGACTTAAGAATTTAGATTCTATTAAAATATAAAACTTACACGTATAGTGGAACCCAACTGTCAAAACATTGACGACACTGCATGTTAAAAACCATGATCAGACCTGATGGATAGATGGATCAAACAGTTTGAAGCATAGCTGTTAGATAACTCTGTAGGTTGACCCCCCCCCCACTCCTCCCAATCTGAATTCACCACAAAGCATCTTATTTTTTTATTTTCCTGGGGAGGACCCAGACCCCCCTAGCGGGAGGGGGTTGCCCCCTCCTGCACTCTCCCATGCGTTAACCTTTGGCCAACGCCCCCTCGCTTCTCTCGGGCTCTTACTATCTTGTCAGATTATTTCAGGGTTTTTCCTCTTGTGCCTGTCATATCCCTGTAATGGTGAGGTTGCACTGTGATATAAAGTCTGTCAAGATAATAACCTGGAGGTTTAACTGCTGACAAAGTAAAAAAAGGTAAACTATTTAGTCACACCAATGTTTTTCATGCATTGAACAAATTACAAATCAGGTTACTAGAGTTGGACACTAGTGTGATCTACCTGGGGTATTTTGTAAAGCTGGGTAAAACACAAACATGTTTAATAAAATACAGTTTTATTGCACACACAACAGAGATACAAATACTGACCATGCACGAGAGCAAACTAATAATATATTGAGACATGCTCACATAAAAGTTCCACATCATGTGATGGATCAAGAATTAAACGGTCCATTCACCGTAACAGAGACAAACCCTCTTCACAACAAAATAAGAAATTCTTATTTTTAACAGTGACAATGAAGATGTAATGCAATAACATTATATAGCTAATAAATATATACATACAGTATGTAAACAAATACTACAACATTCTTATAACATTCATACTAATTATTTGATAATACTAACTTCAAATTCATGGTAACATTTTCTTACTTAAAAGTAAAGACAATTGGTGAAAGATGAAAGTTACTTTTTTTGCACGGTCATAGTTCTTTTTTAATCATATCTTCTCTTCCCATCCATAAAGTAATGCTATTAAAAAATAACAATATTACAAGAAAATGTGCTTTCGAGAAAAAATTCTGTTTTTTTAAACAAATTCCATCTTTGTTATACAAATGCAACAGCTGTACAATTGCTCATGATGAGATGTCCAAAGTTAGTAGTAACTATACTAAATTTTCATTGAAAAATATATATAAATAAATAATTTGTAAATAAACAATGTAAAGTGGCTGTATCCCGATATGTTCGGTTGTCATGGTAATATAACTAAAAATTAGTGCAACCTTCCTCAAAGAAGTTGAGTTAGGCTTGTCAAGGAGTGTAAATTAATACTTATAATACAAGTTGTGGATACAAATATACATGCAACACAATTGTAAACACGTCTGACTTGTGATAAAGTGCTCGGTATGATCAGTATTGTTTGCCTGATCATGTAGAAATGTTCCTTTTTATGAGAAAACTGATATCACAGGAATGGTTACGATTGGATGTCAAATACTTTCACGCATTGTTTCATTAGAAGATAAATCTCTACAGGAAGCCTGATAAAATCACTGTATGAAACACACAGAATGTAGCGAACTAGTGAGACACCAAAATCTCTGTAAAATACTTGGATGAAGACACGGTTGTTTACATGGCAGTTACCGTGGTGATGACCCAGAGGTCAGTCACATTACTTGACATATATGCCGGGTGTCAGGGAGTAATGTGTGTTTATGCCTTGCCAAATGCAATGGGACCACTTATCTAATTCATGTTGTAAACAATAGATTCCTTGTTCTTAGTTATTTCGTACTCTGGCTGCACCAGTAGAATGTCTCCTCAGTTGCCAAAGATTTTTTACAAACTAAACATGGGTCAGTTGGCCCCAAAAGTATTCTATTATTACCCAGTCTTGAGTCGGTTGATATTGCAAATACAAGGACCCTAAAACAGAACCCACTGGGGCAAACGTGATTCCAGACAGATCAGTAATTGTTGTTTTTATGAAGAATTTTTTGAAAGCGAGTTCTGGTGTTTGCATGAAATGATGCCTGCTGTGAAGGTTTCAGTGGACAGACGTGCAATCGCTCGTTGTCGCTGTCGCTGCATGTGTCACAAGCAGATGTACGGCTGCCTTAAAGGCAAACTTTGTAGAGAAAAACATTACAATTACCATGGAAACAAAACTAACTAGGAGGATGGAAATAACATCAAACATAAAATACTGGCAGAGCGTCAGGTCATGTTCTTTTGACTTTAGATGTGGCGCTCCCTGTAGCTGGATGACATAGTTGACCCAGTGTTTGATCACACTGTGCTGTCGCTGTGGCTTATTGTTCATGATGAACGAGATTCGTTTTGCGTTGAGTCGATAACGAGAGTTTGTGTCGACAGTCATGATAGCATTGTAGAGGGCATCGGCATCCAGGGAATGTATCGATACTTTCACACCCATGTCGGCATGCAACGTGAGCTTGGTCGCTTGATACGATTGGTCGGCAAAGAGCGGGATTGCGACAACCGGGACACCGTAGTACGAGGCTTCATAGGCAGCATTCAGTCCGCAATGACTCACGAATACTTGTACCTTCGGATGTGCAAGTAGGTCGGACTGAGGTAACCATGGCACCAGGATCGTGTTGTTGCCAAGGTTACGGGGCAGGGTTTCATTGTAACGCCAGATGACTCGGTGTGGTAACCGTGCCAACGCTTCTGCGAAGATCTCCCTCCACACAGGCCCGTAGTATTTGAGGATTGACCCGAAACTGAACAAGACAACACCTTCGTCTCCCGTCTCATCAAGAAAGTCAGTGATGTGTGATGGTATCGTCTTCGGTTCCGACTGAACGAATCCGCCAATGAGAATGTCTGATGGTTGCATGGGGCCAACGTAGTCGAGTGCGTGGTCTCCCAGAATGAATCGGAGTGATGCAGACTTGTAGCTGTTCTGTATGTGAAGCGTTGTGTTGATGCCATGGGACAGTTTCAGTTGCTGGTAGTACTTCAGTGTTGTGTACGCGATCAGTTTCTGGGCAATGTAGCCGAACGTGTTGATGACGCGCTGCGACAGTGTCATCGAGTCGGAGTATGTCGTCAGGAGTGACGGGAGGTAGGCGGGATGTCGGGGGAAGACATTCTCGAGGCCCTGGGTGTAGAACACAATGAAAGGGATGTCAATGTAGTCGGCAAGGATTCGACTACATTGGTCGACAGCATCGTAGATTGCGAGGTCGAATTTCTCGCGTTTAATCTGCTGCAGAACGTCATGATCAGTGAGGAGGCTGTCACAGAAAGCGAACGTCGATTTGTAGAATGTTGCTACAATCTGCCACAAGGGGGTGTCGAGGAAAGTCTGCAGCGACTTGAATCCGCAGATCACGCTGACGTTTTCAGGCGATTTGAAGTGGATGAGCCTCACTCTGGAGAGGTTGACCCCGCTATGTGGACCGTCATAGTTGTCGTGTACCAACATCGTCACCTGGTGGCCATCTTGGAGCAGAATCGCGGCAAGCTTCTCGAAGTTGAGCAGATGTGAATTAACGCAATGCCCAAATGGGTAGAGTAGAATGTTGGCTGTCCGTACGGATGGGATGCCACTTGCCGCCAGCATGGTGGCAACTAGGAGCATGTGGTAATTCATGGCTTCTGTTTCTTTCAGCTGTGTTGTGATACTGGGAAAAGTCTGAAAGAAATCAATGAAACTTTGAAAGTACAGCTTAAAATTATGTAATATAATCTTCTCCAGGAAGTGGAGTCCAACTTAATATATCATAACTTGGACATACATTAATTTTGTAAAACATTATTTAATTAAGTATTGTGCGTTATTTCCTCTTTTTTCTTCTCATTACAACTGCATTATTCCACACTACAACTTCAATTAATGTTAAACATCATGTTACAGGTAAAGCTATACATCTGCAGTGGAATACACCTTTTATATTTCAATCAATCATATCGGTGACATTTTTTGAGAAAATATATATTAAATGCTTTCAAGGATAAATGACCAAATTGGTAATGATTATCGGCAAAAGCAGTCTGTGGGAGATTAATTTGTCCAACAGGAGTGCAAGTCTGCAAAGTGCTGCCCCCTGATGATTATAATGTTAACCAGACACACTTATGAAGCAGCACCTGTGAATGCAAGCAGCCACAGGAAGTGAATTATTGTTGTAACACCTCTTATATCTAAGACACATTGGTAACAATTTTGCCTTTTTCACCTTTTAGTTTATCCAGGGCTTTTGGGCATGCAATGCTGAATAGCACTTCCATGTTGTTCTAAACTAAAGACTATATGACTCCGACATGTGTTCATAAGTGCATATATATCTATTTATTTATATCATTTGTGGTGTTATAGGCATTCTTACAAGTGCAGCAAGTTATGTTTAAAACTACCCTATGGCTACGGGAAAATAAAAATTACAATATGATGCAATATTCACCATGTCTAGACTTGCCTGAGAACGTCTAGACCTGTTGCTTTCTCAGCTTCATAGGGAATCATTCGCATGAGTTCGCCTTTCAGAGAATTAAATTGTCTGTGAGCATCAGACATTTTACACATTCTTTATTTTGTAATCCTTTTTCAAGACATTGTAAACACTGCATTCCTTTTTAAGACCTTTTATTTTTTATTCTGCTCCAGTGTTTTGACATAAAAATAGGAAAGTGAAGGACTATTATAGATAGTATAATGATGTCAGAACCAAGAAGTACACAATGAGCAAAGAAACTACTAATTTGGGAAAGGCAGATTCTTGTGCAAATATAATTCTTTTGTTTGTTTTGTCTGAGATGCTGCGTAGTGTTGATGTTTTCCCATGCGTGGGAAATGGTCAGTTAGTAAAGGTCAAGAGTTGGTCCAGTTTGAAGGAGCGGGAATGTTCACAAAAAGTAAGGTGTCTGAAGTTCTCAACATACCTTTATCTTAACAATAGATGTAAAAAAATTCTTGAGAGGTAATTAACCATCAAATGTCACATTCCAAGGAACCAGAAGGGCAATGTTGGTTTTAAGTTTTTTTATTTCCCCATATATCCATATCCAAATCCATTCTTTGTAGTGTATTGGTAAGCAAAGTGGTGTGTGTACTTGCAAAGTGTAGAAACTTAGCGTACTTTGTTTTGTACGCAAGGTTACTTGAAAAAGCTAATTTGGATGATGCTTCAGCATACGAAGATGAAACTCCAGGGCCTACCGCATTTATCACTGAGTTGGCTCTATTTAGCAACAGAACACCGTGTCTGACAAGATTTGTGTGGGCTGACTAACCAATTTTTTTCCACAAATCACTGGTAGTGTTGTTCACGCACTATTCATAGATGCATATTTACTGGCGAACCAGTCGGGGCCAGTTTTTCCCTCCCTCCAGCGACTGTCAAAAAGGCAGGTGCTAAAAAGAAATGTTGACTGGCCATCGACCCTGCTTTAGTGCCAAGTTGCTTAGTGAAATACGATCGCTTTTGGAGGGGATTTCCCACTGGAGTCTTCCTGGTTGGTCCTACCTGCAGGTAGAATGTCTGGCTATGGATTCACGCTGGTGCTAAGCGATGTCCGCCGTTCTTAATTAAGGGGCTAGAAAAATTACAATTAAAGCTTTAATTATTTAGAACCTACTGTTAAATGACGCAATTGTTGGTGTGGTCGTAAATATTATATGGCATGTGTTTTGGCTGTAACAAAAAGTGTTAATTCTTTATAAAATCATTTCTTCCAAAATGTTAGCAAGAAAGATGATTTAGGAAATTTTTACCCATGCTGATTACAAATTTGTAACCAAATAAATTACAAGTGATTAATTATAACAAAATATTCACTTAATGACTGTCTGTCATGTTCTATGCAAATTTAAAAAAAAAATTTCAATAATTAAAAACACATTTTGCTGTGTGCATTGATTAATTAAATAAACTGGCTGATGAATTGTGTGCTTAAATTTTTACATTTGAACATAGCTGGTGCAGTGTTTTACATCACTTGAACGTAACTGGTGCAGTGTTATACAACAATTGAATGTGACTGGTGCAGTGTTATACAACAATTGAATGTAACTGGTGCAGTGCTATGCAACAATTGAATGTAACTGGTACAGTGTTATACAACAATTGAACGTAACAGGTGCAGTGCATTGCAACAATTGAAAGTAACTGGTGCAGTGTTATACAACAATTGAATGTAACTGGTGCAGTGCTATTCAACAATTGAATGTTACTGGTACAGTGCTATATAACAATTGAACGTAACTGGTGCAGTGCTGTATAACAATTGAACGTAACTGGTGCTGTGCTGTACAATAATTGAACGTAACTGGTGCTGTGCTATACAACAATTGAACGTAACTGGTGCTGTGCTATACAACAATTGAACATAACTGGTGCTGTGCTATACAACAATTGAACGTAACTGGTGCTGTGCTATACAACAATTGAACATAACTGGTGCTGTGCTATACAGCAATTTAATGTAACTGGTGCTGTGCTATACAACAATTGAACATAACTGGTGCTGTGCTATACAACAATTGAACGTAACTGGTGCTGTGCTATACAACAATTGAACATAACTGGTGCTGTGCTATACAACAATTTAATGTAACTGATGCTGTGCTATGTAACAACATCAGTGAAGTCAGTGAAGTGTTGCGTAGGTGGTGTGAAAAGAAACTAGCGTACTTTTTTGGCAAATTTCCACCTCATTTTTCATTCATGTAACAGAGCGAACTTTGCAGTAAACAAGTAAAACAAATTATTTTATGACCACTAAATGTGATTTATGCTTCATCAGCTGTTAGAAGTTTTCTCAGCCGTAAAGTCATGACAGTGCATCCAGAAATAAACATCCTATAAAACACACAGCAAGAGTTAGGATTTGTTAGTAAGGAAAGTAGACGTAAGATTGCAGACCATTCAAGTTGTAGTGGAAAGTAGTCTTAAGATAGCAAAAACATGAGATTTTTTTCCACATTTTTACTAAGGTGTAGAAATGCCTGATAATAAGCAAAATTTGCTTAACAAATAACCAGTGTTGTTTTTTTTTGCTTTCTGTGGGATGTGGCTCTTGTTTCATACATGTTAATTTGTATCACAGTTGTAAATATAACAAACTGTCTTCAGGACTACCTTCTTGCTAAGTTCACTGACGTGCATGAAAAGAGATTACTCTTGATGAAAGAACAGTCTACATATCACGTGCTTTGCAGATTAGAGCAAAATAAAAATAAGTTCAGAATTAACAACAGGAGTAAGTCATTCAACGATCGCTAGGATGTCTCCCAGAATCAGTGCAGTAGTTAAACATGTGAATAAAAATCAGGCTGATATTTTGCATGTTGTAAACATCAGAAATGTAGATATTTTGCAAAGTGGATGCAATGTTTGAAGAAACGAAAAAAAAAAAAATGTTAGTGTGTAAGCGGTGCCATCGAGAGAAATCTGCGATGCAAGTAAGCTGCAATAAAAGTAAAGGTGCTAATGACGACAAAGTGACGCAGTACTTACCTTGTGGAAGGGGTGGTCTGTGTCAATGTCTTGTTGTGTCACTTCTACTGACTTGTCGAATTTCTGTCTCTTGGTAGCCAAGCCGGGGATATGTAGTTGGTTCCTTGTGGACCGTACCATTGCGGTACCGAGCAGGGGTGGAAGGTTGTGGCCTTCTCTTGTAGTTGGAGTTGAGACAGCTCTCAGAGGAGGCTGGTTGTATTGGCTGGTCACGCCTCACTGGTGATGGTCAGCTGTGCGGTGGGGCGTGTCTCTGGTTAGATTATGGGGGGTGGGGGGGCGGGTGGGGAGTATTTCAATCTTGATTTTTATTCTTTTGATGTTGCTGGTGGAATGTGATTGGATGCTGTCCCATGGTTGGGATGTTTGTGTGACATGTGATGTGTGACATAGAGCTAACTGATGGCAGAGCAGGGAACAAGGACAAAGGTCAGATTTATGGGGTTCATCTCCAGTGCAGAAGGGTGTCAGCTGTTCTTACATGGAATGTAGAGGGTAAATTAGTAAATTGTATGAGATGAAAGATATTTGATAGGAATTTTTTATTTGCAAGAGTATTGACACCAATTAATAGAAGGTATTTGTAGAAGTCACTGGGGTATATGATGGTTTATTTTACTAGGAGAAAAATGCATTTTTACTATTGGTACTGCTGCCACCACAGCCACACCATGGCAGTGCAGTGCCCCCACATGTTTAAAGCATGCTTACTACCCTCGGTCAGTACGGCTTGCCTGAGTCCACTCAGCTGTAGCAATGACATCTTGGCTGTTGTCAAGGGGGGGCGGTGCTGACCTGCCGTGCACTGCTCTCTCCTCAGGGATGGAGTCCCCTTCCCCTTCCAGCCGCAGCCCAAAGAGCTTAAAAGGTTCGAAAAAAGAGATTTTAACCTAGCTGCACCATTGCCATGATGTCCAAGTATACATACCAGTCAACGTGCCCAGTACCGTCCCAATGTTGGCCAGATATTTCTTGTAGTATTCAGCATGCTGCTAAGGACACAACACTGCTGGTGCACTACAGCGAATCAGAGCATGTGTGCTGTCACAAGCCCCACCCACCAGCCTAGTACAAGCTCCGCCCCGCCGGCTACAAGCCCCGCCCACCCATAGTAGTAGTAAGTGTAGTGGCTGTGGCTGGAACTCAGCCAGTGCCAGCCAGGCAGAGTGTGGCCGCTGGCTACTCACATAGGTGTATCTGGGCAAAGTCCCAGATCCCATGTGTCCTTCCCTCACCTGCAGAGTGTAGCCCACCCTTCCAGGGAGCATTTTCCCAGGGAAGTTCTCCTGTCTGGGGCAGTGTGTCAAGGTGAGCCGACCTGGTGGTGTGGGAATTAACTGGCCTATTGACATGAAAACGGTATATTTCCAGAATGTTCTGTGATTTATTTTTTATTTGTGGGGACATAATTTGGAGCATGGGGGGAATAAAATTATGGTGAATTGTCATCATCTCAACTACTGTGTTCTCCCTCAAGTTGTATCATCCGTAGTGTTCTTCCTCAAGTCATAGTATCATCTGCTGTGTTCTTCCTCAAGTCATAGTATCATCTGCTGTGTTCTTCCTCAAGTCATAGTATCATCTGCAGTGTTAATCCTCAAATCATAGTATCATCTGCAGTGTTCATCCTCTAGTCATAGTATCATCTGCTGTGTTCTTCCTCAAATTGTAGTATCATCTGCAGTGTTCATCCTCAAATCATAGTTTCATCTGCAGTGTTCATCCTCCAGTCATAGTATCATCTACTGTGTTCTTCCTCAAATCATAGTATCAGCATTGTTTTTCTACAAGTCATAGTATCATCTGCATTGTTCTTCCTCAAATCACAGTATCACCAGCATATCCAAAAATTATGTTTGTTCAATTGATGTCCAAGCTGATAAAATGTTATGCATTACTTGGAAATAATAATATTGGACAATTCCTGTCAAATGTTCAGCAAACATGCAACAGTGTGATTCTAAAGACTAGCCAGGTTGTTTTTGTCATGAAACATGACTGTTTACTTGGCCTCTCACTAGCTGCTGTTGTCTGTGAGCTGTGGGAAAGTGAAGCAAAATCCAGGGCCCCTGTTTTGCACCTGCAAGGGAAGCCTTTGAACCCAATCAGCCACTTGCCTTCCATGTCAGGCTGAAGCCCTGGAATGACACCCGTCCCCAGTCTAGTCTTCCCAGACAGGTGATGTGGTCTTGAAAACACTTGAGGATGAATGACTGCCTGATGTCCTGCTACTCCAGTGAACTCACTGTCCATAGCTGCTGGGGCCTACATGCCCAGCTGTGTACTGGTCAGAGACATTCCAACCCAAATACTTTCCACTGAGCCAGAATCTGGGGATTCCTATTATCCACACCATTATTCCCATCTATTATTCTCATATATTATTCACCCCTCACTTTCACACCTATTATGTTCACTCATCCGCATGTTATTCTGCACATATTATTCTCACCTATTCACATCTATAACACACACCTGTTATTCACATATTCATACATTATTTTATTCACATATATTTTTCTCACCTATTCACATGTTATTCCTGACTATTATTCATACATATTAATCCTACCTATTATGCCCCTATTATTTCCACCTATAATGCACTCATTATTATTCACACATTATTCACACGTACACATATTATTCACACATGCCAACGTATTATTCACATTTTCATGCCTATTATTTACACCTATTAATCACACCTATTATTCCCACCTGTTATTCACACCTATTATTCCTGACTGTTAATCCCACCTGTTATTCACACATTCCTGTTATTCACACATAATTCCCACCTGTTATTCTCACCTATTAGGTAAGAATGCTAGCATGTTTAAAAAAAATTAACAAGTATCTGAGAAGATGACATTTTTTTGGACTCTTAATAAGCCAATGGCTTCCTTGTCCACTTGCCACCTGTTGTGTTGTTCTGGATGGCAGTCTTGTTAAATCTGTTATACCCTTTATTATTTCTACTAAGGTGTCATACCAATTATAAATTTCCATGGTGCACACAAATCGGAGTTATTCATAAGGGTGCTTTAAAAAAATCATAACATCGCTAATAATTATCGCACAAATGTGATTGAGGTACCACTTGGTTGCTAAAAGACTATATTATAATAAAATGATAAAAAAACAACAGCACATAATCTTAACATGGGTATATTATTTTTTAATTTCTTAAAAAAAAGAAAGCAAATTTTTTTTTACCCTGCTACCAGATAATTACCGTTCCAACACCGGACTATGCCGATTCAGACAGGCCCATCAGTACCGTGTGGTTTACCATGGTAGTGCAGGCTGTTGAAGCGGGCCGAAATCACGATGGGAACTTGCTGATATTTACCTCAAAAAAGCCCACAACATCGTTCTAACTGTCTGAACTAGTATAATAACGTGATTCACTAATGCTGTCATTCAATTTGCCGAAATATTGACATAGAAACTTAAAATAATCCAGCATAAAGTGAACTGACACAGAACGAAGTGAGAAAACAAAATGGCGGATTAGTAAATAAAAAGCTCTGACGGCCCAGACAACACGTGTTTGTAACGACGATGCTTATTGACTGCATATAGCCTGCTTGCTCATTCATGTAATTCAAATAGGCCAGTCATAGAACTTTCCAAAGGTATAGCATGTTACATATTTAGGTACTACGAATTGAAACGTAAATTTATTCTGCGGATCATACTGAAAGCAGCCAAATATGGGCACCAACTATGTGATGTGTTTTGTAAGCTAGATCATCATTAGCTATCATTGATTATGCTCATGAATAAATGTGAATCAGAACGAAGAGTGTTTCAGCTTTCCAGTAATACCATTTGTTCTTGTGTGAGGTACTGGTGACGGAAACAAAATTTTTTCCTACAGAGTGATGCCAAAATCGGCCCAAAATCGGCTGGAATGCTTTTCACACTGATCTTGTGGGCCGAATTCGGCCCAGTGGTCACTCCCAGGGTTAAGGTCATGAGTCTAAACATTTTCTCCCATTTATTTTGCACAGTTCACTTGTGAAAAACTATAGTTTGGTCTGTTGATGTCAGTGGTATTGACGAGATAGTGGAAATGTGGGTGAAAATGTATGTAAAATGTTTAAAACAAAAATACAATCTGTGGCATTGTGTGTATTAGTTGTATTCAACTGAATGTGTGGTATAGAGGTAGGTAAAAATCTGTATTTAAATACATTAAATTATTTATTATTTTGGCCTAAATGTTTGGTTAAGTTACATTTTAATAATGCCAAACATAATCAAATGTTTCATTCTCTATAAAACAAACATTACCCAATCTTTTGTAAATTCAAATTAAGTCTCAGAATCGATTGCATGTAGATGACTGATGACCATTTTTGTTTCCTAGTGGCGACTTTTTCCATCAATATATGGATAAAGGCAAATGTTACCTCTGCAGGCCCATAGCCAGAACCTTAAGCACGCGAACAGCTTTCACGGCTGGCACAGAGAGAGCCCACAAAAACGCGTTTCCCAACCAACGATGTACACGATTACAATAAATAAGAGATCGGCTGCATTATCACTCATTTTTCAATGATTATATAGATCAGCGGTATTCACTATTCTGCTGATGAAAACATTCATTGAATCTCGACAGCATCTGCTAAGGCTAAGTTCAAAGCAAATCTTGTAAAAAGAAAAAAAACGTCTTTAATTTTAATTTTACCCGTCTTCATCAGACATTTGCCCGTCTCCAAGACGGGCAGACGGGTCCCTAGCTAAGGGCCTGTTAAACTCTGGGATAAATACTGCTCTGCTGATGGAAGGTTGGAGAACAAAAGCCCAGTACTCCAGTAGTTGGGAATTGTATCTTTGATGATATGAACTGCTGAAGGTTTAATTGTTTCTGCTCACTGGTGGTTTTATGACCCGGGTTATGTGGTGTTTGTGAACTAAGTTTTCATTAAAATGTGTGCTAGCTGAACCTGTCATAGGGTAAACAGTGCAGACAGCTATTGTAAGATTGTCATCAGTAACTGGGTACATAGGAAGTCAGACATATAATTACCCTTTCACCAAAGAAGACCAGGGTTCAAGTCTCCTTACTGCCGTTTGAAGCGTAGTCAGTTTCATTCAGTCCCAATCTCAGTTCTCATGAATGAGCAATGGGATTCCAGAAATAGAATTATAAGAGTGAACATCTTTTGTGCAGTAAGTGCAGTGTGGTTGAATGCTTCCAAGATAAAGTGAGATGGTGCTTACAGGAATGTCTTTGCAGAGGGAATGTGCAACTTGAACAGTGAGGGGGACTTGGCAGCTGTGTCCTTTAGTGTCTACATCGATGTATTTTCACAAAAAACATTTGATCACAGTTCAAGGGTGCCGACTTTGCACTTAGGCAGTTTTGTGTTCTCATGGCTGAAGATGAACAGATACAATGAAGGAAGAGGATATTTTCACAGGTCAATATACTTCAAAGGGCATGTGAGGTTAAAAGACAATGGGTTTTGTAAAGGTAAAGGTATGTTCTTATATAGCGCGGTATCCAGTCCTTGGGACTGTTCAAAGCGCTTTACACTTCACTCCCAGCAGACCTGTTCATTCCATTGCCATTTTGACTTCTCTGGTAAGCATTCAGCCATGCTGGAATTACTGCGTGAAGACTATTCATTCAGGTATTCACCTCTGTCTGTAGCCAGGTACTCATTTACTCAGCTGAGTGAACTGTGGCAACGTGGGAAGAGCAAAATTGCCAAAGCTTCGAAATGGCAGCAAGAGGATTCGAACCCGGGTTGTCTCAATTGAGGACCCGACTTTCTAACCGCTATGCTACCGCACCCCACTTTTGTGTAGTGTACATCAAAGTTTAGAGATCATCCTTATTGTCTTTTAATATATATAAATGATTTGGAAGATAATATTATATTGGAAGACATATCTAGCAAAGTACTGAAATTTGCAGATGACACAAAAGTATTCAGAAAGGTTACTAATGATACAGATAAAAAAGTTTACAGGATGATCTAGATAAATTAGTTAAATGGTCAGAAAAATGGCAAATGTTATTAAATTTTGGGAACTGTAAATGCATACACATAGGACATGGAAACATGGACAAAGAATATAAAATGGGGGATGCTGTACTAGGTAGAACCACACAAGAAAAGGACTTAGGTGTAACATTTAGTGCTGACATGAAAGTTTCAGAGCAATGTGGGATTGCTGCTTCAAAAGGAAATAAAATTCTAGGGCTAATTAGGAGAACTATCACATATAAAGAGAAACAGCGTAATTGTACCCCTGTACAAAGCAATAGTTAGACCACATTTGGAATATTGTATACAAGCATGGAGGCCGTATCGTAAGAAGGACATAGACAAGCTAGAAAGAATACAAAGAAGAGCAACTAAAATGATTCCAGAATTGAGAGACCTTAGTTACGAAAGTCGCTTGTTACAATGTGGTTTGACAACACTAGAGACCAGGAGACTAAGAGGAGACCAAATAGAAGTGTTTAAAATAGTGAACGGTTATGAGGATGTTGATAGGAATATGTTCTTCAAACTTAAAGAAGGCAGTAGAACCAGAGGAAACAAAGCAGTATTAGTTAAGGAGCAGTGTAGGTTGGACATGATAAAGTACTCTTTCTCACAGAGGGTGATAAATAAATGGAACAAACTGCCAAATGATTGTGTTAATGCTAGTAGTGTAAATATGTTTAAAAATAGAATTGACAGATATATGATAAGAGCGGGCTACACATAGATGATGAAATTGTTGGACTCTCGATAAGCCAATGGCTTCCTTGTCCACTTGCCATCTGGAACTTGTTGTTTGGGATGGCAATCTTGTTAAATCTTGTTAAATCTAATTTTCAAGACAACAGAATGAGCCTCGCACAATGAATTCTCCCTTGCATCAATCACTGGTCAGAGTAATTACAACATCTAGCCAATCCTTTCTGCCTCTGCTTGTTTAGGAGGCAGTTTAATTAATTACACGGTCTGTTGGTTCCAGGTTGTCTTGACATTTCAAACCTAGTTTTCAGACTGTTGAACTGGCCAGGCCGTATAAATTAATTACATAGCCCATCAACCATTAATTACATTCCGTTGGTGTCATCCACAATCTACAATCGCGTAGAGTAGTAATACTGGCTTGAACCTGGTAACCCGCAATAAATACTGGGTTCGGGCTTGGTACCAGTGCAGTCGGGTGAATGTTCTAAAATCGTGTCGCTGTGCGTTTTAGAGTCAGACACCATCCCTGTAATCTGTGCCATTGAAATATTTTGGCGCAAAACCAATTAGGTGCCTAAATCCCGAAAATAGAATGTTAAACACTGATAAACATTAAGTGGCGTCAGGTAGCCCCTTTGTGTCCACCTCAGCAACAGTTCACGACCTTTTCAAATTTACCCCAAGTAATTGTTGGTCAGAAACCAGGAGGCTTGGACAGTGGTGGTGTAGGTTGTCTGGACTTTATTGATGTGTTTTTGTGGCTCAGGACCAGTTCAGCATACCTACTAGCACACTTGGCTGCTTCCCAAATTCTTCTCAAGCCAGGCTGGAGAGGTTGACCAGAAGTAGGTCAGCCTGACCCAGTTATTCAGCTCATGGGCAATGTATGAATGGATGAGTGTAGGACATAAGCCGTCACAGACAAAAGCCCTCACCTTTTCAGAGGGAAGTAAGACAAAACCCCTACTAGCTAGCTACTGGCTTCGAAATGAGCAGAACGTTAAGGGGATGTGGTTTCTTTTTAGCAATACTATAATAATAATAATTTTATTAAAATGGCAACTATAGCAGTTGAATTATACAATTGGCACAGTAAAACAACCAATGATAAGAAATTAATTAAGAAAAAAATTATGACTTAAAATATAACAAATTTAAAAGGTGCATGAACATCGCGTTTAAAGTTAGGTTACAAACAGTGGCGTTGCAGAAATCAGAGAGTTTTCTTGAGTTAAGTCTAAGTTCTTTTTGGATTAAATAAATGTTGCGTACAAATAAAAATAAAAGTAAATAACTAGTCTCACACATTCAATCAAATCCACTCGTAGAAGCCATTTCGAAGCAAGTCAGTTTGTATTGATATGTACTTGTTACCTCCTAAACTTACTTCCCAAATATGAGCTCACCTATGCTCGAGTCCAGCTAAGCTCAGTTATGCTATTGAATTGCTTTAAAAAAAGCCACATCCAATTAGTGGGGTTTTTGTCCTACCCCTCTAAAAATATGAGGGTTTTTGTCCATGAGGGCTTATGTCCGTACCCCATGAATGGATGATATTGACACAGACCACTATCAGAATCCATCCACCATTACCCACATAAAAAGCCTTACGAGATTACAGAAGTCTCTCCTCAGTTAGATTTTATTGCTTGTTTAATTTCAGACGCATTTAGCGTACAATCAAACTGATCTAGTAGCTACCGTGATATGCTGCTTCATATGTTATTTATTTTTGTGTGAAATCTATTAAATCATTTTTTTATAAAAACTTAGCAAATTGTAGATGTGACTCTACATCTATATACTACAACATCTGTATACTGCAACATCTATATACTACAACGTCTGTATACTGCAACATCTATATACTACAACATCTGTATACTGCAACATCTATATACTACAACATCTATATACTACAACATCTGTATACTGCAACATCTATATACTACAACGTCTGTATACTGCAACATCTATATACTACAACATCTGTATACTGCAACATCTATATACTACAACATCTATATACTACAACATATGTATACTGCAACATCTATATACTACAACGTCTGTATACTGCAACATCTATATACTACAACATCTATATACTACAACATCTGTATACTGCAACATCTATATACTACAACATCTATATACTACAACATCTATATACTGCAACATCTATATACTACAACATCTGTATACTACAACATCTGTATACTGCAACAATAGGCTGTTCACTCTTTCCCAAGGTACCTGGTCTAATGATGAAAGTAAATTATTTCTATGATTTAAAAAAAAAAATGCATTCTTATGTCCAGATGTGTAGTGTGTGACTAGTTTAAGTAATGTGCACAGTCTGTTTAATAAAAAACCCTATTTTTGTTCAAATCATCGAAAGAATTGACTTTAGTCATTAGATCTGGTAAGGATCAAAATAGTTGATATCCAAAATGGTAAACACTGTGTGGGCAAATGCTTATCATGGGCATGACCTCCATCCTCTCACCAATCACATGACAAAGTTACGAAATTTGACCAAGGAAGAAAATCTTGATTTTTCAGCACTTCGATTTTCACTTCAGTTAATGCTTGAACAAGCATTAACTAATTTAGTAGTTTGTCTGATGATTTCACAAAAACTACATATAAAAGTTGCACAAACAAGCTAGCATGTTGCAGTGGATACTAGGTAGATTTGGTTTTTCGCAAAATTTATTTGAAATGAGACTAGCAAAAAAATCAAATTGATTAAGCACCTTTAAACTGACAGATTTTCCTGTTGGACCACGAGGTGGCAGTGTCGTCCAACAGTTAAAGTGTCACCAATTGAGTAAAACGTTTTATTGTGACAAGGAAATACGTTCAACATAAATTTTCTTAACTAGGATTTTTTTGTTTTCCTTCATTATACCACTGAGGACTAAAATGAACAACAAATACAAATAATAAATTTATTTTTAGTTGCAACTGTAAAACATTAAATATATAAATAAATAATAAAGCATTAAATTGCATATAAATAAACACATATCCAACAATTTAGTTGAAGAGGGATTCCATAGATCCTCAATTAATTGTAGGGTGGGATACATACTTTGGTGGAACTTTGTTTTTAGGGGTTGTGACCTTGGAAGGGTTTTGTTCCAGGTGTGTGTATGTAGGGGCAAAGTAAGTTCTTATATAGTCAGGTATCCAGTCTGTAGGACTGCTCAAAGCATTTACATTTCACCCCCTGGCAGACCTGTTCATTCCAACACCAACTGGACTTATCTGGGAAGCGTTCAGCCATGCTGCAATCACTGCACAAAGACTAATCATTCACATACCCCTCACTGTTTGAGATAGCGTGGAGTGAACAAAATTGTACAGCTGAGTGAACTGAGACAGCATGGAGTGAACAAAATTGTACAGCTGAGTGAACTGAGACAGTGTGGAGTGAACAAAATTGTACAGCTGAGTGAACTGAGACAGCGTGGAGTGAACAAAATTGTACAGCTGAGTGAACTGAGACAGTGTGGAGTGAACAAAATTGTACAGCTGAGTGAACTGAGACAGTGTGGAGTGAACAAAATTGTACAGCTGAGTGAACTGAGACAGTGTGGAGTGAACAAAATTGTACAGCTGAGTGAACTGAGACAGTGTGGAGTGAACGAAATTGTACAGCTGAGTGAACTGAGACAGTGTGGAGTGAACAAAATTGTACAGCTGAGTGAACTGAGACAGTGTGGAGTGAACGAAATTGTACAGCTGAGTGAACTGAGACAGTGTGGAGTGAACGAAATTGTACAGCTAAGTGAACTGAGACAGTGTGGAGTGAACGAAATTGTACAGCTGAGTGAACTTAGACAGTGTGGAGTGAACGAAATTGTACAGCTGAGTGAACTGAGACAGTGTGGAGTGAACGAAATTGTACAGCTGAGTGAACTGAGACAGTGTGGAGTGAACGAAATTGTACAGCTAAGTGAACTGAGACAGTGTGGAGTGAACGAAATTGTACAGCTGAGTGAACTGAGACAGTGTGGAGTGAACGAAATTGTACAGCTGAGTGAACTGAGACAGTGTGGAGTGAACGAAATTGTACAGCTTAGTGAACTGAGACAGTGTGGAGTGAACAAAATTGTACAGCTGAGTGAACTTAGACAGTGTGGAGTGAACGAAATTGTACAGCTAAGTGAAGTGAGACAGTGTGGAGTGAACTAAATTGTACAGCTGAGTGAACTGAGACAGTGTGGAGTGAAAGAAATTGTACAGCTGAGTGAACTGAGACAGTGTGGAGTGAACGAAATTGTACAGCTGAGTGAACTGAGACAGTGTGGAGTGAAAAAAATTGTACAGCTGAGTGAACTGAGCCAGTGTGGAGTGAACGAAATTGTACAGCTGAGTGAACTGAGCCAGTGTGGATTGAACGAAATTGTACAGCTAAGTGAAATGACACAGTGTGGAGTGAACGAAATTGTACAGCTAAGTGAACTGAGACAGTGTGGAGTGAACAAAATTGTACAGCTGAGTGAACTGAGACAGTGTGGAGTGAACGAAATTGTACAGCTGAGTGAACTGAGACAGTGTGGAGTGAACGAAATTGCACAGCTGAGTGAACTGAGACAGTGTGGAGTGAACAAAATTGTACAGCTGAGTGAACTGAGCCAGTGTGGAGTGAACAAAATTGTACAGCTGAGTGAACTGAGACAGTGTGGAGTGAACGAAATTGTACAGCTAAGTGAACTGAGACAGTGTGGAGTGAACAAAATTGTACAGCTGAGTGAACTGAGACAGTGTGGAGTGAACAAAATTGTACAGCTAAGTGAACTGAGACAGTGTGGAGTGAACAAAATTGTCCCAAGTTTTTGAGATAGCAGCTGGTGGCAAAGTGGATCCTATCCATGGCAAAGTGGATTCTATCCACTTTGCCACTGCGCCCCATAAAGCGTAGGGTGTAGGGTGTTTGGGTAGGGGAGTATGTAGAATATTGGGGCAGGTCAATGTAGAATACCTTTCCTGTGCTATCTGTGAGGTGACCTGATGTTTCAGTCTTCACTTTACTCCATCAGACAAAGGGACAAAGCTGGAAATATCCTGGGGTCACGTACCCAATTGTAGGATCACCAATGAGATTGTGCACCCTGGTGATCTCTCTCATAACCCTACTGTCATGACTAATATATTGACATGATAGAACACAAATGGAGACGGTCTCTGTCCATCACCAATGTTAGTCACATGGCATGTGTGACAATGACACATACACACGTACACACACACGCGCACACACGCGACCACCAGCAAGGTCGTCAGGGGATTTCCCGCTGACACAGAAAGTCCTTTTTTCATGAACCCAAGGATTGGTCTTGTTTGTGAGTGATAAAAACATGTTGCCAACGAAGCAATCTGTCATGCAGGAGGGTCACTGACTGCGGTGTTAGTCAATAAGATATTATTAATAGCTTCGTTACAAAATCTGTGGTTTGCAAGTAACAAGTTGCTTGGTTATATGGAATGTGTCACCTCAAGATCTAAGGAGAATTAGCCATATAAAAGTTTTTAAGACTGAATCAATGACTCACTATTTTAGTATAGTGTACGATTATTATTAGTTATTATATAATAATAAAAAGCAGGAAAAGGAGAGTTTGTTTTTTCTCAAGTGATCCTGTGTTGTTTGTTGACTATTTGTGTAAGGGACCATTCACATTATTGTTGACATTTATCTGTTGGTATAAAGCACGCTAATTCTTATGCCCCTTACCGCACCAGAAGTAGTACTTTGATATTTTGATAATTTTAATGATTGAAAAATATATCAATGCATGTATATAGGACGTACAGTGACAATCAGAATATGTTTACAAACATTTATCTCCACTAATTGTTTTTCTAACAAACTCCCTGGTGCCATATTGTTTTCCAAGAAGTTGTGGATTTCCAAGAAGTTGGACTGTGTTACAGCACTGCAGTTGAACACAATAGTAGTTATGTAAGAGTTCAATGCGCCACATTGCATGATGCAATGGGGATCATATTTCACATGCACCATATAAAAAAATTAGTATGCAGGCATTGACCCCCCTCCCCCTTTTAGCACACTTTGTACGAATAGGTAAATGTCCACAATTGTGAATGACCCCTGAAGATCAGTCCATCTCAAATTAATAAATGACCCTTGAAGGTCAATCCATCTCAAATCAGGAAATGACCCCTGAAGGTCAGTCCATCTTAAATCAATAAATGTCCCATTTACTTCAGTCTCGGATAATTTGAAATGCTTTCCAAATATTCCACAAGCATCTACATGAACAAATTTGAAGTTTGGGTTCTGTTTTCAAAGTTTCTGAGAAATTGCCATTTTACAACCATCTATGCACGGTGGAGAATTTTGCACTTGTAATTTTTCTGCTTCATTTCAGGCTTATCTCATGAAATTTTTTTAATAAAGTCCATAGAAATCTGAAATTTGTTGTGGTAACTAAAAATAACATAGATGCCTGATATATAAATATGAATGGAAAAATCGCTATTTATGAATATGAATGCTCAGAGGCAGCTGAAATAAAAATATATTTGAGGCGCTGAAATATATTTGTACATTCATTGCGGCCTTGCAACTTTTAAACTGCTAGAATCCTGTTAGCTCCATGACTGGCCCTCAACTGGTCCATGACAAATCATCATGGCATGAGCGACAGCTCACGACAAGACAAGATTGTTGATGACTCTTCCATGACATCTAGTTGCGTCGCCATTGTGTAGTGTGCGGAGGAGGATGAGAAGTGCAGGGAGAAGGCTGCCGATAGGGAGAAGGCTACCGATAGGGAGAAGTGGGAAGGGATAACAGCCGGAGCAGTGCAGCAGGACATGAACTAGTCTCACCCCTTTATAAATGGAGTGACGAGGAAGAATACAGACTTATCGGTTGTAGCCATGGTGACAGACTATTTTATCTAAAAACATTGTAATCAGAAGTTGTTTAAAAATAGTTGTGACTTCTGGGAAAATTGTGAAGTAAAATTGTAAAGATGCATTATGATTACCAGGATGAATAAAGTGTGTGCGTGTGTGCATGCGTGTGTGTGTGTGTGTGTGTGTGTGTGTGTGCATTCATGCGTGCATGCGTGCGTGCTGATTGTGAGAGTTACTATTTTTGTACTGCTTTATTCTAAAAAATAAGTAAATAACAGGATATTGTTTTGTCTTAAAAGTTTAATGTGCTTTAACTAAATTTGTTTGTAATGTTAATCAGTGTTCTTGTGATGAAATCATATGTTTATATATTTTTTCTTATACATAGTTTAATTCTATTCTAGACGATATCATTCTGTTCTAGATGATATCAGAGTTAAAGACAAACAGATATGTAGGCAAAATGTAAAAGTGTTTTTTTATTGTGACAGCTTTTCATTGTTGAATATCTCAGATTATGTAATTTATAGTGTTTTTAAATTGGAATAGAAACACATCAGTAAAGATGCACTGCAGTGTAATGGCATGTGCTTGAGAAAAGGGTATAGATCCCGCAATTGCAGTGTCAGAAAGGCCTATACTACAATAGCCACTAACCACCAGACAGGGTCTGGATTAGGAAATGAAGTGATTAGAATGGTTCTGTTCAAGTTGGTTCCTTTCTTCTATTTTTCTGTCATTATTCGCATCCGACTGGTCGATTCCAGGCACCAGGTGTCACTCTCATTGATGACCAGTGACTGTCGCTGTTTCCCCGCGCAGGATTCTACCTTGTATATCAGTTGTGTGGCCAGACTTATACTTCCGAAAACAATTGTTATTTAACATTGGCGTCATTGCTGGGTATTGGGCATGCAAATAGTGTCCAGGGGCCATGATATCAGTGACCTTGCTTGGCTTGGTGATGAGGGCAGTATCAAAGTGTGCATGCATATGTGCGTGTTTGTGCATGTGTTCATGCATGCATGCGCATGTGCATGCATGTGTCAACGTATGTGTGTTTGTGTGCATGTCAAAGTGTGTGTGGGTTTGTGTGAATGTCAGTGTGCATGTCAGCTAGTGTGTGTGTGTGTGTGTGTGCGTGCGTGCGTGCGTGCGTGCGTGCGTGCGTGCGTGCGTGCGTGCGTGCGTGCGTGCGTGTGCATGCATGTGCTTGTATGTGTGTCATTAGTTCAGTGTTGATGTTTCCTTATAAATGTGCCGAACTTTGGCTGTGCATGAGAAAAGTGGTTTTAATGAAAGCAAAAATGGCAGACTCTGCAGAAGTCAGAGCTCAGTGACCCTTTCTCTGTGTCAATGGTGAAAGGATCATATTTGCACCCTGGGTTTACACCCATGTTAATACATCATTGAGTGTAATCATGCCACATTTATGTCTCTCAATGTACTTGTCTCGCACTAAACTATAGTCGCACTATAGGTTCGAAGCTGTGACATCATATATCTGTGTTCATCAATGGACCAACTGACGTCACTACACACATGACGATACAATAAATACCAAGACATTTAACCTCTTAACCTTTAATTTTACTTTCTTACTGTACTGGCAGTGGTAGTAAAAAAACTAAATTTTTTCGCGGAATTGAGTGTCCTGTTGATTTCACAGGACAGCTATCGAGTCTACGTCCATGGTCGTTGTCACTGAAGATGAATTACGTAAATTCTTTATGTGTGAACAATCGCAGTCGTGCGCTCTCTAATTTAATGCAGTTTTATGGTTTTGTGAATTTGGTTAACGATCCAGCCGAGCAAGGATTGACGCATGTAGTTGCAACGTGCTAGGGTAAATAATTGCAGCTAGACACGTTGCAACCCCGGGGCACTCTTCTGTGTAAACAGTGGCAAGTTATCCTAAGCGAGAAGATGTTCTTTTACCAAGGGAAGTGTAGTTGTTTAACTCGTCAATGAGGATTTTAACATGAGTAAAATTGCAGACATGTAAACAAGTGGGCTGGGAAAAAGCAACTCTGCAACAAGATATAAAAATACAAACTAAAATTGTTTGGGCTCATCATCAGACAGGATGGAATGCAGCGGGAAATTTTGGGATGAATGGTGGAAGGTAAGATAGGCAGGGGAAGAAGCTCGGCCAGGGAAGAAGCCCAAATAAAATAGACAAAGAGGGGGAAAATGAAGTATATTGTTATTTAAATAGGTAATAATGTCAAAAGTAGAAAATCCAACAACCCAGCTGTTACAATCAATATCTCCTCAACTTTAACTGAGATCAAAACATTGCTGCGTTTTATATATATATATATATAAATATATATATATTGCTACACTGAATGTACACTTAATAGTTCATATGAATCTATTATTAGTAGTAGTAGGAGTGTCGTGACAATGGGTGAGTTGTTCGTTGTTCTTGTGAAAACATGTTTATACCTAGGTTTGCATTGGTCAAGAAAACTGCAAACATAGCTATTTATTCTCTATAGGTATATTTCTATAATTGAGATGTGTATGAGATGTGGTAATAGAATGCGTGGGAGGGTCTATTGTACTATCGACAGGTACACTGTGCCCCCAGGTAACAGGTGTGGGTCAGGCGATCAACAATATTAAATTTGTGCTGCAGTTGTGGATTTTTACCTGATTTTATTGGCTTTATTATGGCCTGACATATATCATTGTTGTCCATGCCTTACATTGTTCTGTGCTGAGTCCACGTTGTTTTCCGTTCTGGGCCTGGTTGCTACTGGCAACGTCAACTCATTATGACTAGGGTCAGTAGTGTGCACTGTGATGACCAGTGCGTTGCCCATCATTAATATAGGGTAGGGTGAAGCCTGTCATAATTCTATGATGTAGGGTGTAGGCTGTCACGATACTGTGACGAAGCCCATCATGATTCTAATAATAATAAAAGTATTTATATAGTGACCAATCAGTTGAGATTGCTCTCAGGCACTTTGTACGCATCTAATCATAACTCAAATTGTATTCAACACAATACCAGCAATAATCATACTAAAATATAATCCAATCCATGAAAACAATTATTAAGGGTATGGTTTAGTCATGTTCTTGCGTGCAGTGGCATATCTAGGATCTCCCAAGGGGGAGGCCAAGGGGGAAGCCAAAGGGGGAGGCCAAGGGGGAAGCCAAGGGGGAGGCCAGGGGGAGGCCAAAGGGGGCAAGCTTAGTTACCCATGCTACCATGTAGTGGAGCAATGGAAAAAGAACTGGGGAAAAAATTAAGCCGAAGTTAGCCATGGCCCAATAGATTTATCAAGATTGCCATCCAGGGCAAAATACCCATATATGGCTAGTGGACAAGGAAGCCATTGGCATATCGAGAGTTCAACAATGTTTCATCTTTGTGTAACTTGCCCTCCTGAGATATTTGTCAATTTTTTTATTAAACATATTCACGCTGCTAGGATTTACACAATCTGTAGATAATTTGTTCCATTCATTTATGTATCGAGTAGCATACTTTGAAATAAACTAGACCTGTATGATTGTGAGATGGTAGTAAACTCATTTACATCTGCTGTAACTGCTATAAGTAATTAATTAATTAAGTAATTAAAATTATTAATAAAATAACATACATAAAATAATACACGTTGTGATCTAATACAACTTTGAGACATTTATACGGCTGAATGTTCACCCTTATAATAATAATAATAATCATCATTTATTTCCTTTGCAATCAGAAGATTGAGTAAAAATACAATCAGGGTTGACTGAATTAATTTTGTACTTGAGTAAAAGTAAAAGTAATTCACCTAAAAACTACTTGAATAAAAGTAAAACTATTTTTCAATAGTACTTGAAGTAAAAGTAGAAGTAAAAGTAAAACACTTAGAAATAGCAAAAAAATCATGAGTAATATTATATAAATTACACAGCTTGCATCTGACAACTGTTTTACAACCACTCTGCCTATAACAAAGTGTTCCCAGACAGCCTTAGCTGGTCAATCGGTCTGCCACCCTTGAACACGGTGCTCACTTGGATGTTTAGAAAATTACATTATCATTAATGAGAGCTCACAACATCAACTAATGTCAGTTAAATACAGAACTAAATTAATGATGAGACACAATCTGTCTTTTTATTGGCCTGTTCCACTGGGGTATGGAAGGAGGTAGATTGTAGAACAGGATATTTACAAGCAGGTGTGATTGTATAGGTAGAGGGTCAGTCCAGTACTAGTAGTAGTAGTAGGGAAACTGATCAGAGGTAATACCACCTAGCACTGCCCATAGTAAAATTAGCAAAGACATTTGATGCCTAGCTGATGAAGCCATCTGGCTTGTGATCCCCCACCTTCTCATGTCTTCCCAGACATGTCTTATCAGCTCACACAAACATTGAAACAACACACTTTAGCAGCTAGCTGGGTTGGTTACCTGGTACCAGCCGGGGCTAGAATTAATCAGAAGACAGACCAGTGCAACAGAGGAATGCTGTTGCTATTTGCCCCTGTCCCTGATATTATGAGTCAGCTTGAACAAGCCATTGATGGGTCAAGTAGCAGAGTATAAATTCTTTACTCTATAGTTATGTAGAGTAATCATTATTATGAATTTATTAAACATCTCAATATGAATTTTATTCGTGAAAGTAAAATGCTGTTTAATGCTGACGTAAGCCGATAAGGCCATTGCTGACAATGGGCGAAAATAGGTGAAGGTCTCGATCCACGATGTGCGTTCACTCACGAATATCAGAATTGTGTCTGTGTATGGGGATTATCAATACAACGTCGAAATTTACATCATGGTTTGAGATGGCGTTCAAGCGTTACATGCTAGAAGTGACATTTTATGACAACGGCCTTGACCTGACCTATGCCAATATTTGGCAGACTTCATTCACTGACCTATATATAAAAACAGTGGTTGCGTTGATTGCGATTGGATGATATTAATAGGTTTTGGCCTGACAACTAGGCATAGTTTATGAAATGTCGTTGATGATGGAGCGCCACCGGCAGCAGCGGTTTCGCAAAAAAAGTAACGAAAATATATTGCGAAGTAAATAAAAGTAACGAAGTAAAAAGTCGCGTTACTTTAGATAAAACTACTTCTTTACAAGTAAAAGTATTTAATCAAAATTCTACTTCATTACATGCCAATTACTTGAAATAACTACTCAAGTATTGTAAGTACTTTTACTTTGTTACATGTCAACCTTGAATACAATAGGTACAAAATATATGTTTGTTAAAATTATATGAGTACATTTAGGTTAGAAAAAATCAAGGATACTACTTAATATCTTTGGTGACCTTTAAAAAGAACATCAATCTTTAAAAATCACATAGACTACCTCCAAGTTTTTACCCCCCCCCCAAAGGTGTCTGTGATAGCTCAAATAAAGGAACTATACAGGTTAGTTGGAAAAAGCCACATAAATAATGCAATTAGACTTCATAATGACCATGGAATTCTATCCTATCCTAAATATTTATTTTATTTTATTACACTTTGTTTCCTGTCCAAAATTGTCACTTGAGTCCTACAACATTTCCAGGGACTTGTTTCTTCCCCATCCTGTGACCAAATATTGGGGTTTCTAAGGACACAATTGATTTCACAGGCCCTTGACAACATTATTTGATTATCTAATCTTGTTTACTTGGCAGAACCTTCATCCAGGCCACCCATGTCCAGGGTAACTCACCCATACTGACCTCTGCATTAGTACCCACATCAAGGTAGATAGAAATCCCACTTTCCCCAACCACATTCCTGGCCAAACCCCGAGTGCAATCACGTCAAATGCCAGTGCCTTCCATAAGTATGACTTGGTGGTGCCCCCTACTGGCTTGGCTGGTAATCAGCCATGGCGTAATCAGTTGTGATTGTTAAGGTATATATGATATCAGCTGTCTGTGTTAAGCCTGTGCACACAACTATAACTAAGCAATTGGACGTTTGTTGACCTCTCTGTACTGGTTTCTCCCGGCCATCGTGACCTGACACTTCCGTGTATGGATTCATTCCTGTAGCCATCTGTGGTTGCGTACTCATTATTCATGATATCGACATGAAGTAGAAGTCGAATCTGTGTCTGGTTAAAAAAAAACAATGTAATGTTTGTGTAATTTTCTGTGTACTTTTTTTGGTAATGCTGGTATAATTTTTATGTTGTAATGTTGGTGTAATTCTGGTGTAATTTTGATATAAGTTTCGTGTAATTTTAAAAACGTCTTGTGCACAATTGTGTTTAATAGATTGATCATGTCCCAAAACTGTGTTGTAAATTGTACTTTCGATTAATAAGACTAATAAGAAGGGCTATTTAATATCTTGTGGTATTTTGCTAGGGGCAATAATGTCCTTGGAAAAAGCAGTGCAGAACTGCAAATACTTGCACAGGTGTGTACACATTGTGTATATTTCTCAGTACAAAAAGTTCAGCAAAAAATTTGCACAGCTTTTTTTCATTTATTATTTCCATGATGTAAATACTTTTTCAGAGTATTAGTAACATGCATGTTTTGATAGTCTGTTTGGTATAGTTTTAATGCTACTAATGATTTGGCACATGTAGTTACTGTAGAATTCTCAGTGTCTTTTTATTAGCTGTAATTCCATGTAGAGATTGCCAGTGCGGTCTTATCAATGCTCTCTCTGTATTATGCGGTTCTAGTTGTGTTGTTTGTGTGCACAGATTTTTGGGGTAGGTTTGTGTAAGTTTGTGCTTTTCACATAGTTTTATTAAATGGTAATTTACTGAAGAAGTTCTTCGGTGCAGTTTTATTAAATGGTAACTTACTGAAGAGGTTCTCCAGTGCAGTTTTATCAAATAGTACCTGACTGAAGAGGTTCTTTGGTGTAGTTTTATTAAATGGTAACTTACTGAAGAGGTTCTCCAGTACAGTTTTATCAAATAGTACCTGACTGAAGAGGTTCTTTGGTGTAGTTTTATTAAATGGTAACTTACTGAAGAGGTTCTCCAGTGCAGTTTTATTAAATAGTACCTGACTGAAGAGGTTCTTTGGTGTAGTTTTATTAAATGGTAACTTACTGAAGAGGTTCTCCAGTGCAGTTTTATTAAATAGTACCTGACTGAAGAGGTTCTTTGGTGTAGTTTTATTAAATGGTAACTTACTGAAGAGGTTCTCCAGTGCAGTTTTATTAAATAGTACCTGACTGAAGAGCTTCTTTGGTGTAGTTTTATTAAATGGTAACTTACTGAAGAGGTTCTCCAGTGCAGTTTTATTAAATAGTACTTGACTGAAGAGGTTCTTTGGTGTAGTTTTATTAAATGGTAACTTACTGAAGAGGTTCTCCAGTGCAGTTTTATCAAATGGTAATGTAATGAATAGGTTATTTAGTGCATGCTCCTCTCCGTTAGAAATGTTTCATTTCAGCTTATTTAAGCCAGGCTTTGTGACCTCTACATAAATCTAAGTCAGGTCTGTATTGTGTGTATGTGACTGACCGCTGTATATATACCACAGTACACCGATCAGTCTTTGATTTCACTGTCCAGGGTGTAAAACTCTGTTGTCTAAGGCCTGGGTGCACCTAGTTCACTTGGAATAGTTTGTACCAAGAAGTTAATTTACCAAGGTATTTTAAAATATGTGTTGCTGAAATGGTGTTGTGTTGGGGTGATTTAGTAGGGGGAGATATGCCTGGATTGCAATGTGGATAGGGTAATACATGGAACTGATTTAACTGAGCTGTGTCCTGTGTCTAGATTGAGTGGAGGATGAAGTGTAGGGTTGATTTAGTAGGGGGAGATATGTCTGGATTGTGACATGGATGGGGTAATATGTGGAATAGTCAGTGGTAGTTGAGGTGACCTGGTATTCGACCGTGGTAGGTGAAGGTAGGACATGGTTGTTATTCACATGCACTGGGAATCTCAGCAGGTGAAATGTCCTTATGGGTTAAATAATATATGTAAATATACATACCAGAAATATAAGTTCAGACAAGGAAGGGAAGGGTATTTTTCAAGGTGGATCCTCTGAAATAAATTCTTATATATATGTATGTATATATATATATATATATATATATATATATATATATATATATATATATATATATATATATATATATATGTGTGTGTTTGTGTGTGGTGTGACCCATCTTAACAAAATGAGTCACAAAAAAGTCATGTCCCAATTTGAATATATAGAGTTATTAGTATCATTGAAAAGGGCAGCATCTCAACTTTCACATCATGCATCAAGGAACCAGATGTCTCAATTCTATCCGAAGCTACATTTTGCTAAACATGTATGGTGTAGAAATCTTCAAACTGAGAAATTAGCCGTCAAAAGTTAGTATATCTTTTACCAAAGCTACCTTAGTTACCATGCATATATCTGGCAGATATTTGGACCACTTGAAGAACAAGGCATCCTCGTGACATTCTACTAATGTAGTAACAAGATCTTTGTTAAAAAAAATACGGACAAAATTATTTGCCTTGTAATTACTGCCATTGAGAAGGAATGTCAAAACTATTAGCTGCACTATGCCACTAGTGTCATAATATGACACATTTTAGTTGAGATAATGGTTACTAGTGACCTTCTTTTGTAAAACACAGTAGTAAGAACTTAACTGATTTTTGTTATTTAAAAAATAAGCAATTTATTCAGCCTAAGGGGAGACTCGGCAGGTGGATTTAAAAAAAATTATTATTTTATCATTCAAAATGTGTTTGCCCTATTTTGAGAGCATTGTATTCATAACGTTCACTTCAGTAACAATTACATATCTCTAAATCACTTTTATTTGTGGGTAAAGTATCTTCCAAGAAATAATCCTGTTTTCTCAAAAACGCAACTTTATGTTATGTGCAATTTATTCTTCTTTACACAACTGGTAGAAAAACATTATCAAAGTAACCAAAAGCTATATCAGTATTTTGTTGGCAAAAATATTTTTTCTGGAAGTTACCCCAAAATGTATTAAACTACTTTTTTTTTAATGTTATCTACCAGTTGTGTAACAGATTGTGTACTGAAAAAAGTTTTTAAAATAATTATAATAATATTTGTTTAATCTGATACACTTCATAGTACAAAATGCACAAGAGATTCTTAACAATGTCAATTCCAATTAATGGCATATTTAATACAAGACAACAACAACAACAACAACAACAACAACAACAAGTACATAAACAACGACACATCAACACAGTTAATCATCTCTGGGACAGCAACCATGGCCTCTCTTTCGTGGCATGGGCAAGAGTGCAGATGATGTGGATGACTAATGGATTCAATGACCTCTCGCTCTGCCCCCCTTCCCCACAAAACGACTATTGTGTCTTGCTCGCTGTTCTGCTGGTCGGTTGGCCCAGCAACGAGGACAGTCTCACACTCAGTTGGACACATCTTGCGGGCTCGACAACCTCGCCTCCTGCCCCGCAAAATTACTATAGTGTCTCGCTCACTGTTCTGCTGGTCTTTCTCTAGTAAATACTAGTCTAAGAAAGTGTTGATCTGGTTGCGATCACTTCGGGCAGTATATCAACAAACCCACTACATTAAACACCATTTTTCTACTCGCTATATGGGTCAAGTGTATGATGTGGTAGAACTACATATTGCGCATGCGTCCGTGGACATTATTTAAATGACTTCGTCGCTGCTCCAATAAAATAATTTTCCTGGATCACGTGGTAGCAACAAGCAGGGTTTGTTTACACTGCTGGGCAAACTGTGCCTGCCCCTCACACCCTCCTATTCGACACATTCATAATATACGTTAATTCGATGACCATATATGGAAAGATGAGATGCAAAGTTTTGCAACGATGCCAGATTTGTGAGGGACCATCCACAAAGTACGGACAAAAAAGCGATTAATCATCAGCATTTTCGGCTTTGTTTAACAGAAGTCAAGCAGAACACATGGAACAGCTCTTCAAAGACAACACATTAAACATAACTAAATATACAGTAGAAATTATGGTAATCGTTAAAATGAATAGTAAGGAATCATTTTCAGGGAAAATCTAAAAATCGTTGGATTAGCCAGTGTTTGATAAATCACGACATCCGATTCATTTTGTTAAGGTGGGCCACACACACACACACACACATATATATATACCGTATTTGACCGAGCTATCACCCATTTTCTATACAACTACAAAGCTGCCTTGCCAGGAAGTCGTGGAGCATTCCAAGGGAAAGTTGAAGATTTGACCACCGAGGCCACCGCCTACGGTCAGGAAGAACCTTAGTAAACCTAAGTAAATAAGAGACGAGATTCATTAGACCGCAGCAGGGCTGATCAACCATCCATGAAGTGAAGGCGTTTGTGTCCTCAAACTACAATGTTGTGACAAATTCTGATGAAACTTGTCCATAAATAAAATTATTGGCTAAAGCTTTAGAATTTCTGCTATAACCCTGTGTCCTTGACGGGTTGATTTGGGCGTTCTGACAATGACATGGCTAGTGTGATACGACAAACCAGTAGCGACACCTGTCGCATGTATTATTACCAACTTGGATGAGCAGTTTGGGCTGGTTTCAAAAAGTTTGTGTATTGTACAAAGGAACATAGCTGGACGTTTGACTAAGAACACTGAACAATACACAACACGATGTGAACAATTATATGTAATCTTGATCAAATGTATTATTATATATTATTCGTATTAGTTCCTTCATGTGGTACGGATGCTTCGTGAAACCGGCCCCTGGTTGGTGCCTAGTCATGATCATACATCCCCGGTGAGTTTACGTTGTTTCTGTAATTTTTTAGTGTGGGGACGGTAATGTGAATCCACGTTAACGCCCATACCCCAATTAAAAAATATTTCGACCTAACCGCCCATGGGGCGATAGCGTTTTCAAATACGGTATATATATATATATATATATTTATCAGTGAATGTAATTTCTACAAAATTATATTTGCATTAATAGTGGTAGGTGTATTACATGAGCTTCTGACAGGACTAATATTACTAATACCTTAATTAGGTTGAATTGGTAATTTCTGCAAACATGATCTCTCCCAAAATGGCCTGAATGTGTTTCCTGAATGAAACTTTGTTGTGCACTTCAAGAATCAGATGATCATAATGAATTAAATTACAAATAATTAAGATTATATAATTAAAAGATTATGTTATGCACAGTGGAATAAAACTTGCGTAACTATGTTAGTTGGCTGGAGACTTGGAATGTCTGTTTGTTGGCTGCTCGTCTCACATCCATCACAAGATTCCTTTGTGGAATTCACACATACATGGGGGTGTAACACCTGTGCTAGTGTTGAGCGGGTGTTGTACTTTCTCAACTTTCCACGTTCTTACATTTACGGTTCCTTGCAGTGATGAGCAATGGTGGTGGATTTTATTTCTTTTACTGCTTTCAAACGGGGGACAGAGAAAAAGTTGCGAAAACCCAAAAAAAAAAATTTCTAGGAAGTTTTCTGTGAAATAAAGTCCAAATAAAAAGTCCTAAAGCACAGTTGTAATTTGTTATGTGAGATTAATGAATTTTATTAGTGTTAAGTATGTATATATGAAAGGAAGCCATGTAAACGTTATCCTTCTCTGATTTTATTTCTAAAGTTCTATTGGTGGAATTTTTTCTGATGTGACAGTTTTTAAGTGACTTTATTTCACAGACCATATCTGTGACTTTTCATGTAACTTTATTTCGTGAATTATACCCTGATTTTATCTTGTAGTTACACGAGAATCAAGTACAATGGTTCGTTATCATAATGTGTTTTTTTTGCTGTGAATCTAATAAATGCCATCAATACCGATGCTCTCTGCGTGGCTTCAAACACAGGATGATGGGCAAACTGTGCAATAAAATTAAAACATGACGTGTCTACGCTCTCGGCTCTTCCTGTCAAACGGGGCAATAATTTGTGCTGTATGACGTAAAAAGAGATCCATGACAGACAGATTGGTGTCACAGGCAGGGACGTCCCCATCTACCGCCACTTTATACATGGACCTGGTGTAGATAGTTCACTGGTGTAATCACCCACAGCCTGGCAGAGCAAGGCTAAGTGTAAAAAGTTAACTGAGATAAATGCTCTGTCAACTACAACAGCAGGTGCACCGAATGCTGGGTATCGGATCACGTAATTATACGATTTACAATCTATAGAAACGAACCTGGGATCTGTGCTCCCTCGGGAAAAGGGATCTGGGATCAGTGTGCTGTAATCGAATTCGGACCCTGGGCTATACACTGGGGCCTTAACCGAAGGACTGACTACCAAACAGGGTTGTTGAGTTTACTCGGCAAGCCACCTGGGATTACATAAAATGAACCATGCGTACTTGTCGGCATTCCCTGCAATCTGTTGTACTTTCTCAACTTTCCACGTTCTTACATTTACGGTTCCTTGCAGTGATGAGCAATGGTGGTGGATTTTATTTCTTTTACTGCTTTCAAACAACATCTTAAATTTGTATAATACGTATGTATCCTCTCTAGTCGGTGCACAGGGCCGCATAGTGACTTATGACATTTTTAACACCATCTTCCAAGAACTCCTTCCCAGTTGGTTTCTCTCCACATTCCACGTGTTCATTTTAACCTTTGTTTTTTCTTTTTAGTTGCATAATAAATGTATATATGTTTGTCATGGGAAAAGTAAGTGTTAAAATTCAAAAAATATTTTATCTGTTATTTGTAAAAAAAATAAATATCACCTATTAATTACCACCAATTATAGTTAAATGAGAGTAATGGTTGAATAATATTTAAAAAGACGTTCTGCTATTCCCCCCAAATGATATTTCACCTATTAATAACGACTAGTTAAACAAGAGAAATGGTTGAATAAAATTTTTTTTAATATTGTTTTGTCTGCTATTTGTCCCCAAAAATGAGATTTCGCATAGTAATCAGTGTCTGAAATTAGCCAAAAAATAACTGGCCCAGATTTTTTAAAACAGACTGCTTTAAATAAAATAAAATAATAATTTAATAAATATAAACCATGCCAAATATTGTCGTTCATTTCTTATAACTAGCATGCCAATAAAATAAAGTAATGAATTTAACATTTTAATGTGAATTTTATTTGCTAAACAGTTACAAACTGTTGAATGTAACATTGTGGTTGATGGTGATGTTTTGCGCGCACAAATAAAAATCTATCCCGTTCTCAATTCACTCAAATCGAAGCCTCCAAAGTTAACTTTTACAGCCAAATATCACATTAATCAGTCAACCGGATTGTCTGCCTCCTTAATATCACCAGTATGAACTTATGAAGTAAATTGGTGTAATATCCTTCAAAAATGTCGAGCTCTACGATTCTCTCAACTTCGTCCGCCATCTTTGCTTTGGTGATTCCCTGGTATTCCCCGAGATACTGACGTTATTAAATGTGATTCATCCAATAGGCATCCATGTTACTTGCATGTGTGGACTTTGCCTTGGCAGTGATCTGTCGCTGGCAAAGAAGCAGTAGTTTGTCACAATTGTATTTTATATCAAATTAGCATAGATTTGTAAGTACTGTAATGTGCATCACTAATACAGTCTGACCCAGCCGTGGCCGCCGGGATGAATTGGTGGGGTGGGGCCGATAACTTGCGCATTTTGGCTAACTGAATCAGCGGGAAGCATTTTGAATCGGTGGCTGTCAATAAAAGGCCTTAATTTGAAACACTGGTAATTACCAACAATTATAGTTAAATAACACTTAATGGTTGAATACCACCAAGTAGACTTCACCTGTTGAATACCACCAAGTAAATGGTCTGTTTCGCTGAGAAACTAAGCACTCTGTTTACTTTACTGTGCCCTTCCTCTGTTGCTGTGAAGTGTCATAACCTTCACTCTAAAGCAAGGTGGGCAATCTGGACGGGTAGGAGTTTCTGTTTTCTTAGTGTCTCTTGAACACCAACAATACTCTGTAGCAGTGGCAAAATGCACCACACATAATGGATGTGCTTATTTCTAATACCAAAACTTATATTTAGTCACCACATTGTACATATTAATGAATTGATACTGGAATTATAATGCTTCTTTCAGGCCCCGCTGCATAAGTCTTGTTCTCAAAACTTATATTTAGTGACCACATTGTATCAATACATATATAAATGTATCAAGTCTGGAATAATAATATTTGCTATCTTTCAGGCTTTGCTGGACAAGTCTTGTTCTCAAAATGTATATTTAGTGATGACATTGTACATGTAATGAATTGAGACTGGAATAATAATAATGCTCATTTCACGCTCTGCTGGGCAAGAGTTTTTCTTAATTCAAACTGTTGTTCTGGATATGTTGTTTTGATGGTATCCTTCCAAAATGATCAATTATTAATGTAGCGATGTCCTTATGAGGTCAAGGTCGAACGTGTGTGAACTATTTACTGTACGAACACGTGTGCCAAAGTTTGCAAAGTTCGCTCTGCTGGGCAAGAGTTTTTCTCAATCAATTCGAACTGTTGTTCTGGATATGTTGTTTCGATGGTATCCTTCCAAAATGATCAATTATTAATGTAGCGATGTCCTTATGAGGTCATGGTCGAACGCATGTGAACTATTTACTGTACGAACATGTGCCAAAGTTTGCAAGGCCAGGCAGGCTTGCAAGGCCAGGCAGGCAGGCAAGGCAAGAGACAGCATGCATCACTGATTTTGGGTTGTAATTATGAGAGTTCAGACTGTCCCATGAAAAATCAACAGTTCTGTTGATCTGTGTGAGTCTACAAATAGGTCGGTTTGATGTGAAGTCTGGACCATGTTATTCTTGCCATAATTTTGTCAAATACAGTTTTGTTTAAGCCACCATCTACGTTCAGATACCACCCGCATTAAGATACCACCTGCGTTAAGAGACCACCTGCGTTAAGAGACCACCTGCGTTAAGAGACCACCTGCGTTAAGATACCACCTGCGTTAAGATACCACCTGCGTTAAGATACCACCTGCGTTAAGAGACCACCTGCATTAAGATAGAACCTGCATTAAGAAACCACCCGTAATTTAGAGACCACCTGCGTTAAGAGACCACCTGCATTAAGAGACCACCTGCGTTAAGATACCACCCGTTGTTAGAGACCACCCGTACTTAGAGACCACCCATTGTTAGAGACCACCCGTCGTTAGAGACCACCCATCCTTAGAGACCACCCGTTGTTAGAGACCACCCGTCGTTAGAGACCACCCGTCCTTAGAGACCACCCGTCCTTAGAGACCACCCGTCGTTAGAGATCACCCGTCCTTAGAGACCACCCGTCATTAGAGACCACCTGTCATTAGAGACCACCCGTCGTTAATAACCACAGTCAACTGCTCACGAATTACCACCTGTATTAAGATACAACCTGTATTAAAAGTTCATTTTGAGTGGTTGCACTGACTGTGCATTTTGAGTTTTATGAAGAATTATTAACATATTTTGGTAGCTTATTGGTGAATAATATTGTATTAAAGTGTACTGGAATCTGTTTACTTAGCTTATTTCTTTTGTATGTCAAAGCATCTATTAATTTGAAAGTTATTTTAAGTGACTACATGCCAAATATAAGTTTATATAAATGTCATATTGGCTTTTCTCATTTTGAATGGTTTTCACGTTGGCATCGCACATTTGAAAGAATATATTATATAAAATGTTTGCCGTGTTATACAGTTTACACACCAACTAGTGCACACAGGATAAGTAAGTAGTTCAGTTTAGTACAGTTCTAGCAAATGTTCAGCATTGTTGTAGTGAATCATCAACAAAGATAATTAAAACACTAGCTTCAGGTGATATTGAGGTGCTCATATTGATCTAAATCTTGGATGTGGAAACAGGAGTGGCATAATTGCACTTAGCGAAACGTTTTTTATTCTTTTTTCTTTCTGGGAACTGATTAATTGGCTGCGGCAATTAGACATGACTTGTGCCAACAACCGGTGCCAAGAGAAAAATAGGTGAGTGTAACAGTAATCAACATGAGGCCAATTGAAATACCCAGGTCTGAGGTGGATGCCAGCAGGTAGTCGCTTGTTGGCAACTACCGCCCAGGGCTGCCTGTGTGTGCCTTGTGGGAAGAATTTGTGGGATTATGATGCCTGGGACCATGGGTGGAGGTTGGAATGAGGATTTGGGGCTAGTGTAAAAGGGATTCTGTGTGGGACCGCTGTAGTGTGAAAAAATAATGTGCAACGTTTACCATTTATTTTCATTTGTCATTTATTTTATTTGCCATTTATTTTTTATTTGTCATTTATTTCATCAAACCGATTGTGATTGGATAATACTGTACAGGTGTAGAGACTTAATTCTTGTAATGTATTTGTATGTTGCATGTAAAATAAGTTTAGTTTATGCAAAAGATAAACGGATATCTGAAGTCAACAATCTCCATTTATGTCTTCACTTCATGTATGTCAAATAAAAAACTCTTTTTTGACCTTTTTCAAATTATGCGAACAGATTGTGCACGTTAGAAACACCTTTTGCTTATATAGTGTATGTCAAATAAAAAACCTGTTAACCTTTTTTGAAATGATGTGAACAAATTGAAAAGATAATTACTTTTTGCATATTAAAGATACCTTTTTACTTAATACTCAATAAGCTTTTTTGTCTGGAGGCAGATAGGTGAAGTAAAGGTTTGAGACAGTATGTTAGTTTGACATTTATGTCAACTGTTCTCAATAACAGTGACTCGCTTAGCCGAAGCCCTGGTGCAGTCTCTTGATGACTGTGATATCATCCACCCCCCCCAGCCTTCCTGCACTTGAGTGCATGTGGGTTGCAGTCGACTGACGGTGGAACCCTGGAAATGGCTTATACAAGTGTGCCCTTTGTAGCTTCACAGCCATCGACATGATGGAGGGAATGTATAAATCACTCAGACAATCTTGCATAATTGGTTGCTAGTTGCTGTACCTTTATGCAAATGAGCCAACTAACGAGCTCTTGGCAGGCATCCAGCTCCCAACTAATGGAAGTTAGGAGGTGTGTTATGAAATATTGCAGCTTGTAAACAGTTATCATTCATGCCTTTTTATTGTGCAGTTGTAATTGTAGCTTTATTTTATGTAGATAAAGTTATCCAAGTGTGCAATAACTAATTTCGTATTGAACACCCCTCATTTCTCTTGGCTTATTAGTGTTGTCTCTCATCTTGTTTTGGTCCTGGACTAGGCTTATTAAGCACTCTTGCTTCGTAGAAACTCTTAAATAAAATATAAATAACTAAGTGACGTATATTATGTATATATTGAATATTACATAGATTATAAATTACATATATTATATACATATAAACATATTCCCTGCTTCCCAGAGAAGTTGAGATGGCGTTGGAATGAACAGGTCTGCCAGGGGTGAAGTGTAAAACGCTTTGAACAGTCCCAAGGACTGGATACCGCGCTATATAAGAATGTACCTTTACCATATAAACATGCACAGATTTTCATCAACTCCATACTTGCCTGTGCATGCATGCACGTATGCTTTCACACGTGCATGCAGCATATTAATTTTAGGTTAAATGAATGGCTATTGAATACATTTAGATATATTCATATCAAAACAGTAAGACGAGCTGGCAATAACCACCACCACCACCACCACCACCACCACCACCACCACCACCACCACCACCACCACCACCAACACCACCACCACACCCAGCCACACGCACACACACACACACACACACACACACACACACACACACACACACACACACACACACACACACACACACAAACACACGCACCAGTGAAGCAACTTAAAGGTCAACAGAAGCTTCAGAGCAATGTTTACTGTAGCTAATTATTTTTCCCAGGTACAGACTGATGACAAACCCCTTCTGTTTCCCACGGTTAAGTTGCCACATCAATGACATTGTCATGTTAATAATTTCTAGGCATCGCCCGTATGCACGCGACCGCCAGGTATAAACCACCCGAAAACAAATTATGCAGATTTGCACCTCACAGGTGACGACGGTTCAACAATTGCTTAAATGTTGTATGATGAATTAATGTGCCGTGATGCATACATCATGCTTTTGTGTATCGGATCAATTAACGTCGAGCCAAGTGCGGGTAGGGAATGATTCTATCGAGTGCATTTCGATATCCCCGTGCCTTGTTGACGTGTCCAAGTTATGGAGCAGTGAACTTCCCTCACTTGGCTTTGTGCTGAACGACTCTGGAGGTCCAGACCTGCGTTCGTCCACCGAGGCACACGTAAACTCTGCATACACACTCTAGTGCCCTGGAAGCACACTTATGCATATTCGCCGAGGTGGTTTTATGATGTTTACTACAATATCACGTTGTTGTTGTGCTCAGAAATTCATTAGCTGCCGTGTACAGATCACTTGCTGAATATTGCAGAAGAATTAAGTGTTTTCATACTTTTTTGTAGACTAGTGGGAAAATGTGCAACTTGTCACATTTAAGTAGAAAACTTACATCAAATGGCCCCACAAGACTTAGTGTACATTTGAAGTGCATTATTTGCTAAATTTCCGTATTATTTATAGGCAGACGTGGACAGGTTCTGTGGTCCACGATGAAGGCATTAAGTAGTTTTCTGGGAAGTTGCATATACATTATATGAACTTATGATATATATATATATATATATATATATATATATATATATATATATATATATATATATATATATATATATATATAATGGGCACACACGCACACATGCACCCACACCACACATATGATGAGACGCTAAAACCCAATGGTCCCTTCTACATGTTGTCTATGCCAGGGGAAGTAAAAAATAGTTAAAGATATAATGTATGTTACATATATAGATATAAACATATATATATACATAATATAATAATATAATTTATATATACGCATATGTATATTATATTGTGTGTATGCAGACACACGCACATACACATATGCATGTAGACACTGACACGCACTGTTGCACACCACGTAATAAGTTTATCTACTGTTGATATGACGACACACTAAACTGGGGCCAACAATGATGTAAGGTGGTGGGTGACCAGTGCAGATAAGTAACGCCCCCGGGATATAGGGCAATGATTCGACTTTTATGAGTTACCCAGTCCTGAGTGTAAAAGGGTGATGGCTCACATCTTCCCGTGAATGAACACGCACATAATTGTATATGTACACGAATGTGCCTGCTCAGTCACACATGTACACAACTGTGTCTGCTCAGTCACACATGTACACAACTGTGCCTGCTCAGTCACACATGTACACAACTGTGCCTGCTCAGTCACACATGTACACAACTGTGCCTGCTCAGTCACACATGTACATGACTGTGCCTACTCAGTCACACATGTACACAACTGTGCCTGCTCAGTAATACATATACACACGACTGTGCCTGCTCAGTCACACATGCACATGACTGTGCCTGCCCAGTCACACATGTACACGACTGTGCCTGCCCAGTCACACATGTACATGACTGTGCCTACTCAGTCACACATGTACATGACTGTGCCTGCCCAGTCACACATGTACATGACTGTGCCTGCCCAGTCACACATGTACACGACTGTGCCTACTCAGTCACACATGTACACAACTGTGCCTGCTCAGTCACACATAAGTACATCTAATTTTTACAGCATGACATGCTTTCTGTTGTATACATGCAATTGTTTACCTTGAAGCACGCACAATTGGGACATATAATGCGCAACCCTAAAACTAATCCATTGGACCAGGGACGGATCATTATTTATTTTACCATTCATTACAATGTTGTTGTTTTAAAATTTGTTTCTTGGATAGTCTGTTAATATATATATATATATATATATATATATATATATATATATATATATATATATATACATTGTTTCAGCAACATGCTGGAAAACAATTGTCAAATTCTGTTGATCATATTTTAATCCATAAAGATATTCACAATCAAATGGTATCCAAAACAACTACACCATGTCTTCACATGCAAAGATCCTACAGTCACTGACAAAAGGGATCCTACAGTCACTGACACAAGGGATCCTACAGTCACTGACACAAGGAATCCTACAGTCACTGACACAAGGAATTCTACAGTCACTGACACAAAAGATCCTACAGTCACTGACACAAGGGATCCTACAGTCATTGACACAAGGGATCCTACAGTCACTGACACAAGGCACCCTACAGTCACTGACACTGAGGGATCCTACAGTCACTGGCACAATGGACCCTACAGTCACTGACACAAGGGACCCTACAGTCACTGACACAAGGGACCCTACAGTCACTGACACAAGGTTTCCTACACAAGGGATCATACAGTCACTGACACAAGGGATCCTACAGTCACTGACACAAGGGATCATACATTCACTGACACAACAGATCATACAGTCACTGACACAAAGGATCACACAGTCACTGACACAAGGGACCCTACAGTCACTGACATAAGGGATCCTACAGTCACTGACACAAGGGATCATATAGTCACTGACACAAAGGATCCTACAGTCACTGACACAAGGGATCATACAGTCACTGACACAAGGGATCATACGTTCACTGACACAAAGGATCATACAGTCAACCCTAAAACTAATCCATTCGTTCTCTGTGTGAAGGTGTATAAAGCCCATGTGGACCAGGGACGGATCATTATTTATTTTACCATTCGTTACAATGTTGTTGTTTTAAAATTTGTTTCTTGGATAGGCTGTTAATATATATATATATAAATTTTTTCAGCAACATGCTGGAAAACAATTGTCAAATTCTGTTGATCATATTTTAATCCATAAAGATATTCACAATCAAATGATATCCAAAACAACTACACCATGTCTTCACAAGCAAAGATCCTACAGTCACTGACACAAGGGATCCTACAGTCACTGACACAAGGGATCCTACAGTCATTGACACAAGGGATCCTACAGTCACCGACACAAGGCACCCTACAGTCACTGACACTGTGAGGGATCCTACAGTCACTGGCACAATGGACCCTACAGTCACTGACACAAGGGACCCTACAGTCACTGACACAAGGGACCCTACAGTCACTGACACAAGGGACCCTACAGTCACTGACACAAGGGACCCTACAGTCACTGACACAAGGTATTCTACAGTCACTGACACAAGGGACACTACAGTCATTGACACAAAGGATCATACAGTCACTGACACAAGGGACCCTACAGTCACTGACACAAAGGATCATACAGTCACTGACACAAGGGATCATACAGTCACTGACACAAGGGACCCTACAGTCACTGATACATGGGATCATACAGTCACTGGCACAAGGGATCCTATAGTCACTGACACAAGGTATCCTACTGTCACTGACACAAAGGATCATACAGTCACTGACACAAAGGATCATACATTCACTGACACAAGGGATCATACAGTCACTGACACAAGGGACCCTACAGTCACTGATACATGGGATCATACAGTCACTGACACAAGGGATCCTATAGTCACTGACAAGGGATCATAGTCACTGACACAAGGGATCATACAGTCACTGACACAAGGGATCATATAGAAATTGACACACACGTTGCCAGGCAGCCAGTGACTAGAAATTTGAAATAATTTGTTCCACGATAAAAATCTGTTATCCTCCAATAAGGCCACATCATAGTTTAAAACTAATTTTTCGGGTAACCAAATATTGTCAAAAGGGGGTAGCTTCTCAGAATCATGCAACAGTCTAACTGACCAATGTGTGATAGTCATTATGCATGACCCGGTGACATTTGATCTGCCTAATGATATAGTACCAATAATAGCAATTTCTGTAGTGTCAGGATCACTTCAAAGACATGCTATCAGGTGGTTCTCGTGACACTGCATACTGATGACAGGTTAAAAATAAATGCTGAAAAATAATTGTATTCTTTCCAGATATTTTGATCGACTCACTCTGGTGGACTGACTGAAATATTCGGAAAGAATAGAAAAGGTACTTGAGTGATCATTACCATGTCAGACATCACGGTTCAAGAAACAGTTGTATAAAACACAGGGCAACAAATGATATCTTATAATCATTGTGCATGTACATTCACCCTAAGTATGTCCTTGGCAGAGATACACTGAGAATATCCTCAGATCACATCTATGGTACATGAAATTAGTACTAAAACTTGATTGAGATCAATGGTCCATGATAAGATAAAAGGGTAAGATGTCTACTGCCTAATTTGTATGGCCCTTGGGACTGTTCAAAGGGCTTTACACTTTACCCCCTGGCAGACCTGTTCATTCCAACGACATCTCAACTTCTCTGGGAAACATTCAACCATGCTGCAATTACTGTGTGAAGACTATTCGTTCACATATCCACCACTGTTAGGCACTCATTTATGCAGCTGAGTGAACTGTGGCAACATGGGGTGAACAAAATTGACAAAACGTCCCAACGGCGGCAACAAGATTTGAACCCAGGTTCAATCATTACGCCACTGGGCCCCACTTACAGAAGTCTAGCATGTCATACCAGTGACATCACTAATCAGATGACTTTGTCACCTTAAGTCTGACGTTGACTGATTAAATAGTTCAGCATCATGCATCTGATAACGCACCAAACGACTGATTCACCATGATAACATTCCTTGCTTCGCAGTTGTCTGATTTCACGACTGTTATCTACAATCTCTGGTTCAGCTGATTTCTTTACACTTTCAAAAGTTTGCATGACATGGGCGCATTCACAATATGCCATAATTGAATCATTATTCGCCCCAAATGCAGCAGTATTGTAGGCCAAAATGCAGATATTGTTTTTTAAACATGCCTAGTTTGACTTTTTTTGCCAACTATAAACCAGTTGTAAAATAGTTTGAATGTAACGTTTTGACCATTGGACTATGGGATCAGCTAGGATTAGTGATGGACTAAAAGTGTCACGGTCATTAAGAAATTCCAGTAAGAACAATCTCACTGTTGTGTTACATATTGGGATTGTGAAAACATTGTTGTGGTAATGTTTGTGATAATGTTTGTTCTGCTGATGTATGATGCGGTTCTACATGTACATGGATAACAGGAAGAACCATTTGGTGTATAATCCCATGGATACCCAGTGGACAGCATCGGTCACTGAGAATTAGAAAACAAGGAAAGAAAAAAAAACATATCACTTGTAGAGATAATTAACAAATAATTTGAGTGACGTGGTTATGTCTATGGATGCTGTCCATAGGGCTTCCAGTTACCTACACTAATGATAGTTTTTCTAATCTTTTAAAACTGGACATTGTTTCACTGTTGGAAATTTTGGGGCTTAAGGAATTCCAGTATGTAACTGTGCATGGAAAGAAACTATACTGAACACGTCGAATTTAACTGCTGGTGGAATGAAGTGGTGACAATTGCTCGATCTTGTGTGGCGAGTAGACATTTTAAGGTAGTTTGGCAGTTTGATGGCGATTTTATGGCGTAAGGCTTTATGGAAGACCGAAACAGTTATCAGATATATATATATATATATATATATATATATATATATATATATATAGCAGAAAGGGTGTATCAAGTCCAACTATCCTTTAAAAAATTTAAAAGCCTGAACCCTGACCCTTGTGCATTGGCAAATAACAATTGTGTGTGTGCATGCGTGCATGCGTGCATGCGTGCGTGTGTGTAGTAACTCTACCAATACCACCTTAACCACTTTATACAGACATATCCATTGTAAATAAAACAATTATCTAGCAGCTGAGACACACCATGGGATTGTATAGTGTGCTTACTGCTCACTAGATGGTGCTGGTGTGCACTCCCTGATGACCGTTCCTTCGAGGTGTGTGGCCCAACTCCCAGGTCTCCCACAAATGTTTTTGTAGGGTTACGTGTCCAGGGTTCCCTCCCCTGCTGCTTTGAAGATTGTGTCCCCGGGCTAAAAGTATCTGAGCACATTCTACATGGGTATTTCGTATTTCTTGGAACTCTTCTCACCCTAAACCTGGATCAGCAATATTTTCTGACCCCAGCATGTTTATACGTGGACCTGTCTACAACATGATGCCTGGGAACCCAGTATCTCTGTAGCAGGCTGATAAACTTATGTCAAGATATCAACGTTGCCAGAATGACCTCACTGGCTTTGTCATTGGTAAAATTCACATGTTGTGAGGAAACAAATTGCCTCTTTTGAGACGACTAGGCACACCTGCCACATGCCTGCCACATGAAGGAGCGTGGACATGTCCTCCTCACCTGCCACATGAAGGAGCGTGGACATGTCCTCCTCACCTGCCACATGAAGGAGCGTGGACATGTCCTCCTCACCTGCCACATGAAGGAGCGTGGACATGTCCTCCTCACCTGCCACATGAAGGAGCGTGGACAAGTCCTCCTTACCTAGCTCACTGTCACATAGTCCCACATGGATATATATTTTCACCAGAAGCCATTTTGTTCTCGTGTAAGTATGTGCTAAGTGATGGGAATGCCAATGGCTAGTGACAGGCAGATTGTGCAGGAGTGGACAGTTTTCCCATTAGGTGGAGCCACTTGGCAGGAGTTCGACTTCACAGCCTAGATGTGGACATATTCAAATTCTTGTGCCCTGGATGTGGTCCCTTTGACAACAGAAACACGTACCGCAAACTTTCATGGGGTGTATTGTAAACTATTACTTCTCATATATCACAAATTCCATGTGTCATGGAAAATGCATATATATTTGTAACTGCTAGCAGCGTGAATATGCGTGAATATGTTTAAAAACAAGGTTGACACATCTCAGGAGGGCGGGTTACACGTATATGAACATTGTTGGACTCTCATAAGCTAATGGCTTCATTATCCACGTGCCATCTGGGCCTTTGGCTTGGATGGCAAATCTTGTTAAATTTGTATATGCGTGCGTGCGTACGTGCGTGCGTGCATGTGTGTGCATGCACCAATGCATGCATGCGTACACACCCACACAATGTATACCACTGGAGTAAAACAGATCAGTTAAGATCACTATGCTGTGAAACACGATGGGATCATTTATCCAATACCCTCCCTCCCTCTCTATAGCCTCTTCCCTTTGTTTATGGGGAGTTATACAATGGCTAGCCAAGCTGATATCCACTCGACGTTCACAAATGTATGTTTAACATAGGATTCTCAGAACGAGGCTGCCGTGCATTATCTGCATAGATATATCGCGGTAATAAGACAACCTGATTGGTCTAGAGCATTTTACCTTGATATATCAACCCAGATAACACACGGCAGCCTCGTTCTGAGAATCCATCAGACATTTGAATCATCTCGAAAGCGACCAAGTACTCACTTTGGCCTAGACACGCGATTGAACAAACGCTGTGTTTTCTGTTTATGATTGTTGTGATTTACGTAATCTGCGTCAAACGTCTGCATTAGTTCCATCGAATGGTATGAAAGCTTCACGAAACCGGCCCAGCAACATATTTACAAATGTAGGAAGTGAAAAAGTATGCTCAAATGTTAATTTACCATTACATAACTAGAATAACATACTGTTTGTTGATGTCACTCGAGTGTCATTACCCACATCAAGAGTGCCGATATAGTATATATATACACATATATATATATATATATATATATATACTATATATATATATATACTATATATATATATATACTATATATATATATACTATACACACACACACACACACACACACACACACACACACACACACACACACACACACACACACACACATAGAATTTATTTTTCTGAGTAATTTACTTTACTTTAATTTACATACTCAGATTTTATAAATTTTAACACTTTTACCATGATTACTTACTTCTTTCAAAATAGAATACATCCTAAATCCATTGTAGAATTTCCATTCACGTGATCAACAGCTATAAATTTATTCCAGAGGTTGATCTTTCTTTGCAGCTATTTCCGCAGAGATTAATCGCTTCAATGCACTTGCAAGTCAACACAACCACAAACTATATTTATTTTCAGTGTCAAAAGATTACAAATGGACAATGGCATTTAAGTGGTTACGCCTGCTCTGTTTATAACATGTTTCTAATTGTTGACGTCATAGGCCACACTACTGCTTTGATGTCGTCCAGATCTGGCCTCTCATTAAAAACGCCTCTGCAGATCTTCCTAATTAAGTGCCACTGTAAAGCATGGTCACCGTTAACTTTCTCTTTTCTAGCTGACCAATTATGGGAAGAAGATTGATGCAGAAATGGCAAAGCTGTCAACTCTAGAAACGAATGAAAATAGAAGGTAATTGCACATCTATCCGAGTTTGTTGACATGTACGCACGCTCGTGCAGTAATTACAATAAAACTTCGGAAAAGTAGCTTAATTTTAGCGTAATTTGACATGGACTTGCGGTCATTTTATTACGTATCTACCTAAGCTGACTAATCAGGTAATAAAAGTTGATCTTTGGACTATTGTTGATAGACAGGGTTGCATGCTAAGGTCTAATTTTAGCTTTATGTGCTCTTAGACATTTACTACGCATCGAAAAATGCCTCTACACTACGGTTAGAGGGCTTATTTTGTCACTTTGTTCCAGTGTGCTGGAACAGCTGCGCACCCTGGTGGCATTGAATGAAACACTGAAGAAGCAGGAACAAGACTTCCGCTCCCAATGCAAGGTAAAATCCCACTCTTGGAAAGGGAGCACTGTACCTTCCCTCACTTGATTTAACCCATTAGAATTCACAATGACATTGGGGTATATTTGTTTTATCATGTAAAAAAAAATATTTTTTGACCTTTGTTTTATTAATTAAACATACAATTTTATCTGTGTTTATAAACAAGCTAACATAATTGTATAAAATAAACATGTAGAACGTGTTAGTTTTTTTTTCATTTTGCTCATATTGTCATTCATAAGTCAGCAAAAGTTAATTGTTAACTTATATAGTTGACTTTGCAAATTAACATATCTTGTTAACTTAAAAATATACAACTTAAATCAAATGAGAGCATCCTAGATTTACTTAACTAGCTAGACGAGTATATTAATCTCCCCATGCTGAGTGTATCTATATAAAATAATATGTTCCCCAGACATTTTCACTGACTGAAGACAAAACGGCTGTAAAATAAAAGCACTTTTGGTTGTGAATCTATATAACATAATGTGATTCATGGAGAGAAAGCTTTGCTGGTGACACAAGTTGGTTGTTTGTCAGACAAAGAAACAGAAGCTGGATGAGAACATCGCCAAGTTGAAACATCACGCCGGAACTACAGACGACCCAGAGGAACAGGTCAGTACACTAATAACCCTCGTCCCACCACACAGGGAGGACAGGGAGGACAGGGATGACAGGGATGACAGGGATGACTAGTGCGTCAGAACAACAGACTTTGGGAGTTTAGTGCCAATGAAAAATTGTGTTTAAAATATATTTTTTATTTAGAAATTTTTTGGCAAAATTGTGTCATTGTGACATGGCTCCAATGACAGTGGAACACCTCCTGCAAGATTGTACTACAGATATGTGTCCTTGTGGCATGGCTCCAATGACAGTGGAACACCTCTTGCAAGATTGTACTACAGATATGTGTCCTTGTGGCATGGTTCCAATGACAGTGGAACACCTCTTGCAAGATTGTACTACAGACATGTGTCCTTGTGGCATGGTTCCAATGACAGTGGAACACCTCTTGCAAGATTGTACTACAGACATGTGTCCTTGTGGCATGGCTCCAATGACAGTGGAACACTTCCTGCAAGATTGTACTACATACATGTGTCCTTGTGGCATGGCTCCAATGACAGTGGAACACCTCCTGCAAGATTGTACTACAGACATGTGTCCTTGTGGCATGGCTCCAATGACAGTGGAACACCTCCTGCAAGATTGTACTACATACATGTGTCCTTGTGGCATGGCTCCAATGACAGTGGAACACCTCCTGCAAGATTGTACTACAGACATGTGTCCTTGTGGCATGGCTCCAATGACAGTGGAACACCTCCTGCAAGATTGTACTACAGACATGTGTCCTTGTGGCATGGCTCCAATGACAGTGGAACACCTCCTGCAAGATTGTACTACAGACATGTGTCCTTGTGGCATGGCTCCAATGACAGTGGAACACCTCCTGCAAGATTGTACTACAGACATGTGTCCTTGTGGCATGGTTCCAATGACAGTGGAACACCTCTTGCAAGATTGTACTACAGACATGTGTCCTTGTGGCATGGCTCCAATGACAGTGGAACACCTCCTGCAAGATTGTACTACAGACATGTGTCCTTGTGGCATGGCTCCAATGACAGTGGAACACCTCTTGCAAGATTGTACTACAGACATGTGTCCTTGTGGCATGGTTCCAATGACAGTGGAACACCTCTTGCAAGATTGTACTACAGACATGTGTCCTTGTGGCATGGCTCCAATGACAGTGGAACACCTCCTGCAAGATTGTACTACATACATGTGTCCTTGTGGCATGGCTCCAATGACAGTGGAACACCTCCTGCAAGATTGTACTACAGACATGTGTCCTTGTGGCATGGCTCCAATGACAGTGGAACACCTCCTGCAAGATTGTACTACATACATGTGTCCTTGTGGCATGGCTCCAATGACAGTGGAACACCTCCTGCAAGATTGTACTACACACCAAAATGAGAGGAAGGCAACCTGGCCTACAGAAACACCAGTAAAAGAAAAGATCTTTGGTGTTCAACAAGGAAGAACAATTTAAAAAAAAAATTTATTAAAAATAATTAATACAGGTTCAGACAAAATGTGAAAGGCATTGTTATTGGGGCTGTCTTTCTTACCATTCCCAATCCCAGTCCAGATTTGTATACAAAATGCCCTAAAAGGCGTTGCTAGTTAGGAGGGTCACTTTGTGAAAGAATTGTCTTGAGCACTTTCTCTAAAGCTCGCTCTTCTGTCTTGGATATTCATGATCCTTATTCATCAATGATGATGTGCACTCTAGATACTTTATAAATAGCTAAATTGACTGCTGTGTGACACTTCCTGCTCCTGTTCCTATATTTGTTTTAGAACTGTATGTTGAGTTATTAATCACATATCCTTATATATTTTTGGGGGGCTGTGCAACACGTCATTACTTTATACAGCCTTCAGTTCTGTTCCTGCTTCTTTATAAAATATATTTTTTTTCATGCAAAATTACATACGCATGCTAACCAAACAATTAAAAATGAAATGTTAGTGTGTTCGACGTAATAGCCACTGTGCGGATGCAAGGACGTTCAGCGTCTTTCCATTGCCATCTTTTTGAAGGATCTAGTGCAGCTTTAATGCAGCTGTACAGAATTTGATGCAAAGTGTTCTAAAAAATCAGAAAACACACAACTCATATTACCGTGTGTGAGTAATTGTGGTCAGTCCCTGTGTGTGAGTAATTTTGGTCAGTCCCTGTGTGTGAGTAATTGTGGTCAGTCCCTGTGTGTGCTGCAGGAGAGGAACAAGTTGGTCGACAGACAGTTTGAAGCCGACAAGGAGAAGTTACACAAGATTAGGCTACTTCTGGTGAGTCTTGCTATGAATGTCTTTCTATGAATACTTGATTAGGTTACCTTATTTACTATTAAAAACTAAATTTATGAGATTGTAAATCCGTACAGGCTTAGTATGCCTTATCTGAACAGTGTTTATAATTAAGCAACAGGAACACTAGAGATATGACAATTTTAATTAACTTTTTGATCTTCTGTATTTTATTCATCTCCTTTCTTAATTCGCTAACTAGCTACCCTTTTTTAGTTAACTTATTTAAATCCATTGTTTTTAAGGTATCTTTTCTACATTTTAGACTTTACTTACATAATTGTTCAATTTTGAGTGTTACTGTATTTATCTGTATATTTTGTTTTTAAACTCACAACCCTTATAAGATATAATATATACATTTTATCAGGTTTATCGTAAATAAAAATGTTAATTATTATTAACTGATGATATCAGCTAATTATTTTATATTCATAGCAGGTGTGGCATAGCATCGGATTTTCGGTTGATGGGACCAGGGTTCAAAACCACCTGCTGCCATTTCAAAAGTTGGACAATTTTGTTCACCCCACATTGTCTATGTCTTTAGGAAGAGACACTAAAAGCCAATGGTCCCTTTAATGTTTTATGTTTATTCAATTCTATATTATATTCTTTGGTGCTATACATAATAATAATAATAACATAATAACATAATAATAACATAATAACATAATAATATTACATAAAGCAATTATGGAGATAGGATAACAAATATACATATATCAAATCTTTACAATTATACATACTTGTTCCTGGTGCCTATGCCAGGGGAAGTAAAAGTTCCTATACAGGGAAATGAAAAAACCTCTTGTGGACCCACAGAACTGGTTGTCAGAATTCTGACACAGCAACTCTGTCAATTATCAAAGTAGAAATAGAAGGTATTTGACATATGACATTCTTGAATGCCCATTTCATATAAACCAACATTTGCGATGCGAACAATATGGTCTCTCTCTGTTTCCAGGCAAGGAAGAACAGGGAAATCTCGAGTCTACAGCGGAAGATAGATGAGATCCCATCTCGGGCTGAGCTCAGTCAGTACCAGAGACGCTTCGTGGAGTTGTATAACCAGGGTCAGTCTAGCGGTTATCATTCTCATGGCAGTCCATCGGTCATCATTCAGCCATTGTAAAATCTAATTGACCACCTGTGCATCACTTGTTTACATCCTTTCTTGTTTTGTTCTGATTGTTATCCACTAATAATAGCGGTTAATATAATGCTCATACAGAACCTATTTTTAAAATACTGACGATTTAAGATATGATTAAAGCAAAACAAAAGTCATGTTTTGGGGCTACGCACCTAAATGAGATAATAAAAACTAACCATGTGCAACTACAATCAAGAATAACATCCTAGTGGTTTACTCAGAACTAAGTCATTTCTCCGGTTAACTGCGGGCCGACATGTTAACGAGCGAGACCGATAAGCGCATCTGCAGTTCTATGAATCTACTGCCAGACAATGACACCATAGGTTATCTAACAGTATAATGTGGCCCATGAAATTAAGATGCTCTGTGTTCAACAAGGTTTTTCTAGTAAACCACTGGTGTGATATTCTTAATTGTAGTTGTAAATGGTTATGGTTAGTAACTATTATAGGTGCATAGGCCCAAGACCATGACTTTTGTTTCCCATTAAGTTATAAGAATTACTTTTATGAATTCATCCATCATGCATGATTATATATGCATTAATTATACTGCTATATTTTGGTTTGGCTTGTTGGCCAAATTGTTGATTCACTGGAACTATGGTTTGTCTGTATATACATAGCTGGTCCCAATAAATATATTGAAAAATATATAAGTAATATATTAATAACTATATAAATAAAAAGCTAGGATATATATGAAAGACACTAGCTGGTCAGTCTGTCAATGTTTTACTGTTTCTAGTTCAATTCACTTGGATGCCATTTGGTCAACATTTGGTGTATACTTTTTTCCAGTGGCAGCCAAACACACAGAGACAAAGCAGTTCTACATTCTCTACAACACACTGGACGATACGAAACTCTATCTCAGCAAGGAGGTTTGCTTCATTAATAATTATCCTATTAAAAAAATATATTTACTATTAATCTTTTGTAGTCATGAATTCTGATTTTTTTTGGTATAGCATCATCTAATCATAGTAAGCTGTCATTATCATTGTTGTAGATTTAATCATGAATGCATATTAATATTTTAAATCAGTTGTTGCTGTTGGCAGAATGTGATATTTTTTCAGAGACAACAGTTTAGGATAACACATTTAAATTGTGAGCAACACAATAATTTAAAAGATTTATCTTATAATTAACTACTAATTAACTACTGATGGATGTAAGGTCTAGTTCATGGCAGTGTGCTGCCATCTGGTGATTAATGTAAGACATGGAATCATGAGTTGGCACAATAAGTAATAGAGCTATCTAATTGATACTTTTTGCAGAATAGAATAACATACTATTTATTTATCACCCGTAACTCATTTATAACATTCATGTGACTGTTCCTGGAGTTGAAGTTTAAAGACAATTTGGAATTTGACTGCAATAAGTACTGGCAGTTTGACCATTTCCATGCGTTGGACTGTGTTTATTTTGGTATCCAATTTCGGTTGTCCTTTGGTTGAATGTGTTAGTGGATTCCGCAGTTTGTCCTTTCAAGATTTATACAGATGTGACTAGAATTATGAGGTAGTTGCCACCAGAACAAAACAAGACCCTTGCAGGCTGTGAGAATAGGCTGGTTTTGACGTAAGGGGTAAATAGTTTGCTTTTTACACGTGTACAGTGTTAAGTTAGGGAAGGTGATTTATTGATCTCATTCAGAATCGTTCACTTCGTATTTCAGGTCAATCTGCTTAATTCCATCTATGACAACTTTGAAGAGTAAGTATGTGTGCAAGGATTATGTAGTTTGTAGCAAGAAGTGTTTGTTTTGTTTCATACATGTGGTGTTAGATTGAAACTGTTCTAAAGTCATACATTACTCAGCATGTAGATATTTGTTCCAATGCATAAGTGAAGTTAGTACATTTGATCAGAATATTGTACATAATTCTTAATAATTATTTAATTAGTTTATATTTATAGAACTAATATCTATGTTAAATATGTATGACTGATTAACATTGGGTTAAGTGTTAACATACAACAACAGCAACTCAACAAACAAGACATTTTACACACTCAGATACATTTACAACAATCCATCATATTTTTGAAAAGCTATATCTGAGAAATTAAACAACCATAAAATATGGTGAATGCAGTAACCCAGTTTGCCAGTGGAATAACAATTGTTTCCTATTTGCGAATCGTACACACCCCATTGTGTTGTAGGGCGATGTCTTCAGAATCGACAAAGCAGCAATTCTTGAAGCAGTTCGAACAGATCGTGGAGAGTGTCAAACAAAACAGAGTCAAGGTAACATTTTATAACATTAATTTAACTTGGCATTAACCAAGAGACAGACAGTATAAATTATTTACATCATAAAAGTTTCCCAAAGATACCAATTCCAAATTTCAGCGACTGATATCCTTCATGTTATACAGTTGTTGTTATCAGAGAACTGTTAAAAAAAATCCTAGTTGTTTTTCAGAATAACAAATTGTTGTTTTTGATCCCCTGTTATCTAGTTAAAATGGCTGATATGCCATGTTAATATTTTTGGAGTTCTACAGTATGTTATCTGCTGTGCTTCATCTTGAAAAACTTTAAAATAAGAAGTGGTTTGTGAACAGTGTGTACAGAAAACAAGGACTATTATGTGAGCATCATTTCAAAACATGTATGTTAGACTAAGTAGTTGACTTGATAAGTTTGTGCAAAAAAGAGGTTGACGATAAGATTGACAGGAATGACACTGTTGAAGAGGAGGATATGTTGATGATAAGATTGACAGGAATGATACTGTTGAAGGTGGAGAAGAGGATATGTTGACGATAAGATTGACAGGAATGATACTGTTGAAGGTGGAGAAGAGGATATGTTGATGATAAGATTGACAGGAATGATACTGTTGAAGGTGGAGAAGAGGATATGTTGATGATAAGATTGACAGGAATGATACTGTTGAAGGTGGAGAAGAGGGTATGTTAACGATAAGATTAACAGGAATGACATTGTTGAAGGTGGAGAAGAGGGTATATTGACAATAAGATTGATAGGAATGACATTGTTGAAGGTGGAGAAGAGGATATGTTCATGATATGATTGACAGGAATGACATTGTTGATGATGTAGAAGAGGATATGTTGACGATAAGATTGACAGGAACGACATTGACATTGTTGATGGTGGAGAAGAGGATATGTTGACGATAAGATTGACAGGAATGACACTGTTGAACGTGGAGAAGAGGATATGTTGACGATAAGATTAAAAGGAATGACACTGTTGAAGGTGGAGAAGAGGAAACAGACAGAGAAAATGAGACGAGACCAGCTGAATGATGAACATCTCAACCTGATTGAGAAACAGAGACTCTATTTTAAGACTGTCAAAGACTTCCAGGAGGTAACATCATAAACATATTTTGACATTGCGTTCATAAACAGTGTTTTTTAAGGTTCAGCTCACTGCAAAATGTCACATGAAAAAACCTGTTACAGCAAAAAGTGCTCCGAGTCAAATAAAATATTGTTTCATATTTTCTTAGTAAACATTACATGTATATCAATCTTGTAAGGACAAGTCAGGTCGTAAACATAATTCATACAGATTTCATTCAAAGCAACTACAAGTTGTAGTTTCAGGATGAGAAGTGGCTATGCCCACAGAGTTTGCTAATCTGCAACACTATTTATTAAATAATCATAATGGTGTACACATTTCTAATGTTGAATTGTCTTTTCTTTCAGGAATGTCGCAGGAACGAGATATTACAGGCACGACTACAGGGTCATGGCTGAGGTCGACTGATATAACAATGCTTGATATAGACAGAAACTGGTGATTCTGAACGAGGATTGGAGCATATGTAACCAAACATTCTGTGATCTTAAATATTAACTAATTTACAGGTCATATTGATACCAAATAAAACAGAATCCATTATTAAATAATTATAATACAAAAAGTGCCTCAACTAGTATTCGTATATTTAGCTACTAATAAAAAAATTTTAACATTGCTTTTCGAAAATAAATGTTACCAATTCATTGTTTCAGTTAAATAAACCATCATTGTTCCCACAACAGTGTTTATTTATTAACCAGTTATGCAGCCAGAGATTGGCTAGTTTTTTGTCATAGGCAGGTTGGAAGATGCCTTCTAATGGGACATCAACTAGATATCTGTCCTTCATCTTGGACAATGTATGTTACTATTTGTGAAATATTACCCATAGTATACATACATATGATATATGGACAAGCACACAGAAAGACACATAAAATAACTATATTTTATATATCCAGCTAACACATAACAATGTTTGTGGGACATTTCAACAATGTTTCTAAAACGTTATACCGTTTTGGGGAAATTTTTGGAACATCCTACGAATGTTATGTGTTTGCTGGCTGATATCAGATTTGATACTCAATAGTTCTGTTGTATTCAAAGTAACCTTTAACGATTTAAAATCAATTATTACGTACTGCCTGCTGTGGCTTATATTTGCGGAGTGTTGCCATAAATCCATCGTTTGGCCTTGCGCTCGGCCTGCATGATTTAAGATGCGCAAAAGCCTCGTCAAAAGACATCCGTTCACTGTACATGAGATACGCAATGACGATGGCAGCAGACCGTGATACACCAGCATTGCAGTGAACAAACACGCAGCCATCTTGTCTGGCAGATTCGATGAAAGAGAAGCATTTGTCAAAGTAGCAACTGATATCTGTGTCTGGCAAATCAAGAATTGGTGTGTGCTTGTACACCATGTGGTCAGTGTAGATGGTAGGGTCAAGGGTGAAGCTGGCCACATTGAGGATGTGAGTCACCATGTGATGGGACAGCAGCTGTAAATCGGTGGCAACGTCCTGGGAACCTGAAAACAGTGGACCGTAGTCAGTGTAATACTACGAGGGGATTTTTCTAATCAAAGCAACAAGCCCCAAATGATGCGCACAAGGAAGTAACTGGCTTAATATATGGTGGGGTGGTCACATGTGTCGGTGACCGGTGGCGAATTGGCCCCACCTTTGTAGTTATTCCAGTTAGAGCTAGTGTATTTTTAAGCAGGTAGTTGTATTCATAGACTGCGTGATAGCATGTAGGGCATTATGCTATTTGGTTTAAGGGTGTTATATGACAATAGTAATGCCATGGTTTCTTTTATTTGTTCTAGGAATACTGCTACTACTTATAAGAAGAAACATAATATACAAGGGAAAAAAGTTAATTATACCTCTTTATAAAGCAATAGTTAGACCTCATTTAGAATACTGTATACAAGCATGGAGACCATATCATAAGAAAGATATAGATACGCTTGAACGCATACAAAGGAGACAAACTAAAATTATTCCAGAACTGAGAGACCTTAGTTATGAAGAACGCCTGAAAGAATGTGGTTTAACAACTCTAGAGACAAGGAGGTTAAGAGGAGATCAGATTGAAGTTTTTAAGATATTGAATGGGTATGAAAATATTGATAGAATTATGTTTTTCTCACTCAAGAAGGATAGCAGAACTAGAGGACGTGAGGTAAAATTAGTAAAGGATCAATGTAGATTGGACATCAGGAAGCACTCATTCTCACAGAGGACAATAAATGAATGGAACAAATTGTCTACAGATTGTGTAACTGCTAGCAGCGTGAATATGTTTAAAAACAAGGTTGACACATATCTCAGGAGGGCGGGTTATAAGTAGATGAACATTGTTGGACTCTCGATAAGCCAATGGCTTCCTTGTCCACTTGCCATCTGGGCCTTTGGCTTGGATGGCAAATCTTGTTAAATCTTGTTAAATCTACTTTGTGTTGAAATGTGGGCTCTATTGAACCCGACGTCCAGGAGGCTCGCATTGGGCGTAGTCAGCCTGGCGTTGGGTTGTGGAGCCCACATTTCTTTGTTTTACATTTCTTTGAAAGTGGGCTTTCCCTTAATCCCCACAATAAACGTCATTCATTTGGCCTTTTCATATCTCTATATCTGTGTTGTGTTGTTGATTGCATAAATATATATACATACATATATATATGTATATATATATATATATACATATATATATATGTATATATATATATAATGTTTTATTTCAAGCAAGAGCCCACAATATTATGTATACATACAAAGAGCCCATAATATTATATATACATAAAAAAAAAATATATACACACATGATGAACAATAGAGGTACATGTAGTGAGAAAAGAATATATATATAAATATACATACATGACGTGTAGTAAAATATATATCAAATAAGTCGGGATAAAAAAATATATTTGTATAAAAGTGCAAGTCATTACTACATAGTTTAGATGCAAGTCTTTCAGCTTTAAGAATTTCAGCATTTTTTTCACATAGTCTTGTTGCATTTAAAATGAGCGCATCTAATTTTCATTATATCATACAAGGGACCAGGACTTCCAGCAGAATGCCAGAAGAGAAAGGATTCTCTAGCAGTGAAGTAAAAGTAAGTAAGTAAAAGCATCAGAGAGGAGAAGCAATGTGTCACTTGCAATAAGGTAACAGTCGTAAAAAGACTGGGGTTCTTAATATCCGCATTAAAATCACCAATGATGAATATATTGGTTGATTCAAATGAATCGCTTATGGCCTGGATTTTGCCTAAAATTTCTAGATATTCATCAGCATTGTCATCAGTCTGATATGGTAGATAGACATTAAGAAGTAGAATAGTGTCATTAGAGCTGGTAATTTTTAGACCCAAGAGTCTCTTCTCATCAACATAAATCAACGGTTCAATAAAAGGGTTGAGTGAACGCCTCCATAAAAAACAGATTCCACCATGAGGACTTCCACTCAAACCATCACCGTAATCAATGGAAGTAATTCCTCTGGTGTTAAAGTCAGAGTGAACAGATTTAAGAAAAGAAAGGCTCTGTTTAGAGAGCCAATGTTCCTGCACAGCAAGTATATCTAAAGAGTTTAAGATGTCAACCACGTCAAAAGCACTGTTCCGTATACTTCTGGAGTTAAAGGAAGCAATACGGAGGGGAAAGTCTATAAGTGAGTTGAATCTGTTGGTGTGTTTTCCTAGGTGGGAAATACCGTCCAATCTTTGTTCCAGCAGGCCACAGATCAGCGTCATAAAGCGAGTTAGGTTTGGGAATGTCAACACACAGCTTGAAGGAAGAATATGAGTTGTGTCGGGTTGGTAATCGCTCACATGAGCATTTCAAACTCAAAGTTGATGACACGTATGTATATAATTCGTCACAAGTTGTGTCAGCATGGAATCATGTGAGAAAGTTCTCCGCAGATATGAGTCGCACTGGTGCACACTTAAGACTACACTTGGAAGAGTTGCCTGCGGTCATGGTGTGTGACTTATGGTTAGATGTCAGTGGTTTAACAGTGTTCCGAGACTTTTTGGAGATTGCTGTTGTCCACAGTGGCGAAGTAGTGCTACCAGTGATAGATATGTAGAAGCGGTAGTAGTTGACAGAGTGGCTGTCGACACATCGGATCGTGAAGAAGTAGTTGCATATAAATATATATATATACATGTATATATATATATATATACATACACATAATTATATCCCTCTGGAATGAAGATGACAAGATCTCTGTGGTGTACAGATATCTAGTATTCTACATGTGTGTGACCCCAAACAAAGTAAGAGATTTGTAAACACTCATGAATCGTGTCATTAATTGGTGGAACACATTTCCTGAAGACATTGTGTTGGCACCTGCTCTGAATGGGAAAGAAATTTTATTCTTTAGCTATGGACTGAGATAGACTAAGTACCAGGTAGGTAAATAAAGATGAAACATCACCACATGAGATTTTAAAGGGCAACTTCAACAACAACAAGCAGTTGAGTTTAGGGGACTTTAGCCAACAGTAGATGTTGAATATTAACTTACCCATAATAAGACCTGGCAACACTTCTGCCACCTGTAAATCGGGTACGTAATCGGCGACGAAGCCGTAACTGCTGCTACTCAACTCGGTTATGTTGGTTGTCCCGTCTGCGTCAAGCGTCTCCTTAAGTTGTCGACCGCCAGGTGTCGTCACAAGCGTGCTGGTAGTCCGCAACGCCGATTTGGGGAATGTTTTTATTTCGTTTATAAAATTTTCCATAGCACGATTTGGGAAATGGCTACGTATACAGAAAATACTACTGCGTCACTGTGAACGGGAAGCTACTAACAGTTTTAATAAACTATCCGCCCTGATAAGCGTCAACGACTTCACTGATTTCACCCCAGGACTGGTTTGGTCCTTCTGGGCGATATTCGGGTAACAGACGACTGTGTCTGTGCTACACCATTAAACATTTCCTCTACACATTGCCGTCCAGCCAGTGTATACACTCGCGATGTTCACCGCAGGTGATCTCGGATAGATGAATCCTACGTCAATTTTAACTCGATCGATTGATACGAACTTTGGAAAAGTTCAGCGCCATCAACGACAACGGAATTGTTTTGGCTGGAAGCACGGGTGGCGCCACTGTTTTTGTTACATAGCATACCCACTAGGTGGCAGCAGTGATCAGTGGTCTACTACTACTACTACTACTACTACTAGCACCGACCTATATATATATAAATCAGTGACTACTAGCTGTTACGCCTCAGTTTAAGACTTCCTGGTGTGTTACGAATGGGCATAGTAAGTTTGGATATAGTTTTAAACGTTCATATGATCTGACATCAGTGAATTTGAGCTTGGTTTGCTGGTAGGAGCTGTTGAGAGTGAAGTGGTGGATTTCTAGATGATATGAATAGGCGGGAAGATACTTTGGATTTTTTGGCCAGTAGATGTAGACACGCGTGCGCCGTAATTCGTGCCAATAGTGATCAACATTGACGGGTGTCGCATATGCAGACGTTTTGTTAGAACTAGAAATATCAATCTTTGACAATGGTATGATGACAGCAGCAGGTAGTTTTAGAATTTTTGATGGTCAAGTTTTCTTATAATCATGCAAAACGTTAACATGGCTACCAATAGGAAGGTCAACTGTAGGCTGAACCCTATAGTTTTATACCATTACTTTTGGATATGCCACTTCTATGCTGGAACACTGTCATAGCACCTCTAAGCCAGTTAAATATGAAGATTAGGTAAATCGTAAAAAAACAAAGTTGGAACTGAACTGTCAATTTTCACCTATTAGCCCGTAACTTATCACAAATTCCTGTACAACACTCGATACAAAATATATTGACAGCTATTAGTCATATAATTTTTTTGCATGAGAACATATTATGCTTTATATAATATGAACATGAATAGCAAACAAATCTCGTGTGGATTATGAGCATTTTGTAGGTGACGTAGCTGTTTAAAAAATTTGCACGGGACGCCTCTCCACAAAGTTGGACTGGTACCATCCTTATTTGGATTTCACCAGTTAGGTATTGCATTAATTTATCCGATATCTGGTAGCTTACTGGTAATCACCATAAAACATTGTTACAATTACATTCATTGCAACGTTATCCAACAGTTGTGTGAGGAATGTGAGATGTGCCAACAGGATGATAAACTAATGGGTGACAAAGATAAAACCAGGCTATGATACTTGTCCATGTAGGGCGTATTCTAACAAAATAAAACTATTGGGTTTGGACCATGGAAGAAGTGAGGACTACACTCGACCATGTAGGGCGTATTCTAACAAAATAAAACTATTGGGTTTGGACCATGGAAGAAGTGAAGGCAATACAATGGGAAACAAGAAACCGTAAATGTGTTATTTTTTATTGGTCTGCTGTACACAAGAAGTTCATTTAGAATCTCAGCTTCTGGAAGAACCACCTGTTCTTGCCGCTCTTATATCTGCAAAAAAACAAACAACATTAGTTAGACTTTACATGTAAGACATGCAGTCACTGGATATCGTATTTGTCCTATCAAGCGTAGTACAGTACGCTTGACACATTTTTTAGATGCAGAAAGTCACAATTTTTTTTTAACAAAAATCTGTGTAATTTTCTTCTTCAGAGACAACGGTTTTTATTAATCCACCAGATAGCACCACAACACTTTGCAAATGGCGTCCGGTGTGACCTGTGTATTGATCCAAGTTGGAAACTTACACAATATGGACAACTATCTGTAGTTACCATGTATTTAAAACAAAGTATAAGTGAAATTGAGAAAAGTTAGCAGTGGCACACGTTCAGCACAACAGATATTCTAAACAGAGGCAGTTACAATTTTTGTTCGTGTGGGACAGCAACATTTTTGGCAGAATACAAGCCTCAACAGTAGTGACTGTCAAGATATTAAACCATGAAAAAAATTGGGGTGTACACTTATTAGGGCATGTACACTAAATAGGTCGAATACAGTATTCATTTTCCATATTCTGACCTGGACGTACAAAGAATGATAGTAAATGAGAAGGAAAGTGCGGCCCCAAAGATGTATGTTAGCATCTGCACTGGCAAGTAATTGTAGACAGACACACAGTAAATGTAAGAGGGAGAGGCATTTCATTATTACTATTATCAACATACATTAATAGTTATATTGAAATGTCCATTTCTTCAACAGCTGAGAGGGAAACCTGACAACATACCACGACTGGCACTCGGTCTGAATCAGGAATGCGAAATGCATTATAATATAAAAATTAGTGATGATTCAAATTATGATGAAAACATATTCACCAACATTAATATGTAAAAAAAAACATCCTTTCAAAAACTACAATATATTCACCAAGTCACTGGATTATTAACAGTGACAACTATTCCATGTTACACTCACCGCTCCTCAAACTTCATCTTTGCCTCGCGCTTGGCCTTTTGCCGCCTCGCAGGATCCTTGAAGGCTTCCTTGTTGATGACTCCCTTGTCCAGGTTCACATCAATTGAGTACCTGGAACACAGATCATCATAAGAAAGACTAGACAACAGAGTTGGGGTCAAGTACAAGGTTCATACAGACAACTTGCAATTAAATTAAAGGGTTTTCGAGGGTTTTCAGGGTACAAAAATATGCCATTTTCAAGGGTGACCTGGTGTATAATTCAGTTACTTATTTAATTTGTTCAGCCCCATCCCTTACCGAATCAGTCAATCATTCCATACCGGGGGTTTACATGTAATCACTCAGCCATTGAAAAGATTGATTACACAATTAAGTGAAATAACACAATAGATAATTTATCAAGCAAGCACACGCTTCAAGAAAGAATGAGGGGGTTCATGAGCCAAACATTCAAATAAATCTTGACAAAGTTGATCAAGTTGTAAGTTGTAACTGCCTGTTTATTACATACATGAAAAATAATGAAATACAAATCAATCCGGAAAGGAAACAATAACCGTAGAAAGTTCACTGTATACCACTGCTGTATGTCAGGCTCACTGTCACTCACAGTGTCACATCACTCATATGACTCACAGTCACATCTCACATCAGTCACATGACAGTTCAGGGTCCTATTTCAGGTTGTTCAGCTGGTGAACTACGTCAGCTAGCTCTTCCCTCTTCTCCTTCGCAGACCGGCGGAGAGCGTTGCTCTTTGCAACCAGGCTGAAGTCTCGCTTCTTTTCTGCGTCTGTGGAGAACTTGTCCGCACACCCGTCCAGCTCGGCAATGTCAGCCTCAAGGTGCAGCTTCTTCGCATTGAGGTCGTCCGACTCATCAACACGTTTGCGTTTCAGTGAGTCGGATTCACGAGCACGTTTTTTGTCATCCAGGTAGGCCTGATAACGTGTCCGTGACGCCGGACACGACAGCATCAGGTCTTTGGTGATGTCGACACTGAAGATCCCGCCGACAGACACGATGTGGTCATGCACAACTCGCTGTGCTATGAAAGTATTTTCACAGAGGTTGTCTACCTCCATCTGCTGATTCACAGAGAATCCACGTTCGATGCTGGCTTGTCCATGTGAAAGCAGCGGCGGCGGCGGCGGCGGCGGCGGCGGCAGCAGCAGCAGCAGCAGCAGCAGCAGCAGCATCTTTACTGTGCTCCAAAGATCGGCAAACTCAAGGCAGCTGAGGTACCTCTCAAGAAAGACGTCCACGCGGTGACCATTGTCGAACGGATCGAATGCTGAAAACTCGTCCTTCTTCGGCAGTATTGCATATGTTACAAGATCTGTGTACTGGCGCAGAACGTCGTCACATTTCCCGGCCACCAGTTTGCCACTGTTGACCAGCGTCTGCAACACTTTGCGCAGCTTGGCACAGCAGCCATTTGGGTCCGCAGCCATCTGGCGTGGATCCAGGCACGACAGATTCCGCACGATGCTGAATTTTGTTGGCGCCTTCATCAAAATACGAGTGACGATCTCGCGTGAAAACGCCCGACATTCGTGACGCATCTCTGTCACTCACTTTCGATTTCGTCGATCGCTGCATCTGCTTCAGGTGTGCATCTGCCGTGAAGCCAATGTCGATGTCAGATGACTTTCTCATTAACGCTGAATCTGACAGGTTCAGTTCAGCGAGACTGGCGAGGCTGGTGTCATCTACGACGTCACGTTTCATGAAGCGGTACAGCAGATGCTTCACCATTCGATGCAGATCACTCGCAAGAAATGGCAGCATGGGGCGATCCGTCTGGTAGCGCAGAAGGAATGGTGATATCGTCTTTGCCACTGAGACAAAGCAGTTCAACTTCACAGGGAAGAGAGGGTCGCAAGTTGCCTCTAACACGACACCGAAGGCTTTTGTCTGTGGCAAAGGAATGTCACCTTTCTTGGCGGCTGCAACGTACTTGCAGAGATGTGGGAACATCTCCAACAGGCGTTCTGCAACTGGCACGTTCTCAAGCCAGCGAGTGTTACAGAAGTTCTTACCAAACAAATCACTCCCTGTGACTTTCGTATAGTCCTCGCGACGAGCAGGTGTCTCATTGAAAAGGGAGTGCGTTGATCTGAGGACGGCAGCGATGTCCCACTTTGTGGCGTTGCACCCGTGCTTGAAAGCTCCGTGCACAATGTGCAGACCACACGATCCAATGTTTAAGATCTGACAGTTGCACTCAGCCTTTACCTTCTGCTGGAGTTTCTCGTAGAATGCCCAGTTCACACTGGGCCCATCCATGGACACTTGCAGCAAATTCTGCAAACCGACGTCTTGCGTGCTCTCAAGGAAGTGTTCAAGGATGTCAGCTGCCCTGCCATGTCCCATGAAGACAGAGCAGAGGTAACGGCTTGTCACTCTCTTGTCACTGGTCCACATTCGCACCAGGACGTCCATCTGCTTGTTCTTGGTGGTGCTGTTATAGGACTCATCAAACAGCAGCACGAACGCATCTTGCTCCCGAACAGTTGTCAGCAACAATTCCTTGAAGTATGGAGCGAGTCCATGGCACATCATGTAGTTGGATTTTCGTTCACCGCAAGTGAATTTCGTAGCAATCGCGCTGTCGGGAAACATTGCAGCAAACAAGCATGACGTGTTGTCGCTTGATTTGTAGCTATAATGAGCGGCACATATCTTCAACGTCCACAAGATCTCTGCCCGTAGAGTGTCTTGCTTGGATACAAAGGATGCGACATCAACGAGTGGGAGTGCAGGCACTGCAGTGTGGTTGTCTGCTTGTGGCTGTGCTGATCCAACTGCTGAAATACAAACAATAATATGAAGTATCGTGTGATGTATGTATAAAACACAATATAAGTTATATAGCATACACAATAACACAAGACATTCAAAATTAATTCCTTCCCATCAACATTGTTGAAATTTGTGATCCATACAAAATGCTAGAAATCACTAATTTAAATCAATTTAAAACAAAAGTGACTTTCAGTGACTAATAACTTCAGATCAGAAAATATATGTAAGTTATAAATCATATATACAATACAAGTTATGCAACAGTATTACTAGTTTATTTAATTACTTTAATAGTAGGTATGACCAACTCAGTTACCAAATATAGATAAGTACATTTTGCTAAGTCTACTAAGCAAATAAAGCAATATAATTTAAATGTAACAAACCTGCTCCTGGCATAGCCATCATTAGGCGCAGTTGCGAATTGTGCTTTGCGGACATGTTGTTCTTGTGCGTCGCACTTGACTGTCCAGGCTGTATCGACCTCCGTTCCCGATGTTGATGGATTTTGCGCAAAATCGACATCGCGCAGAACGAACGTTTCCCGTCGGATCTCGACATACCCATTCTTTGTACACCGCCATTGTCAACCATTCATCTTTAAATTTACACTTTCCTCTCTCCGGAGCCATCGTAACAGTTAAACACAAATTCCAATCGACCGACTATTTTCAACGAAAACGCTTTCCAAAATGGCAACTTAATACCCGTATGTAACGTTACCCGTATAACGGATATTGGATAATAATAAGACCAACTTGTGTTTTGTCAATCGCCCTTTAGCTTTGCCAATTTCAATGGCACATTTACTTTCACACTTATTAAATAATTTCTATTATCATGACACGTTTGAGATATAATAGCTTAGCTGCACATTCAAAACAAAAAATACGCATTTTTGAGGGTTTTTAAGGGTTTAATCTGAAAACGGGTGATAATCAAGGGTTTTTTGGTACCCTTAAATGCGATTTCTAAATTCAAGAGTTTTCAAGGGTTTTCGGGGATCCGTGCGAACCCTGGTCAAGTATGCCTTTCTGCATCAAATACAGTGCATTTTTCAAATATAAATGCAATTGTGTTGTATTTTAACCCTAGGAGTGACCCAAGATAAATTTCCACAGTGTACACAAATTGGAGTTATTCATCAAAGTGCTTGTAAAAAATCACAACATCGCTAATAATTATCACACAAATGTGATTGAAGTATCATTTTGTTGCTAAAGACTCATAATAAAATAAAAACTACAGCACATAAGTTTATCATGGGGATATTACTATTTGAATTTCATAACTTTTTTTCACCCTGCTACCAGATAATTACTCTGGCTGTATGCCCCTATGTCCAACGGGGAAAATGTAGCCATACATATTAGCTACAAAATAAAACAAAAATGAATAAAATATGTTGAGAACTTTTATTATTTTGTGATGTTTTCGGACTATGCTGATTCAGACAGGCCCATTGATCGTGCACCATTTACAGTGACAGTACGGGCTGTCGAAGCCGGCAGAAATCGCGGTGGCAACTTGGCAATATTTACCTAAAAAGCCTCTAACATCGTTCTAACTGTCTGAACTAGTATAATAACATGATTCACTAATGCTGTCATTACATTTGCTGAAATTATGATGCGGAAACTTGAAATATTCTGGCCTAAAGTGAACCGACACAGAACGAAGTGAGAAAACAAAATGGCGGATTACTAAATAAAAAACCCAGACATGTGTTTATAATGACGATGCTCATTTGCTGCACTATGAATGGAAATGTATATTTATTTTGCGAAGTGTAGTAAAAGCATCCAAACAAGGACATCAACTTTGTAACATGTTTTGTAAGCTAGGTCGTCATTAGCTATCACTGACTATGCTCATGAATAAATATGAAACAGAACAAAGAGCGTTTCAGCTTTCCAATAATATCATTTGTTCCCGTGTGAGGTACTGGTGACGTAAACGAAAAATTAAATTTGCCCGGTGCAGATTTATCCAGCATATTTGAAATAAAGTCACCCGTTCTCCTGAAGCGACTTGAAATGCTGTTGGTTGAAAAATAATCAGAGATCACTGGTCCGTCGGGCGAATAAAAATTTTACCATCTGCAATCATAATATCCCTTAGAAGGCGTTGCATCATCTGGAATGATCAACGTACTGCTACCATGTTACTTGTTTTGAAGCGGAAATGAGACTTGCGCCACCTTGCAGAATTCTTAGAAGTAATTCATAGTGTGTCTTTAGCCGCAAGGTGGCACCATATTGCTATCACTACTGGTGGCTTTTGCCGTGTATTTTCTACATTTTTCATGTTTTGTGGAGTTTCTTTTCAAAAAATGTTTTATATTCAGTTGAGACTCTTTGGAATCAAAAGCAGACAAATAAAACATTTTTCTGGTAAAAGCAGTCGTTTTTGTATTATCGTGAGAATATGGTTGTGGACATGGATTGAGGAAGATTTAAAAAAAATATGAATGAAAGTACTCAGGTTAGTGAAAGTTCCTGAGGGCTAGCAGATTTCATAATCCACTAGCCCGGCTTGCTAGTAGAATTTTTTAATTCAACAGGCCTGTCTGCTAGTTAGACATTCTATTGGTTTAATGTTAGGTTTAATAAAGCATTATTGGCGTTTACGTTAGTTGTTTGCATTTTAGGTGTACAAAATGTTGAGCAATTATTGCATTAAATGGTGAAAAAGTGGTTAGGTAGTTAATACTACTTATGCATCCTAAAATTTGTGTGTTCAAGTCGGTTCAAACACACCAAATGTTGCTGTGTTTGACCAGATATGACCATCATATATAAATACAGGTTTCCGTAAAATGTCAAATACAAATATACAAAATTTGCATATTTAAATACAAATATGTATTTGACCTCAACTCTGCTAGACAATCCCTGCCAAGTGTTTCTACGGAGTTCATGGGGGATTCATATCAAGGCAGGCAGATGACAGTGCAGAGAATGTATGGCAACAATCTGTTCAATCAATGCTTCCATCATTTTCCGAAGCTTCCATATGTAATATTGATGATGCTAGCCATTTCCTATTTTGCAAATCCACATAGTTGTTTTCTTATTCGACGGGGGCACATTCTATTTTAATTTCATGAATTATTACTCCAAGCATCCACCAAAAAACAAAACAAAATAAATACTCCGCGTATTATTTGCTGCCAGTGGATGAAAAAATCTGCTTATAGCCATTTGTAATAATGTCGCTTTCAAGTATGCTTAGCACATTATGATGTAATAAACAAGCAGATGAGTTGGTAGGAAATAGCAGTGCTATGTTCCATCATTCCATGATTGGAGTAGCAACTAGTTGTGGGACAGTGATATAGTGATTAGACTTGAATTTGAAGCGTTATGCAAGAACTTACCATTTTTTATTATTATTTGTATTTGAAGAATGTATAGTTAAAGTACGTTCTTACTTTTTTATTTTGTCAGGTAGTCCGACCATTTGGCATTGGTGTTGCATGGTTGTTGGTATGTTGCTGGTTATAAGGCAAAGAACATATGTAAATATAATTTGTTACGCTTAGCATGATGCTAAATGCAGGACAAAGATAAGTTAGTCAAATTCACAAACCGACTGACGAACCTTACACCATAAAGGTGTGCCTGAAGATGTAACAATCACTACCACTGGCAGATTTCTTATCTGCAGACTGAGTTTAATGGCAATATGAATACAATTAGCCTCACCTCGTGGGCATGAGATGGTTGAAGTTGTAGACACGCACAAATGCCTTGATCTTTGACTTCTGCTTGATGCGCTTCTTGGCCATACGCTTGGTCACCTTGCGCGGGTAGCGCTCAATGCCGGCTACCAGAGCATGGCTGTACTGTTTGTCCGTGGTGCCATCATCGTAGTTCTAAAGGAAACAAAAGTTATTCAAACATACCCAAAACGTTGTTACTATAGAGAACTAAAATATAGGTACACGATTTAAGAAAGATGTGGATATATCAAATATCCAGTGTAAATTATCGACTGAATACACTGGGTAATTGACAACTGACGCTGTTGAATTTCTTCATCTGCTGTGGGTGAACGAAACATCTACGATGCAATTGAAATTTATTTGAAAGAAGACAACATTTATTTAGTCATATATACTGTAGTTTTTGTTATCTAATTAATCTGTAGGAAACTGTAAACGACACCCACCTTCACAATAACAGCCTTCCTGCCAGCGAAGCGGCCATTCAGAACAAGCACAACCTTGCCTGACTTCAGAAATTTGACCATGTTGACAGCTGTAAATGAAACAAAAATTAATTACATTTTGGAACCAGTACCACAATCTAAGCTGGGTTTACATGAGGTGATATCTTCACTGTGACTAGGCGATGTCGTGTGTGACCAGATAACAGCTTCACCTCCATGTGGCTGTGTAAATGTCTTGGAAACATTGAGCACTTACAATAGAGGTTCTTTTGAAGCGATGTTTCCAATGATGTAATAATTGCCTTAATGCCTTATGTAAACCCAGCTTTAATCGACATGCAACAAGAAAATACAAATACGGAGTTTGGGAGTCAAAATTTTGCTTTGCATTTTGCCTGTGTTCAATTGCTTCTTTATTAAGCAGCAATAAATTACTTTTAGATTAAAATGAAATAGCGAACTATTGCCTATTTTGTAGCATATTTATCCTAGTTACAATAACAAATCATGCACGTTGAGTAAAATGTTGAGTTGCCAAATCAAATGTTGCCTGCACCGAGTCTGATACCTTGTCTGCCAAAAATAGGGGGGAGGGGTATCGAGATGTTTTAATCGATAAAATAGATTAAACACAGGTCTAGTTTACAGGCTTAGCGTAAACCTTCTTGTGTTTCTATATCAGCATACATTTGTTAGAGAACACTGGTAAAACTGCAACAACGTGTCGGGTTCGATCAGCCCTTTTCACTGGTCTGTACATCCATTCTGTCAAGTGGAAACCACACTAAATAATTATGATCCCACATTTTTAAGTGACATGCATGTTCTGCTAAAAAGCTGTATTGTTTCTGTTGGTGTTTTAAAACTGTAGACAATTGCTACAAAGAGATGGCATTGGATTAATTTTCGAATATCAACATGTCCCCAACCTCATCTATGGCCGCCGCAATGAAAAGGACGGGAAGTCTCGTTCTGGCTGAGATCTCTCAACGTCACGGTGTTCGCGAGATTCGTTTGCGCGAAGATATCGGGGAAGGCGAAAGACAGCAAAATGTTGGATAACTTAGAAAGATGGTTTTGGAGAGAAGAATTCTGGTTACCCCCCAATATGACCTGGGACGCTTTGAAGGGGGATGAAAACATGACGATACCCCAGCCTAGAAACCTGTGGCTGGTAATTCCGGTTGCCTTAACGCTGTTTGTGCTGCGTTTATTGTGGGAAAGGTAAGCGACATTCGGACTGAACTTGTTGTGCGGTACTGTGTCATGCCAGTCGCATCGTGCGATTCGCGACTGTTAGCCGATTTATGCTCGTGACTTGTCACTCTGTTCTGTCATCGGCGACGCAAAAATGGCATTATTGTTTCGTACTACTATAGAAGATCACAGTTTTACAATTTTATACAAGCATTTCGCTTCGGATGTTTATTAATGTTTGCATAATCATGTGACAGGCCAATTCTTAGACTTAGTCGTAGTATCACTGACACTATCGCATCGTACTACTGTGTTTGTTTACCTTGCCTTTGTGTGCTGTAGGATGGTTCTGCTTGCAGGAACCCATTTGGTTCCTCAACGATCGGATTTTCTTTGTATTCAGATTATATTAGTAATTCAGAGTTTTCTCTTCCAGAATCCAGTTATTAGATAATTTGTTGTGCTTCATAAACTTAGACATAGTGACTTAGTTGAAAAATGTAGTCTGGCTTAAAGTTGAGTGAGCTGTGACCAGAATATATCCCAAAATGTTTACCTAAGCTAGGGCCAAGGCACTTTTCCATCTCATCGATATCATTTCATCTTCTGGTAAAAAAAAATTTCTGTGAGGCTTATAAACTCAGGTTTACTATACAGTGCCATTCCCTAGAGCCAGTGAGTCCATTAGAGGTTACACATTTCACATTTACCCCCTGTGGCTGTGAGGGATGTTTTGCTTCCCCTGACATACAGACCAGGTAGAAGGCACATGCAAAGTGGGTGAATGAAATTGCCCAAGTTTTTAAACAACAGCGGGTGGTTTGGTACCCTCGATTGACAATCCTGCTCTCTAGTTGCTGAGCCACAGCTACCACATCCCACTTAAATGTCTTAATTGATTTGGCTTGGCTTTGGATCACTGATTCTGGGAAGCTATTCCATGGTTCAGAAACTGTAAGTGAGAGATGATATAATATTAAAATTTGCTCTTTGACTTGTGTAAGCAATTTAAATTGATCAGTGTGCCCTCTTACCTGTCCTTATATTATTTAAAGTTATAGACACTTCATCCCATTCTAAAAACTTCAAATGGTGAATAAACTTGGGTAATAACTGAACATTTTGTGTTTTTATGTTCTACTTTAATAACTGCTATTATGTGTGGTTTTTTTATATCGGATTCTTTGTTCAAATTAATAGTTTCTTTCTAAGTTGGGACAACATTGTCTTGCATGACACACTCCAAAATATTTTAGTTGTGGGTTTGTATTATTTTTTAGTTGTTTTAACTACTGTCATCCCAGATGCTTGTGTATTTACTAGCTTCTTCTTATTTTTATTCTTCTTTCCCATGGTGGACCTCTGACACTGTACAAATATCCCCCCCCCTCCCCGACTTGTCTGCTGCTTCCTATCTTTTTGTACTACCCCTTCATATAGCTTTTTGAGACTTTCCTGTTTTATTATTCATGATCGATCTTTATGGTGTTGAATTTCTTGCTATCTCTATTAGAGACTCTTACTTACGGCTTACGGATCCCTTGGGTGCCATGTGTCGCATAGGGCATGTACAAAATTCCGCCCTGTCAGCCGCCCTCTGTGCCGCCTCTGCCCATGATGTCCACCCAAACGCATCTCGTTCTTTTTCTGCCATTCTCCGCCATGTCTCTTTTGGTCTTCCGATCGCTCTCTTTCCCACAGGTGTCCAATTCATCACTATACGGCAGTCATTTGTATTTTCAAATCGAAGGATATGGCCAATAAAACTCCATCTTCTTGCCTTGATGATGTCTGTTATCCTGTTTATTTCTACCTCTTCATACAGTTTTTCGTTTGAAATTTTTTTTGTCCAGAATATATGTAGAATTCGACGCAAACATCTATTGTGAAATGTATTGAGCCTTTGTCCATCATTTTGGTTTACCTTCCAGCATTCTGCTCCGTATAGTAGAACTGACATCACATGACATTAGAGACTCTAAGGCAGTGCAATCACCCAAGTAGATTGCGCGTCTTAACATTATCTTACGCACCACGTCTTAACGTCAACTTGTTACTAGTACCAGGCTATTTATGATTTATTTTGGTTAGCTGTGTAGTGTAATTTTGTATTGCATTACATGTGATATGTATTTCCCTGAAATAATACCGCAAAAACTACAAATGTTATTCAGATTAAGATTTTTTAACATACACACGTGCCTACTGCTGTGGAGAAACATTGGCTTCCTAGATATTTACTCACAGTTGTATTTTATGCAATTGACCCTTTAACTGTGTGATTTGCTAGTAGTAGTTACTATTGTAACTCTCTGTAACAGCACATTAATTAATGACTTCAGGTAGACTCCCACACAAGTTGTTAACTGCATACTATAAAGGCCATTGTAGCAGTTCAGGTGTCTCTTATTCGATGCCTTAGTTTCGTTTCAGCTAGTTGTGTACAAGTTTTGAGTGGCTCTCTGAGACAGTTTCATTATTTATAGAACAGTGAAGTTTTTTACTGTTTCATGTGGCAGAATTAATGTTTGCAACATTATCAGAGAAAGGCATTATTAGCGTCGTCAGTAAATACTTCTGCGTTGCACCAGTGATGCTGCATTAATATTTAACCAGGAATTTTAACTTCACTGAAAATGCAGTACAGCGACTGATTGATGTTTCGGATGTCACGCGACCTTCAACTGGTTGGTGATAAACCCAGCATTGTTCACAAGTGTTATTGAAGTTGCAACTGGGTTTGTTGTGTGTGTTGCCCAGCAACAGTAAGCTAGCAGTGACTTTGAGATTAGAACGTCAACATTTTGCAATTGCGTTCTACTGATTACTGAATAGTAAGATCAATACATGATTGTGGGCTGAGCTTGGCAAATATGTTGGAGTAGGCTTGAGGATTACCTGCAAATGCACCTGTCATTAATGTGTTCTGGTATCCTTTGTAACTATGATTATGGGCTGGTGCCTTTACACTAACTTATTAATATGACGCACATCGCCATTTCTTTTTTAACTTTTCTTTTTTGAATGGAACATGTGTATGATAAGTGCTTTGGGAGGAAATCAGGCCCTAATGTGTAACTACGAAGCCACTATCATAGTATCCACTTGCCTTCCACAGACTAAGTGGACAGGGTTATCTCAGGAGAAATTCTGGAGACCTAAAATCAAGAAGACAATATTAAATATTTTAATTATAACTAAAAATTTAGGATTGTAAGTATAATGACATGAAGCTGTCCTAAATATGAGTCAGTTTCATTTTAAAATACTGTAGAATCAAAACAAACTGACCACACACGTGCAGAAATCATGTGTATAATCTTAATGGTATATGTTACAAGTTACAGGAAATAACACCAAGATAAATGTTGAAAAGACAAGTTGGGAGATATACAAACAGAAATATTGACTGCCTGGTTATTGTTGATGACTGACTGATTCATCTTAGATGCTCCAGGCCTGGTGACAGCAATGACTTGTCATCACTCATGATCAGTGTCACTGTGTGTCATGCGCAACTAGTGGACCATGACTTGGCAATATGATGCATGACTTGTGACTTCCATCTAGAGCTGATGAAATATTGATGCGAATGCAACACCTTTCGGTCGATAATGCACAGCTAAATATTAAATCCGTTGTATTGTGTCAGTATAATCAATGTTTAAAGTTTATTCGAAAGCTTTGTATCAACTGAAAATGTTTTACTCATGTTTGTTGAGTTAGTTTGAGTGTAATCAATCATATTCGTCATAATGGAAAGTGCACTTTGATTCCAGGCGCTCTTGTGTGCGAAGCCAATTTGTGGCTATGAATGTTAGCCGCATTTCCACGGACTGTCGCCCGACATTTTATTTGGTGCAGTGGACAATCAACAACTTGCAGGTGTATGACCCATCATGACCTTTCATCAAAGTTCTTGGCACAAGTCGAAACCCACACCTATGGCACACATTTAATGTAGTTGCGCTTTGTTGCTTGATCAATCCCTCATGTAAATGGACCTTTAGTAGCTAACCAGGGCAAGCTGACCTGGAGGCGACACATGTGGCTGCACATTTCTAAATAGTACACTTGTCATAAAATGAAGCCAGTGTATTGCCTACATTGGCTGGTGGTGCTGGCTCATAGGGCAGAGTCATGCATTCATTTTTTTTGCAAGTTCTTTATACATGCTATGGATGGCAACTTGCAAGGAGTGTAGCAGAAATCTGACAAAGGCATATGAGCAAAGTCCATTTGGGTGGCATTGTTCTTAGAAATAATATATAAATATTTGAGTTACACACATGATTTTGAACTTGGATAATATTTATGGTTTTGGTGCTTAATACACCTCGATAGCAAAACTGTTTAGTTGTTGAACATTTCAACAGATATTAATAATAGGAGATGAAGCAAGTGTGTTATTTTTGGTGCTTCAAGATGTCCGCAGTGTCTAGCTGCATCAAAACACAACATGAAATTGTCCAGGATGGTGCACACAATCGTTCTGGATGGCAATGTTGTTCAAATATGGACAGACGATTAAATCAAATGTGACTTTGTGCCTCTGACAGTTAAAGTGATTTCCCCAGTCTGATCTTGTTATCGTGTTGGCTTTGACAGTTCATGTGAGTTAAACCCTCAATGCAATTGCATGCCGTTGATAAAAGTGTCTCAGCTGGTCTCTGTCCAACCAATATTGAATGATATCGACTAATAGTCTGGCTTGGTCAAGGTGAATGCCTATTGCTTTCCACAAGGCTTTATATTTTGGTCTAAGGCTTGTCAGTTACCCAGTGTCTGTTCTTCTTGAACATCTGTCCAATAAAGTTTGCTTCATTCCCGCTGATTATTTTAGCCATTTTTTTTATTGTTAGGAATTCTTCCAATTTCTCTTGTGTGGCTACTCAGCAAATACACTTCGAGCCAGAACAGTTTGATTCAATTAAGCAACTGGTTCATTTAAGTTGCACATTTGAATACAACTGAAATATGGAATGATTCCGTCCCAGCCAATGTATTTGATTGTAGTAACACGGCTGATGCTGTTATCCACAATTCCAGCTTGCATTGTAGTTCTGACTGTGAAACAGAAATACGCACAAGAAAATTGTAATCATGATTGTGATTACTTTGGCATTATAGTCAAGTACAATAATTCCTTGGCCTTTTTTACCAATTTAATAGAGTATGAGTAAAATAAAATAAAAATGTCTACGATTATTCCATCTCTGAATGACATTACCCGTGACATACTCCGCAGATGCAATAAAACGTACATCAATTGTATCCTTCACTAGCCTATTTGTACGTGTCATTATCCATGTTGTGTGTGATTCTTGAATGGACTGTTTCCTTGGAATGTGATATTTGACACTGCATTACTTTATGACAACTATCAGTATATCCTTTAGTGACTCCACCGCAATACATTCCTATAACAATTCCATTGTAAATGTTTGTAATTAACTTGACAACCTATTGTCAAGATCGTACCTTAACAACTGATTAATTAGTTATATGTGTAATAAGACGTTTTACTTAATCATGCTGAGTTGACTGAACATGTTTTCCGAGAAGTAATGATCGTGGGCCTACTAAATCGTGGGCAATACAATATTAATGATGGGACTGGTGTAGGTTAAAGGACCGAGGTGCATTGAACTGGTGCAGGTGATCTGTACTGCACTGACCAGCCAAAAACAATGCAGTGTCAAATATCACATCCAACACCAGTAGTTGTCAATCAGATGGAGGTACATATGATCCGAGACATGTGACTTACAAGTAACGTTCCTCTGGTTCAACTGTGTAATGACCGAGTCTGCTTTTCAAGGGAAGCATGATTATGGTTACAGCAATATCAATACTTCTATTTGATGTTATTAATATGGATTTGTTGATAGTTTAATAAAGGCCACATTTTAGGAATCTTGTAGAGTTTTTTATCGATTAGATTCATTAGTCTTGTCACAAAATGTTGTAATAAGTAGATGTGCTATTGTGATGTGACGTCGATGCATGCTCTTTGAATATATGGCAACTAGACTAGTAGATATTTATGGCTGTGGTCACAACTGGTGCTGGAGTCTGGATGGTGAAACTAGGAGTCTTGGACTCGATGGAAAATCTAAGCCTGGAATTTTATGCAATTCACATGCAATGTATTCTGACTGAAAGATGAAAATTAGACAGATAATGATAAAATTAATAATTCTTGAATGTTTTACTTAATCATGCTGAGTATACATTTCCACAGTTATTCAGACCATCATGAAGCACACTGGCTACCCTCTTCGGATTCGGTCATCCAGTGACATGATATGATTTTATGGATTTCATACTTTCTCCTTGGCAGTCGAGATTCCACCCTCATTTATCATCTGCTAACATTACAGATGATTTCTTTTGATTGCGCTTCTTCTGAGCTCAACCGCCCAATGGTATGCTATGAGTTTCTTGCAGGCTTTCACAATCCCGGCTGGCATAATTAATTTTTAGAAATCTAACACTGTTCGGATCAAACGAGAGGTTTTCATTATTGAATAATCAATTGGAGGATTATGGATGGAGACATGCAAGGGCTCGGTGTCATGTCTCAACATGAAGGACGATCTGAGTGTTTCCACTGCAGTGCATTGTGGGAGATTCTACAACTGTTGGTCGACTGAATGGGCATGGAGTTGGTTGTATTCAAGACGGTGGTCTCTCTGTGAGGGTATAGTTGACACAGCACTGTCAATACTTTATCAAAAGACCTTAAACATGTCATCCCAAATGTGTAGGAGCATTTTATTTATCTTGGTACACTATTATGTATTATTTATAATGTTTTATTTTGCTGACACCTGCATTGCAGAAAGGTGGAGTAAGATAGTTTTTCAGATGTGTTTCAGTTAAGCATTAGCATTCAACAATGAATATAAATTACAGTTGTCATGACTTGTGAATTAATTGGCTTAAATGTCAAGTACAAGTACAAGTACAAGTGTATGCCATTCCTGAAATTGTCCCACTGAAATGTAGCAGTACTAGCAATTTCTTTATGGTTACTATCATAATTAAATGCGTGATTAATAGTAATTTAGGAAATTGCTAACGACAGCTAAATCAATTCACCATAATATTGTGGGTGATGAGGGTAATTACCTTTAAGGGGGGTGTTGTTAACCAAATTTGCTATAAATATACCAGTTCAGAACAGGACAAGACATTCAAAATACCATACAATGGTGTAGATATGTCAAACATATGTATACATTGTGGTACTTTTGTATAAAATACTCTATATATATATATGCAAGTATTTTTAACAAATAAGAAGCACAGGCAATGTTAGTTAAACTAACAAATAATAATTAGGATAATTACACATTCTTAGATTATCTTATTTAAACTGTGAGTGTTAAACAACGTAGAGAACTTCAGAATGTTGACATGATCATTAAAATATCTAGTCAGATAGATACTTGTTTGGCCTTGGAGTGTTTCACATTAAACAATAGATGATATTCGTTGCTGATCTCATTTCTTTAACACACAGTACAATATCTTTAATTTCTGTCAATGTTGAACCACCAAAACCCGCATATTTAACCAGATCCCATAATAATAAATTATTATAATTTTATGCCCAAACAAATAATTATTCTGGGGTGCTGTACAACAGTGTATGCATTATAAATAAAATCATACACATTTAAACTACGAGTGTGCCTCTGTCAATATTACTAGTAAAATGCAGTAAAACATCTTTGCTATGTGACTAGTTAAAATTAATAAATACATGTAAAAGCTATACAAATATAATAGTGATGATGATAAAATAAATACTTTAAAATACACATGTTTGTGTGTATGATTATTACTAGAAAAATACAGTAAAATATATTGTCTTTCTAAATAGTTAGAATTAATAAACGTGTAAAAGTATGAAAGTATTAAAAAATGGCATATATTATTATAAGATTCATAATAATAATAAACGCACCTGTTGCGTATACGTGATTAACCCTGCAGGACCAGCGTGCATCCAATGGCTGCATGCTGCTACCTGGCTGGGCGTTCACATGCAGTTTTGTATCAATAAATTGTAAGAACCAGCAGCTCTGGCTTGTTGTTCACTCCAGGTGAACCCAGGGCAGTCTGGGACAACTGATGCTACATGTGTTTGTGGTATAGCTGCTGCCAGTTTGTCCTTGTGGGGCTCCTGGCATTCTACTGTTGGGGGAGCTCTCATGAAATCATGTCTCAGACGCATTTCTTTGCAAGAAATAACCCCAAAATAAAGATGTTCAAATGTACTGTTAGTCACAAATGTAATATTATTCATGATGTGTTTTTGCGTCAGTGTTTGTACATTGTTAGGCAATTCCACCTTGATATTTATTCAATATTAGGCAATTTTACCTTGATGTTTGTTCAACATTAGGCAATTCTACCTTGATGTTTGTTTACTGTTAGGCAATTCTACCTTAATGATTGTACACTGTTAGGCAATTCTACCTTAATGATTGTACACTGTTAGGCAATTCTACCTTAATGATTGTACACTGTTAGGCAATTCTACCTTAATGATTGTACACTGTTAGGCAATTCTATTTCAGTGTTTGTTCGCTGTTAGACAATTTTATCTCGGTGTTTGTTCAATGTTGAGCAATTCTATATCAGTGATTGTTCGATGTTGATCAATTCTATATCAGTGTTTGTTCACTATCAAGTAATCCTGTTTGTAGTATTATCAACAGAAGAACCATTTTGTGCATGATCACAGTGATTATAAGGCGAAAGTCTTGTCCAATTTTCCATCCTTGTTCTGAAGAGTACGAATGACAAATATCACGAATTGTGCATTTTACTTATAAGTGCAGGTCAGATAAAGTGTTTTCTAAAATGTCATTATTCATTACCAGTGTTTCAGACCAATGGGGAATTCAGTTTAGAGTGAATGCATGCTGCATACTCGGGAACATTTTGTAGGAGGGAATTGCTGCTGCTAATCCATTTCCCAACCCATTTTTAATAGCGTTATTTATTTATGACTGTCCAGCGCCATTATGAAGACTGAATGGATCTCCACTTGTTCTGTCACTTGGGCCTATTTCTGTCTGTCCCCTACAAGGCACAGTTCACTATCGATGTGTCACATAGCTTTGACAATAATTAATGTCCCTGCAGGTATGCGCTCTGCTACCTGTGTAGACTTGCTTGAGTGCACACAATCCTAAGGAGTGCTGTTGCTTGAGTGCACATGATCATTAAGGTGCATACTCCTTCTTTTCATCTCCAAGTGAGGTTCTGCATATTATGTTTATGCAGTGATAGAGTTCTTGCCTGCTCTTTGACATGAATATTAGGCACATCTAACATGGATATTATATTTCCTCCCTTGACCATCTCCTCCGAGACTATTCTTGTTTATGTCGTGGGCATGTGGTGATTTCAGTCTTCTTTAGTTAGTGTGTATCTTATTATGGATGGGTGTGGTACAAAATAAGTGTTCTTATAGTTCTAGTTTAATATAATATTTTGTTACTTATTCACTGTATTTAGTTGATTAATTTACAAAGATTTGTTTAGTTGAAACAAATCTGTATAAAAACAGGATATGGCCATGGATCTCCAAAATCAGACATCACTTCGTCCCTGCCAACAAATTATTCACAATTAAAAACATGCCTTTATTGTTTTAGAAGCAGGGAAGTACAAAAAGGAACTAATTTCACCGTCAGCAGTTCAACAGAAACAGCAATGTGCTAATTGGCAGTGGAAAAAATGGATATAGTGGTAATAGAAACACATGTATGCTAATACTGGTCAAGTCTCCAGAGTGACCACTGTGTCACATGTATTCTAGGCACCACCACTGGGTATTCACTTACCATTCTGCACTGATCAGTTAATTAAGTTGTACGTAATTAGCACTGGCCATTTGTGCAGTGCAGGAAACAGCTAGGAGGTTGGATACATTTGTGCAGTGCAGGAAACAGCTAGGAGGTTGGATACATTTGTGCAGTGCAGGAAACAGCTAGGAGGTTGGATACATTTGTGCAGTGCAGGAAACAGCTAGGAGGTTGGATACATTTGTGCAGTGCAGGAAACAGCTAGGAGGTTGGATACATTTGTGCAGTGCAGGAAACAGCTAGGAGGTTGGATACATTTGTGCAGTGCAGGAAACAGCTAGGAGGTTGGATACATTTGTGCAGTGCAGGAAACAGCTAGGAGGTTGGATACATTTGTGCAGTGCAGGAAACAGCTAGGAGGTTGGATACATTTGTGCAGTGCAGGAAACAGCTAGGAGGTTGGATACATTTGTGCAGTGCAGGAAACAGCTAGGAGGTTGGATACATTTGAAATACATTGCTATGTTTTATGTCTTAGTATCATATTTCTCGGCTGGTTAAAAATAATATCCATACAAAATGTTTTACTGTCCAGGTCTTTCATCTCTTAATCATTTTACAAAATACATGAAATAAAATAAGCCAGTATTATTGATTGATCAATAAATTGATCAACAAAAATCGTTCTATGTACATGCCATTTATTGAAAGCGCAAACCAGATGGTTTGAGTTCTTAGAATCTTTGATCTTTACACCAGAGAGTGTTTGTGGGAGTAATGGGTCTGTTTACTGCAGCACCATTATTTCTAGATCCAGGTCAGGTTGTAAATGCCAGAGACACACCCCCACAATTGTGCTGCGTTTGTGAATCACAATAGTCTTCAATGTGTGTTTACATGTATGGGTGGGTGGCAGAACGGATGCTAATCTGGTTGTGGGATCGCCAGTGTGATAGGAATCACAATGTCAGTTTCTGCTTATGCATAACCATATAACTAAATAAACGACAATTGTCAAATCATTATGGAGTAACTGTATTGCTGTTAAAGTATGAATTTAGATGTGGAAGACCATCTCAAAATTAGTATTCAATATTATGCTAAGGAGCAAAAACAAGGTTAATAAGATATCAAATCAAGTTTATTTATTTATTTAAATTAATTAATAAAATATATAAGATAAGATATGTTATTCATGCCCTGCTCACTAATGTAAACAGGGAGTACATTTCAAAGAGTTGGTGCAGCAACTGGAAAAGCCCTTGTTCCAATGTTTCTTTCAACCCAAAAAGTGAATGAGAACTAGATGATTGAAACTGGTCCAGGCTTTCTTGCAGGAGTGAGCAGTGGACCCAGTTGTGCCAGTTGCTTAGATCTGGTCATAGCTTCAGTAATATTTGTGTGTTGTCGTATGTGTACTTGCATAAATCAATCGTGATTGATTGTTGAGTAATTCCTCCCAGTACAATCAAGTGGACATAATTTTTAATAACCGCAACATCTTGACCAACGTCTTCCAACCTATTAGTGTTGGAGTACCTGTCTTAACTTGCTCATAAATGGCTTATAATGCCTTTAAAATGTGTCTGGACAAGTCACAAATGAACTGCTCAACACTGAATTCAATGGTCAGTTGTTGTTGGCAACATTCAGTTCAATGGTCCACTTTCTTCCCCCCCCCAGCTCTCTGCTGAGATCCCAGGTTTGATTGGCAGAGCTCTATGGACTTAAGGGGTTACTCCAGATACATAAACTTTTATCCAGACCCAATGGACTTAGTTGGTAATTAAGATCACAGCACCCCACTGACCAGAGCTTTGTGAACCCAGTAATTGCTGTTTAATTCTCACCCATTCCTACTGTGTGCATTAACCAGGTATAAAGGGATATAGTTGTTTGGAAAACTACAAATGTTTAGTGTTTTGTTTAAATGTAGCCTGTCCACTGCTTACTCGGTTGTTTGGTGTTTTGTTTAAACTTAGCCTGTCCACTGCTTACTCGGTGGTGTGGTGTTTTGTGTTTTGTTTAAACGTAGCCTGTCCACTGCTTACTCGGTGGTGTGGTGTTTGGTGTTTTGTTTAAACGTAGCCTGTCCACTGCTTACTCGGTGGTGTGGTGTTTTGTGTTTTATTTAAACGTAGCCTGTCCACAGCTTACTCGGTCGTGTGGTGTTTGGTGTTTTGTTTAAACGTAGCCTGTCCATGGTTTACTCAGTGACGTGGTGTTTAGTGTTTGTTTAAACGTAGCCTGTCCACTGCTCACTTAGTGACGTGGTGTTTAGTGTTTTGTTTAAATGTAGCTTGTCCACTGCTTACTCAGTGACGTGGTGTTTAGTGTTTTATTTAAACGTAACCTACCACTGCTTACTCAGTGATGTGGTGTTTTGTGGTGTTTAGTGTTTTGTTTAAATGTAACCTGTCCACTGCTTACTCAGTGGTGTGGTGTTTAGTGTTTTGTGGTGTTTAGTGTTTTGTTTAAATGTAACCTGTCCACTGCTTACTCAGTGATGTGGTGTTTAGTGTTTTGTGGTGTTTAGTGTTTTGTTTAAATGTAACCTGTCCACTGCTTACTCAGTGGTGTTTAGTGTTTTGTGGGTTAAAGACAAAGATAATTTTTTTTTGTGACATCATTATATTGTATAAATGTGTTTTAATGAAGCACAATTTGTTAATATTGTTATTAGATCGTTATCTGTTTATTTTTAATGTTTCAACTCGAATATCGTGTTTACATTGCATGCTGAACAGCAAGGTTGATATTTGTAAATAGATAATGGTCTAATTATATTTACAAATTGTGGTAAGTTAAGACAAATTTGGATGGCGAAGATGTTAGAACAGATAGTTTATTAAATATTTATTTTACAATAAAAATTTACCAGACTTTGTATGTTTGACCTTCATCTTTACGTGTGTTGTCCACGCTAGTCTGGTGTAGTGTGACGATCGCCTGGTGGTGACATTTATTACTGCATCTCCATATGGAATTAATGGCTAATACCATGGAAACGTGCTGCTTGATGTTACATAAAGGAATAGGAACTTGATAATACGACACTGGGCGTTGTTTTTATTACTTCATAGGTCATACGTACTGAAATGTAAAAAATACAGTGACAAGTACGAGCAACATGTGCATGTTTTTAATATGTGCTTGCATACATACTGTCCTGCCTGCTCTTTGCTTGCATGAGTGCCAGCATGAGTGCATGCATGCTTGCGCACATGCTGTCATGCATAAATAACGCTGAATGCTATGGAGGTCAGATGAAATGAATCGCTGCTAGCGGAATATGGATACTGATTCAAGTAACCAGAACTACAATAGTTTCATACATCCTATCCATTATTTTATGTGAAGGTTATCTAAACCATATCAAAACTTCACCCCGAATTAGTTCAGTTGTGCTCAATCTATTGTTTAATGCTAGGCGTACATTGGTAAACTTTTGTTGCAAGTTTAACCAAATTTAACAAGATTCCCATCCAAGGCAAAGGCCCAGATGGCAAGTGGACAAGAAAGCCATTGGCTTATCGAGAGGGCAACAGTTTTAATCTAGGTGTAACCTGCCCTCCTGAGATATGTGTCAACCTTGTTTTTAGACATATTCACGCTGCTAGCGTTTGAGGAATTTATACAATCCGTACATAATTTATTCCATTCATTGATTGTCCTCTGCGAGAACGAGTACTTCCTGATATCCAGTCTACACTGATCCTTTACTAATGTTACCTCATGTCCTCTAGTTTTATTATCTTTCTTGAGTGAGAAAGTTGCACATTTTTGCGACTGGGTCAGTGCACATTTCACAGCATTTGTTGCTGCGATTAAATTTTAGGATCAGTTCAACAACAACTCAACTTTTATTGAGTTGCAGACCAACATTCAGTGCACTGCTGATCCATTTTATGCCAAATAAACACATGAATCACAACAGCAACAGGCTAAGCAATGTGTGCCTACCAATAAACACATGAATCACAACAACAACAGGCTAAGCAATGTGTGCCTACCAATAAACACATGAATCACAACAACAACAGGCTAAGCAATGTGTGCCTACCAATAAACACATGAATCACAACAACAACAGGCTAAGCAATGTGTGCCTATCAATAAACACATGAATCGCAACAACAGGCTAAGCAATGTGCGCCTACCAATAAACACATGAATCACAACAACAACAGGCTAAGCAATGTGTGCCTACCAATAAACACATGAATCACAACAGCAACAGGTTAAGCAATGTGTGCCTACCAATAAACACATGAATCACAACAACAGGCTAAGCAATGTGTGCCTACCAATAAACACATGAATCGCAACACAACAGGCTAAGCAATGTGTGCCTACCAATAAACACATGAATCGCAACAACAGTCTAAGCAATGTGTGCCTACCAATAAACACATGAATCGCAACAGCAACAGGTTAAGCAATGTGTGCCTACCAATAAACACATGAATCACAACAACAACAGGCTAAGCAATGTGTGCCTACCAATAAACACATCAATCACAACAACAACAGGCTAAGCAATGTGTGCCTACCAATAAACACATGAATCGCAACAACAACAGGCTAAGCAATGTGTGCCTACCAATAAACACATGAATCACAACAGCAACAGGCTAAGCAATATGTGCCTACCAATAAACACATGAATCACAACAACAACAGGCTAAGCAATGTGTGCCTACCAATAAACACATGAATCGCAACAACAACAGGCTAAGCAATGTGTGCCTACCAATAAACACATGAATCGCAACAACAACAGGCTAAGCAATGTGTGCCTACCAATAAACACATGAATCACAACAGCAACAGGTTAAGCAATGTGTGCCTACCAATAAACACATGAATCACAACAACAACAGACTAAGCAATGTGTACCTACCAATAAACACATGAATCGCAACAACAGGCTAAGCAATGTGTGCCTACCAATAAACACATGAATCACAACAACAACAGGCTAAGCAATGTGTGCCTACCAATAAACACATGAATCACAACAACAACAGGCTAAGCAATGTGTGCCTACCAATAAACACATGAATCGCAACAACAACAGGCTAAGCAATGTGTGCCTACCAATAAACACATGAATCACAACAAAAACAGGTTAAGCAATGTGTGCCTACCAATAAACACATGAATCGCAACAACAACAGGCTAAGCAATGTGTGCCTACCAATAAACACATGAATCACAACAAAAACAGGTTAAGCAATGTGTGCCTACCAATAAACACATGAATCGCAACAAAAACAGGTTAAGCAATGTGTGCCTACCAGTAAACACATGAATCGCAACAACAACAGGCCAATGTGTGCCTACCAATAAGCAGCCAACTCATAAATGTGTTTTAACATGTAGCATTTTACAGAGACTAGACAGATGTGTCATTTACAACCAAACAACAGAATTATTACTGCAATAACAGCATCTATATGGCCCTCACGACACTGCCATAACTCCTGCAAGTGTTGCTCAATTTACTGGATAATGTGTTTTGTAAATGTTTTAACGTGAATAACAATAAACTGATTGATTAGTCGTTATGCTAAGTAGTTGCTATGGTGATGGGTATATGATTGCATTAGCATACACTGACAATTGTGGTACTGTGTATCTGACTGTATTAGCATACATTTTGTTTGTTTTAACATTGGAAGTTGGTCTAATTTGCTCTGGTACATTGACTGTTTGTGCACCAAAACTTGTCTCAAAGTAATTATTATGCAGTTGTCGCGACAAGTGGATTGCATGATAAATATCAGTTGTTGACAGAAATCTTATGTAAGACTCCAAGTTAAATACAACATTTTGACCGTAGTGGTTACACAGAACATTAGCCCTCTGTCCCTGCTACGTACCAATCAGTTCAAGGTATAGCTGGACGTGGATTTGTTTCTGATTTGTGTTCTTGTGTTTCTTAGAGGTACATAGTTTGGTCATGTTTATCATACAGTATTGTTATATAATATAAACTACATCTTCACTGACCAGATGTGTTTGAACCACAATTTTTAAATATAATATGGCCATTATCTGTTTATGAATATCTAAATTGACATGCTATTTGAATAGAGACATTCAAAGTACCACCTTTAAATGTGACATAAAATCAGGGATTTTTATTCAGGTAACGATTAGCAGCATTGGCAAGAATATAGTAATTAGAAGAATATAATAATATTTATTTTTATTACAAGATACATTGTGTTTTAAGAAATACAATATTGCTGAATAGCAGTTTATGTTTCAGTCGTAGTTAGCTATCTTATTTAGCCATGTTTGCACAGTTTGCGTTTAGAAATGACGTTTTACTATCTGGTGAACACCCACACACCTTCATGGTGCGCTAAATGAGTCACTGGTCCAGGCTAAAGTCCAGCAAAAGTAAAAAGGGCACTCACATTGCTGAGTCACGCACAGGAAATATTACTTTTATTACAGAATTAGTCATTTAATTTGTTTCCAAAAGAAATTTGCCTGTGTTGAGAGTAAAGCAGAGCTTAGACCCGGAGTGAATCTCTCTAATAACAGTGCACAAAGGCCATACAAATATTAATCATGATTAAATGTGTGTTTCAGATTTATTGCACTGCCGATCGGGCGGAGATATGGCCTGCAGGAGGAACCGCCGCGCGCACCTGTTTCCAACGCTATCCTCGAAGAAGCATATAAAAAGAATCGCAAAGTGATGCCAAATCACGACAACATAGTCGTAAGTAGATCATCTTAGCAGTTCTCAAACCTTGTTAGTCCACACTTTGATTATCTGTTTTATTAAATAATCTGCATTTTCTGTGAACAAATCTCTGCAAACTGTAAATTGCTTCATTATTCCATGATTCACCAATTCGCATGCTTCGTTAATCCAGCCAAAACCCTTGAGAACCAAAATGTGTGAATAAATGAAGTTCAATAGCATTTGCCTTTTGTCTTCCTGACCATGTTCTATTAGGGATGACATTGTAAGCGGCGGAGACAGTGAGTTACAGGTGTTTGAACACTACATCCGTAATACAGACAGTGTGGGTGTATGTCAGAGAACCAGATGGTACTAGAAGGGTTATTCTTTCCTTGATGCTGTCAGATCCTGTCACCATGTGGCACCACTATACATATGGTTTTAGTTGCATTCACTAGGTGGCTGCATGTGGTATAGCTGTAAATGTTATGTTATATGTACGTGAACATTTTAGGATTCTGTGATTTAGTGGTTAGGATTTCGGTGATTTAGTGGTTCTGTAAATTCATACACTAGTTTTCTGTTTTTGCTCAAAAAAATTGTCGCAAACAGTCGAGTTGTCAGTGTGCGCGGAAACTGCCACTACGACTCACGGTCGCCAACTCGTTAAGATTCAAATCTAGGCTGGGACTGGGAGTCTTGTCCAATTAAAAAATTTAATCTGGAACCCGATTAGTTGCCAGTATATATGGCTCAGGGTTGGTGACTCAAAAATCAGTCGCAAGTGTGAGCATTTCTTAGAACACCACTCGATTCTCGGGAATCGGTTAACAAATAACAGTGCAGCATTTATCCCTTTTCTGTCTACGCACTCTGATAAGAGAAAGCATGTCTTTCAATATTTTCAGTATTGCGAGATGCTTTCTCGAGATAAGCGCCAGTCTAGGCAGTATTCGTTATTGAGTGTGTTTATTGCATTTTAATAATGTTAAAAATATCCTAGATGAGTTAGTTTTGAGCGGCCTGGAACCTTGTCTTTCGTTAGAAATGTGAGTCTCTTGCCTAGGGCCATTCTTGCAGCATCATGTCGCCATTGTCAACATACCAGATGTTCCCCATGTTTATATATTATGACCAGGGATCCTACCGTCATTTACCAGTCAAGTTGTCAGTACGCACGTCAATCGGTGTAAGAAGTCGTATCCGACCCTGGGAAACAGCTGTTATTACAATTGGGCTGTCGCAAACTGTCGCATCTTAATGAGTCGTGCAGTGTGTGGAGGCTGTAGGACACAGTGATGAAACAACCTGGCCGTAGGATAAGGAGCGGACCATAATTAAAATGGGAGGACTGCGTAAAAAAGAATTTCGGAAAGTGGGAAGAAAGAAGGCTGCTGATAGGAAGTAGTGGAATGGATAACAGCTGCAATGTGTGAACTAGACTCACCCTTTTTTAAAGGAAGCAACGAGGATGAACACGTAAGATGTGTGAAGGCATTCAAGTAAATATAGAGAATAGGTATACACAATACTGCCACAATGACTGCCTGTTGTCAGTGTGTGTGTGCGTGCGTGCGTGCGTGCGTGCGTGCGTGCGTGCGTGCGTGCGTGCGTGCGTGCGTGCGTGCGTTGTGTGTTGTGTTACAGGGCTTGTCAAAGCAGCTAGACTGGTCCACTTGCCAGGTGGTGTGTGTGTATTAGGTGTGTGTTGTGTTACAGGGCTTGTCAAAGCAGCTAGACTGGTCGACTCGCCAGGTGGAGCGGTGGTGGCGACGACGGCGCATGCAGGGAAAACTTAGTGAAATGCAGAGATTTCGTGAAACGAGGTAGGCTTCAGATTTGAAGGTGTAGTTTAGTCAGTCCAACTGCAGTGTGCTAAGAATTACAAAAAAGTGTGAGGTCGCCAGAAAGTCATACTGGCACTCCTGTTTGTTGCTAGTTTAGTAAAAAACTGGGTTATATGAGATAATATCTTTGCCACAATGAGGCGATGCTGTTGTTCACAACCAAATTTCAGCTTGATTGCCCATGTAAACTGCTTGCAATAGAACTGATCCTAATTTGAAGCACCGTGGCATGCAATATCACATGGCCTAGACTTTTTCTAGTAACATAGCAGTTATCTTATTGTGGCAACGATTTCGCCTTGTGTAAGCAGAAGTTAAGTTTGCTGATTTTATATTAGTTTTATCAAATAGAATTCGATTCCGTGCACTCTTAAGCTGACTGCATATAACTTAACAAAGGTATTCACTCTTATTAAACAGAATGCACATATTACTTAACAAAGGTATTCACTCTTATTAAACAGACTGCACATATTACTTAAAAAAGGTATTCATTCACTCTAATTAAACTGACTGCTCATGTTACTTACTATTTACAACTACAAATTTTAACCTGACGTCGAACCTGATTCACAATGGGCTAAATGAATTGATTTTAATTAGGAAATAATATTTATGTAGTAGCCACACAGCGGCCGCTGGTGGCTGGTTACTTGCACTTATCCTGCGACTGACAGTGAACTGTGAAAGAATTAATTATCTAGATGACAAGACAAGAACAAAGGTCTGCTAGTGGTTACTGTTCCACAGTCAGAGAGTCTGCCTTGTTTTTTACCAGTCTACTGTCACTGATTGGTGAGATCAGGTTATGCGTAGGTAATGTTGATACTTGCCTGGTGGCTGTCTCTGGCTTCACGGAGGAAGGCTTGTTAATGCTCAGTGGACACCAGAAGTGTGGACGGTCAATAGTTATGTGTAGGTAATGACGACACTTTCTGGCGACTGTCTCTGGCTTCAGGGAGGAAGGCTTGTTAATGCTCAGTGGACACCAGAAGGATGGACCATCAATAGTTATGTGACTGTGATATTAAAACTCACACCTCAGTTGAATTAGCATGTCACGAATCAAGGTGCATGATTTTCAAGTCTGTAGAGTGTGAATAATTTAAGCAATATGCGCAGTCGGTTTAATACGAGAATGCGCATACTTTTGTTAAAATCATCGAAAGAATTGACTGTGCTCGTTAGATTGTGTGACTTGTGAAAGGGTGAACATACTTATGTTACCGTACGTGGAGCTGGACCACTTTTGCCATTTTTTCGCCAAATTTTAACTGGGGATAGTCGAATATAATTCAATAGTTTGTCCTATGATTTCACTGAAACTAAATAACACATTTGTACAAATGAGCTAGCGTATTAAAAAATTTTTTTTTTTATTGATTCTAAAGCGAGACGAGCAAAAAACTTAAGTTGGGCGTTGTGCTTTTGTCACCTCAAAAGGTCATCACCTCGCGTGAATGCCTGTTCCCGATTAACTTTGTCCACAGCTGTTGGAAATTGTCACAGCTGTTTGTAAATGCACTGAACTGCATTCATAAACAGATGAAATCATATTAAAAATTTATGGTTTATTAAAATACATTTGTGTGGTCAAGATGTAGAATACAAATAGTTTATACTATATAACAAGTAACATGATTTTTGTGGTAAAAACGATCAGAATTTATATACAGCTGTGTATTTTCCTGCTGGCTGAAATTCTTACGGCTGTAGTGTGTTGTGTAATGTGTGAATTTGTATACTTTTCAGTTGGCGGTTTACCTTCTACCTCGGAATCTTCACATCTGGTTTATATATTCTCTGGGATGTAAGTAGAACATGTACACATGCACGCATACATGCATCTATGCAGGCGTGCACACCAGAGCACTGTTCCTGTTAGTCAAGTTGTTGATAAGCTATTACAACCTATTTTTTACTTTGCTGTGGTGACAACTTGGTGTTTGTCAAAGAGGCATTGCACATTGTAATTAAACAGGTATACATGGGTTAGTTTCACCTACCTGGATGGATTTGTTGAATACATTTTGTTTTAAATTTGTAGACTTGCATTGACTGAATCAATAGCTGGTGTGTTAGTCTACAACTCATAGTTGTAACCTGACACGCTGGTGGAAATATAAATGTGTACAACACTGTCACATTCATTTGTACATAGACTCATATTAACAGTGTGATATAAATTATACAGTTTTGTTAGCATATTTACTAGTGGTGTGGTTGCACTACAGGATATATGTGATCTCTGGATAGTAGATCACATAGATTACAGAAGTGACCACTGGAGAGCAACAGTAGGCCTAACCACATATTTACTGTGTTAACCAAACATTTTCTGTGATCACTGCAAAGTGTGATCACAAGTGTCTTTACAATCATTGAAAACTATATGGGATCACTGTTGCATAGCTGTGGTAATTGTACATTTAATGGAGAATATTTGTGGAAACGTATGTGATATCTTAAAAGGTTGTGTTTATTACTTGAATATCCGTTATTACTTGAGAGTATCTGCTATTACTTGAGAGTATATGTTATTACTTGAGAGTATCTGCTATTACTTGAGAGTATCTGCTATTACTTGAGAGTATCTGCTATTACTTGAGAGTATATGTTATTACTTGAGAGTATCTGTTATCAATTGAGAGTGTCTGTTACCCCTTGAGAGTATCTGTTATCACTTGAGAGAGTATATGTTATTACTTGAGAGTATATGTCATAACTTGAGAGTATGTTACCAATAGAGAGTGTCTTATTACTTGAGAGTATGTCATAATTTGAGAGTATGTTACCAATAGAGAGTGTCTTATTACTTGAGAGTATATGTCATAACTTGAGAGTATGTTACCAATAGAGAGTGTCATTACTTGAGAGTATCTGTTATCACTTCAGATTATCTTTTATCACTTGAGGGTATATGTTATTACTTCAGGGTATCTGTTATTGCTTAATAGTATATGTTATCACTTCAGATTATCTTTTATCACTTGAGGGTATATGTTATAATTTGAGAGTATATTTGATAGTGTTATGTTTGCAGAAGCCATGGCTGTGGGACACTCAGCACTGTTGGATTGACTACCCAAGACAGGTAGACATTGTAACATCAGTGCAAAGACAGATCTTCTACAAAATGCCATTTTATTTGTTTACCTTAATTTTAAGATGAGAGGAAAAGGAACAATTGAGACAGTTGTATGGGGAGTTGGGAGGTCATTGTGAAAAAATTTGAAAAAAATTTCATTTTGATCAGGGAAAAAGACATTTTCGTCAGGGAAGTTTTAATATTAGCAGTTTGATTGTGTGATTGACTGCCCGCCTTGACAAGTGGTGTTTGTCTGCAGCATGTGCCCCCAGATGTGTGGTGGTACTATATCATTGAACTCGGCTTCTACTGCTCTCTCATGCTATCTCTCTTCATGGACGGCAAACGCAAGGTACATGGTTTTTTCACAGTTCTAAACGTTATTCCATATTGTTTGGCATACAGACAAATCTTGAGTGTTTATTTTACTGCATTTTGTGCCATTATTTTTATCTCTTCTGGCTTTGCAAAAATAGCTGTTGTTTACATGTAAATAGTCCATGTTTATCAAATAATTGAGTTGTGGATTTAACCATTTGAGTTGTGGATTTAACTATTTAAATTGTGGATTTAGCCATTTAAATTTTAGTATAAATTCTTTATATATTGCTAACTTGTACATAAGTCTGTTGCAGTTTTTCCTTCAAATTGCTAGCCAAAGAGGCGTACATTATACAGCTTACGGAACTAATTGTTGTTATTGTAAAAAAAATGTGTCCATATTGAAACAAGTGTTCTGTTTGTATAACTGTAAAATACTGTAAGGTTACGCAACTAAAATGTGAAGATAAGATAAAGCTACTGCATTTAAAAACTGCCACCAATGAAACTAAAGTGTTGATGTTTGATGTTTATTTGCTGAAATGTTTTCAGGCAGAACTGCTCCAGGACTGACTGTGAAAGATATATTGTGCGTGGCTGTGGATTGGTTGAGTGTGACACTGTACTGAGGTGATGTTTGTTGCATGTTGCAGGACTTCAGTGAGATGCTTGTCCACCACTTCGCCACGCTGTCGTTGCTCGCGTTCTCCTGGTCAAACAACATGGTCAGAATGGGCTCAACGGTCACTCTACTACACGACTCAGTCGATTACTTTCTCGAGGTGAGTGCTTCACCACCACAGCGCTAGCCGACTTGACCAACACGGCTCTGGCTGACTTGATTGCCATGGCACTAGCCGATTTGACTACCATGCTGCTGGCCGACTTGACCGCCACACCGCTGACTGACTTGATTGCCACGGCACTGGCCAACTTGACCACATACTGCTTAATATTTGATGACTTTAGGCCCTTTTTTATCCGTTTTATCTGTGTTTTTCGGATTATGTCGCACAACACTATCAAACGATAACGCTTAAGTAAATTATGTGTACATTTACACGGGTGACGTGTCTAGACACTGACTTGTTGACTCGCGCTAATCCCCACTTGAGCTTTGATGAAAAGTCACGGAGTGCAGCACCATTCTACAATGCAACTGTAGCCACAAACTGACCTTGCTGTCGGTCACGCAACAGTGTTTACACAATTTGTGTTCATGCGTGTCGTACGACTTGGTGTATATATGACACATGATATAATCGGATAAATATTGCTTGTGTAAGTGGGCCTTAAAGGCCGGAATAACATAAACAAATCTTTAGGATACATCCTCAAAATAAAAGACAAGACAGTCAGAAACCAACAGTTCGTGTAGAGGACAGACCAACGCAACATCTGACATGACATCAAAAACCCAATAGGACACATCCTCAGGAAAGAAACTACCAATGTCACAAAACACGCACTAGAATGTCACAAGACACGCACTAGAATGTCACAAGACATGCACTAGAATGTCACAAGACATGCACTGGAATGTCACAAGACAGCCACTAGCATGTCACGAGACAGGCACTTGAATGTCACGAGGCAGGCACTAGAATGTCAAAAGACAGCCACTAGAATGTCACGAGACAAGCACTAGAACGAAATCCTCAAGTGAACAGAAAACTGAGGAGACCAAAATGTTTGGAGGAGAGCAGTTGAAGAAATGACAAAGTTTCTAACCACATGAAAAGAGATAAAGAAATCAGCCAAAAATAGGCTACTTTGGAGAAGTGTTTTGACACTATACTCCAGTTGGATTGAAGAGGATCATGATAATATGGGCGAATGACAGGTGTACTGATTCTGGCCATTTCTCGCCGGTCTAGGTGTACTAAATCCGCTTGACCATGATAACCCAAACAACATTGTTGTCATAATAAAATAGGAATGTTTGTAGAGTGCCTTAAATCCAGACATTCATAGGTGATACCATTGTGTACGTTGTTAGTGGCCCATTGAAGTTACAACTCCTCGTTATCTATAACTGTTATCGTTTAAGGAACTTTGTTTCATGACTCACTAATGTGACTCCAAATTGCAGACTTAAATGCTTTTGTGACTGAGCAATAGTACTGAGTCAACACCATGTCGGCAATGTAAACAAAGTAAATCAACCGGTGCAGAAGATTACGTCCCTTTGCATTTTCATAACAAAACAAAAAGTGTAACACAAAAAATAGAAAAAGTATTTTACTATAACAGTAAAGAATCAAAGTACAACAAACAAATGGTCCATATTAAATAATAAAAACATGTACAGGCCATATTGCAGCATAGTGAACTCACATGTACAGGCGGGAGTGGTCGGAGATCTCCGTACGCTTTTTTAATGTCGACATTATGATGCAACAAAGTCGGTTTTCGGCTACTAGAGTAGCATAACTATGCATAGTGTCATAATATTACTACAACGAATAAAGTGTCGCCTACGTTTCTAGCATATTTGCTGAACGAGGTTTTTCCAACAAGAATGGTCCGACACGACACATAGTGAGCATCGGTGAACTACTCTTTCTGTCTGCACGTCCGGTGTTTAGCACTTAAGTTTTTTCTTCATGGTTGAACAATGGAAGGTTTCAAGTAATTTAAACCTCTATTTAAATATTGTTTAAAGCGTCCAATTGTTGTTTACGTTTAAAGTGTCTTTGAACTAGTTTTTCTCCGGACAAGGACACTCGGTGAACTTCATCAAACTATTCCCCTCATTCTGTCTGTGTGTCCTGTGCAAGTTTTTCGTTAACAGTTGAGCAGTGGAGTGTTTCAAGGAATATAAACCTTTGTTTAGATACTGTTTGACACGTCCAACTGTTGTACATAAGACTCCGACATGTTTGTATCACCATTTTGTTAACGCATTCGTCCTTGACCGGGAGAAACAGTCATGATGGTGCAGAGCCATCAGCTGTGCCGTCTGCTGCACCATCAGCTTTGCCATCACCAATTCATGTTATCAACACCAATGTCACTTCTGTGTTAAGAATAAAAGAATTGATGTTTGTGTATTAAAAAAATTGTATTTACTTTATTTGTAATATTGATAATATATAATAATGTTCAGGCTATCAGTACATATTGAACTCTACTGCATACACAGTACATGTTATGATATCTAGCAAACCCCCCAAATCAACATTTTTATAGGACTTAGGGGGAGGGGGGTCATGAAAAAGAGTACTGTTTCATTAATGTTGACAAATTGGAACGACCCCTTACTACTTATCCTCTTTGCACCCTGCCATTTCACACAATCTCTAGCTGCGTTCTCTGCCATCTTCCAAGAACTCCATCCCATTCAGTTTCTCTACTTCCACGTCCTTCCACGTGTTGATTTTAGCCTTCCTCGTTTCCTTCAACCCTCAGGACCCATGTTAGTGCCATTTGTGTGGTGTTATTCCTATATCTCTGTGTGGCTCATCCAACTACATCGTGTGATCAGATTGACAGAGCATGACCATAGTGACTGACATATTCCTGCATGCAGTGTTTTAAGGTTCATCTCATCTCGGCAGTTCAGAGTATCATGTACAAAACCCATTTTTTTTATTTCTTCAATAATACAATATTGCTTCAATAGTCAGTAAAATCCCCCAAACAAATAGATGAGTACTGTCAAATGTTATCCATTTTTTTATAAAGGTGAACTATGAATTCATGTAGCTCAAAAGATCACAAATCAACATACAGAAGAGATTTTTTATTAATAATTTATAAAAATAAAATAATATATTTTTTAATGCTCTTAGTAAATACTACATATGGATCTTTGCGGTGTCATACCCTTACAACACTGCCTGTATATGTTGTGTTGTTTGTGAGAACAAACACAAATGTTTTTGTCTGATGTATTTCAGGGTGCCAAGTTAGCCAAGTATCTGCGCTACCAGAAACTCTGTGATACCCTCTTTGTCATCTTTGCCGTAATGTGGCTCATCACAAGAATCATCCTCTATCCGATTAGGTATGTTGTTTTCCGTTGCTGTATTATTTACTTACGTAACTAATGGCAATTTCTGAATATAAAACAATATTTACTTACATAACTAATGGCAATTTCTGAATATAAAACAATATTTACTTACATAACTAATGGCAATTTCTGAATATAAAACAAATAAGTCTCTTTGGCCACATAGTAGTTGTTTTAAAAGCAGTTGAATGTTATTTAATTAATGCTGTAGACATGTCGTTTTGCTGCTCGTCTTTTTGACTTGAAATTCTGTAAAAATCTGTATGAAATGTTTTGTTTGTTAATGAGCCTATAACTTTCTGATTCTGAATCAGTATTGCCATCTGTCAACCTACATAAAAAGAAATCCACTAAAATTCTTCGGAAATCCACCTAGCTATCTTCCAATGTAGATCAAGTGTCGCCATCTTTCAGGCTAAAAAATGTACCTACATCAAATGAAATCTACTAGGGTTTGCTAGAAATCTTCCCTAGTGACTTTGTAAATTTTAAGCAAATCCATATAAATACAGGAGTATTCGTATAAAAAAATTTATGGAATACAAGTAATCTGTACAAAATGGTATGTCTGGTACTGCAAAGAAATGTACTGTTTCTGATTCGTGATGTTTGATGACTTACAAATTCTAAGGATCATTGTTGACTCTGCCATTTGATCCTACGAATGTTTTTATTTTGTTATTGTGTGCCAATACACTGCCAATACAGTAAAATCAATATAAAAATTTAAATGTTTGCCAAATGAAAATTACATCTGCTTGCTTGCAAGTCTACAACCTGGCCTGTATGGAAACATAATAATGTTGACTGGAAATTTGTGTTTTTGAAAATGTTATACATTTGTTTCAGTTAATCTTGACTTCGAGACAAAATTGTGTGAAATGTTACTTAAATACAATTAAGAAATGTGCTAATGTTGATTTGATAGACAATGGTTTGACAGGTACGTCTGTGTGTACGAAAATATTTCCCACTTGAGAAAGCTGCTGTATTTAATGACTTTACGAGCAGGTAGGTTGTGATATGCAAGAGCACATTTTAGGTTGATTCATAACTGCAATTAGGGGGCATCATGACCTTGGGGACATCCAAGCTACATTGACTTAATGACTGTTTTCCCTCTGTTTCCTTTACCACCACCCTATTGCACCTTTTGCACCCTAAACATGTGACCTTTCACCTTCAAGTCACCTTTTCTTTCAACTGCGCCTAACTACAAATTGCTTTTTAGTTCTGCTCATGTGTGCCTCGTTGTCTTCGAATTGGAGCTATCCCATCATGCATTGTTGTGGTCCATTTTGCTTACTGTGTGTTTGTATCAAGGGATATTCTACGAGATGAAACATCTTTATAATATGTGTATATATGATTTATGTACATAAAAACTTGTCAGATGGACAGGTACTTTCATAAAAAATGCACCTTAGAACAAGTGCATTTTTAAACAAGTACATATTTAGACAAGTACAAATTTAAACAAGTACATATTTAGACAAGTACATATTTAGACAAGTACATATTTAAACAAGTACATATTTAAACTGGTGCATTCATGGACAAGTACATTTTCAGACGTACATTTTTTAACAAGTACTTTCTAACTATTACATTTTCCAACAAGTCCATCTTAGACAATAATATACATTTTTAGGCAAGTATGTTTTAAGACTAGTGCATTTTTAAACAAGTACCTTTTATCAACCTACATAAAAAGAAATCTGCTAAAATTCATCGGAAATCTGCCTAGCTATCTTCCGATGTAGATCGAGTGTCGCCATCTATCAGGCTATGAAATGTACCTACATCAAATGAAAGCCACTAGGTTTTGCTAGAAATTTTGCCTAGTGATTTTTCATAAATTTAAAATCCGTATAAATACACGATACATGAGTAATCGTAAAAATATCTGTAATGAATAATCTGTGCAAAATGGCATGTCTGGTACTGCAAGGAAATGCACTGTTTCTGATTCGTGTTGTTTAATAAATTACAAATTATATGGACCATTGTTGACTCAGCCATTTTATCCTATGAATGTCTTTATTTTGTTATTGTGTGCTAAACACTGCCAATACAGTAAAATCAATATATAAATGAAAATGTTTGCCAAATGAAAAATACATCTCCTTCGTTTGCAAGTATATAACCTGGACTATGTGGAAACATATTTAAAATAATAATTTTGACTGGTGATTTTTATTTTTGACCTATATAATATAATAATGTATAAAATGCTTCTATTGCGCTAAAATCTTCGGGAGACCCAAGCTCGGCAACAAAATGGGTAAACCACTCATAATCAATAAACAGTTCCAGTTGTAAACAGTTGGATTGTTATGCTGGGGAGCTATGGAGGAAATATATGGGCCAAAGTGTAAATAAATTTTGTTCCAAGCTCTCTTTTATCAGTTTGTTGATTGTAAGTTAAGTATCCCTAAGTTAAGTAACAAAATGACACAGGCACATTGCATGAAGGGACATCATCCGATGGTGTGTGTTTTCTGCACAATGTTCACTGTGCCTCACCGGCGACAATAGCGTGCCCTAGTGGCCTAAAGTTGAGCTCATTCTCTTGTGTGTGGTTGCTTTCAGGATCCTGGCGAGTTCGCTTAATGAGGGCCACCACATTATTGGCGCCGTTTACCCTGTCTACTATCTCTTCAACAGCTTAATGTGCATCCTACAAGTTCTGCACATCATCTGGTTCTATTATATATGCCGTATGCTGTATTCGTACATTGTTAAGGGACAGGTAGGAACCGTCGATTGTTCGAGTTCTTTCTTCCGTTCCCCGCTTTATTGCTGTTGTTGGCGTTCCCCTTGTGTTCCCCGTTTCACTACAGTTGCCATTTGTTGAACGTGGTGGTGTTTTCACGTTAGGCGAGAAAATCGTGTTAGTTTGTTCTGTGCACTGGGCCATCCTCCATAGAACGCATGCTGGGAACCTAAGGGACGAAACAACCCCTGTGTTTATATCATGTCACTCTGGTTTATCTGTATGTGACACAAAATATTTTCAGCGTGAGTTTGCACATGAGAAGCATAATGAGCAAACCGTATGTTTCTTTTTCTATCAGGAATCATCATAATTTCCACTGTTTTGAGCATTCTTGGTGTAAAATAAAAAAATCACAAAGATTCAACAAAATTGCCACTTTCTGTTCTTTTGCTTTATCTGAAATGTGGTATTTAAATGTTTTTGCTTTATCTGGTATCTGTGGTATTTAAATGTGCCCATGCAAGCAATCAAACAAATTGTCCTTGTAACTTTCGTGTGAAGTGCTCTCAGTAGTGAATTAGCAAAAGACGAAGCTGGAATGTGGATGGAAAGTGTTTAGTGATGAACAAGGGTGGTACCAGTTGACGACTGATATATTGTTGGGTGGCTTTGGGCACGAATAAAATAACCGGTTTTCTTATGCCAGTGCTCACTGACTGCATGTGTTTGTATGACTCCCGTGTTAACGTGGTTGCTGAACGTGCATTTCTCGTTCGAAAATACCCCAACTCTCCTTCTATGTATGTGAGCACCTTCCCAGTGGTGTGTTAAGTTCACCATGCTTTCGCATCTCATGAAAGGATGGAATCAGGCATGATTTTTGTCTAATCAAGCAGAATTTATTTTAATCAGGGCCAGTTGTGTTGTCTTGTCTGTGTGGAACCTTCCACGTTGAAACACACCGTTTTCATGAACAACTGCACAATTTGCTGCTGTCACTACAACCTCTTACTGAAATCTAAAAAAATTCTGCACTGACATTTTCACGTGTTTTGAGTGATTAAAATGTGTATCTTTTGCACGATTTAAAAAGACCAATGAAATGGTCACTGCTGACTCTTTTCTTCCATCCTTTTATATTTCATCTAACAACATCTGGCGATCGGTTGTGCATTTTGCTATGGTTTCACTTACACTATGGTTTCACTTTCACTTTGGCCTTACACTTTGTTTATTTTCTCAGATCTGATGACCTTGCATGAAGGTGGCTGCTGTCTTGACACGTCAATCTGTGTCTTACTGCTGCTTCTATAACTGCTGGTTCATACTAGCACTAACATTAACAGGCACACGCCACTCGTCGTTCACAGCCATTTGATTTCAACGTATCACCCTTAAGTCTCCCTGTTCACCAGCTTCAGGAATAATGCACAGTAGGCACATTGCATGGAATGTGGCCCACATCACTTGGCATGAAGTATTTCTGGCTGGCATGAACTATTGCCAGCACTACCAGACATGAGCTGGCATCAGTTGGCACAAACGCATGGCATGATCTATTGTAGCAGCACTCGTGCCAACGCGCTGCTTGCATCTATGTCATTGTAGCTGCTAGGTAATGTTGGCTTCACTGCAGCAGTACATTGGCACAAAAATGTATCAAGTTAGCATGCAGGATGAAGACAGTGGCGACACCACATGTGACGGACATAACTAGCACTGGTAATAGCAGCAATACTGTGCGAAAGGCATACTTAGCATTGTTTTGATGGACAAGTTCAGAGCTGAGAACGTAGAGCCTGCTTGGGACGAATCTGGGACAGAGGGCTCGACAGTGGAAGGCCTGTGTGGCATATGGTCACGTCATTATTGTAAACATGAACCACACAGCATGTCTTATGAAAGACACCTGTGCAATGTAGTGTATGACACTTAGTGTATGACACTTAGTGGTTATTAAGGTTTTTTTGAAGGTGATAGTTCATTGGGAGATTGTGGCAGACATCAGCAGGTCAGCCAACAAACTGATCCACAATGCATACTTGTGATGTACTTTTAGATTGAATTATGGTCAAATACTAATAGCAACAACTAATACCAACTGAAATAATTAACATAACAATTAAATTACACCTTAAATGTTGCCTTCTGGCAATGACTTCATGTCAAACATAATGAACGTTTAGTAAGTTTGAATGAGTGGGATAATTGTGGCAAAATAGTTCGAAGTGGATGCATGCTGGCTCGTGTGTTCACATTCAAGATGTCGAGCACTGATTCTAGCAGTTTATTTTGCCTGGCCATATCTGCCACTTGTATGGATCTGTGTAAATACATTTTACTAATCTTGCTGCTGCTGCTGCTGTTCTTGTGTTAATATAATTAATTAATTAATTAATTAAATATAAAACAATAAATGTCATTGTCGTAACTAATAACAGTAACTATTAACTTGTAAATAAAATGTAAATACTTGGGAGGAGTTTAGTTTGTATAACCGGTGGTGTAGTATTGTTGTTGTAGTCTTTCTAGATACAGCTGACAATGTACAATGTATTAAACACTAAAACTTCACAACTGTATTTGTGGCAGTTGCTTGTGGTGGTCGTATTAGTGATACTGCAGTGGCCGTATTGTACATAGTTTTTTCAGCCACTGTGATGCAGTTATTCTGATGACAATGGCCGTATTATTTATACATTGGTCATCCAGTTCATGTGTTATACCATTCCGACACGTGAACACTGGACAGTTGGTTTCTCTTGAGCGAGGAAGCAGTTTCCTATAAACTCGACCACAGTGCCATGATGAACTGTGGCCATGTTTTTCTTAATGGACGGCGCATCCCATATAATCAGTTGCAATAGAACATGCCATGAGGATGCCTGTTCCTTGGGATCACCTCTTCTCCCATAGGACCACATCTCTTCCCTTGTGTTATCACCTCAGTATTCCCATGGAATCACATGCATTCTTCCCTGGTCGTTTGTTGTAATGCTGAGGTGTAATTTTAGTTGTGCATTCTTTCTCTTCTTTGTTTCTCTATTAATAACGTGTGTATTAACCAATTAATCTGCTTTGTGGCTCCCCTCGGGTAGTGAGTCATTTATTTGAGGGGAAAAATGGTTCCCGGTGATTTTATTACCTGGTCAACACAATTGTTTTAGTTAAGTTTGGGAAAGAAACTAACATTTCACTAGTTGAGTACAACAGGTTTAAATGGTGAAGTTCAGGCTGTGACCTTGTCGTCGTGGTGACCATAGTGACCAGGTCATTGCACGTGTGGCAGTTTGTTGGGCCAACGAAAGTTCAAAGTAAAGTAGATTATGATTGTAATCATAATTGATTTTTATTAATTACATTTTTAATCTGTAATTGTAAAAGAAAATCATGACAACAATGACATGGTATTATGTGCCATGATTTAGTCACTAATTCAAAAATGTAATTAATTATTGTAAAATTAATAAAAAAATTATTTTAGCAAATTGTTCAGCACTTATCATACCTGAATTTTAATTGTGGTTTGTAACAGATCTGTCCTAGTAAGGTCATATGCTAATGAGATTCAGTCACCTGTAAGGTCATACACGAATGATATCCCGTCCGCAGTAAGGTCATAATTTTATATGCAAATGAGATCCCAGCCCCAGTAAGGTCATACACAAATAAGATTCCGTCCCCAGTAAGGCCATACATAAATGAGATCCATGCCCCAGTGAGGTCATATATAAATGAGATTCCGTCCCCAGTAAGGTCATACCCAAATGATATCCTGTCCCCACTTAGTCATACATAAATGAGATCCATGACCCAATAAGGTCATACATAAATGAGACCCATGACCCAGTAAGGTCATACATAAATGAGATCCATGACCCAGTAAGGTCATGCATAAATGAGATCCATGACCCAGTAAGGTCATATATAAATGGACTCCCAACCCCAGTGTATACATAAATAGAATGAAGAAATAGGAAATGCCAGCCAAGTTGGCAATTCCAAATCATACTATGTGGGAACCCTGAGGAGGGGAAAGTGCAGCCTGACCACTGCAGCCCCAGAAACAACAAGTCTGATGCAAACAAGCCAAGGATCATGTGTAATAATCCAAGGATCATGGATAATGATCTTTTCCCTGTGATGCCATCTGGTGACACAATGCATCTCTTAGTGCTGAATGGAAATGACCCGATGCCAATCTTTGGTTAGTGACAGTGTCAATGGTTGCATGAACACGTCTAAATTTCAGCAAGTTTCCACTTACTTTGCTGGTTTGTTATCAACATTCTGTAGTGATCACCATTCATCAATCTGTTTTTTTGCTTGTCTTTGACAAAATGTTCTCTTCTCTCTGCTTCTCTCCCCTCCCCCTCTCTCACACCTCTTTCTCCCTCCCTTTCACCCTCCCTATACCTCCCCTCTCTCTCCTTCACTCCCTCTCTCTCCCCATCTATCCATCCCTCTCACCCTGTCTGTCAGTCTCCCCTCACTCTCCCCATCTATCCATCCCTCTCACCCTGTCTGTCAGTCTCCCCTCTTTCTTCCCATCTATCCGTCCCTCTCACCCTGTCTGTCAGTCTCCCCTCTCTCTCCCCATCTATCCGTCCCTCTCACCCTGTCTGTCAGTCTCCCCTCTCTCTCCCCATCTATCCGTCCCTCTCACCCTGTCTGTCAGTCTCCCCTCTCTCCCCATCTATCCGTCCCTCTCACCCTGTCTGTCAGTCTCCCCTCTCTCTCCCCATCTATCCGTCCCTCTCACCCTGTCTGTCAGTCTCCCCTCTCTCTCCCCATCTATCCATCCCTCTCACCCTGTCTGTCAGTCTCCCCTCTCTCCCCATCTATCCATCCCTCTCACCCTGTCTGTCAGTCTCCCCTCTCTCTCCCCATCTATCCGTCCCTCTCACCCTGTCTGTCAGTCTCCCCTCTCCCCATCTATCCGTCCCTCTCACCCTGTCTGTCAGTCTCCCCTCTCTCCCCATCTATCCGTCCCTCTCACCCTGTCTGTCAGTCTCCCCTCTCTCACCCCATCTATCCATCCCTCTCACCCTGTCTGTCAGTCTCCCCTCTCTCTCCCCATCTATCCATCCCTCTCACCCTGTCTGTCAGTCTGCCCTCTCTCTCCCCATCTATCCATCCCTCTCACCCTGTCTGTCAGTCTCCCCTCTCTCTCCCCATCTATCCATCCCTCTCACCCTGTCTGTCAGTCTCCCCTCTCTCTCCCCATCTATCCGTCCCTCTCACCCTGTCTGTCAGTCTCCCCTCTCTCTCCCCATCTATCCGTCCCTCTCACCCTGTCTGTCAGTCTCCCCTCTCTCTCCCCATCTATCCGTCCCTCTCACCCTGTCTGTCAGTCTCCCCTCTCCCCATCTATCCATCCCTCTCACCCTGTCTGTCAGTCTCCCCTCTCTCTCCCCATCTATCCGTCCCTCTCACCCTGTCTGTCAGTCTCCCCTCTCTCTCCCCATCTATACGTCCCTCTCACCCTGTCTGTCAGTCTCCCCTCTCTCTCCCCATCTATCCGTCCCTCTCACCCTGTCTGTCAGTCTCCCCTCTCTCTCCCCATCTATCCGTCCCTCTCACCCTGTCTGTCAGTCTCCCCTCTCTCTCCCCATCTATCCATCCCTCTCACCCTGTCTGTCAGTCTCCCCTCTCTCCCCATCTACCCATCCCTCTCACCCTGTCTGTCAGTCTCCCCTCTCTCACCCCATCTATCCATCCCTCTCACCCTGTCTGTCAGTCTCCCCTCTTTCTCCCCATATATCCATCCTTCTCACCCTGTCTGTCAGTCTCCCCTCTCTCTCCCCATCTATCCATCCCTCTCACCCTGTCTGTCAGTCTCCCCTCTCTCTCCCCATCTATCCATCCCTCTCACCCTGTCCATTAGTCTCCCCTCTCTCTCCCCATCTATCCATCCCTCTCACCCTGTCTGTCAGTCTCCCCTCTCTCTCCCCATCTATCCATCCCTCTCACCCTGTCTGTCAGTCTCCCCTCTCTCTCCCCATCTATCCATCCCTCTCACCCTGTCTGTCAGTCTCCCCTCTCTCACCCCATCTATCCATCCCTCTCACCCTGTCTGTCAGTCTCCCCTCTCTCCCCATCTATCCGTCCCTCTCACCCTGTCTGTCAGTCTCCCCTCTCTCTCCCCATCTATCCATCCCTCTCACCCTGTCTGTCAGTCTCCCCTCTCTCTCCCCATCTATCCATCCCTCTCACTCTGTCCGTTAGTCTCCCCTCTCTCACCCTGTCTGTCAGTCTCCCCTCTCTCCCCATCTATCCATCCCTCTCACCCTGTCTGTCAGTCTCCCCTCTCTCCCCATCTATCCATCCCTCTCACCCTGTCTGTCAGTCTCCCCTCTCTCTCCCATCCCTCTCATCCTGTCTGTCAGTCTCCCCTCTCTCCCCATCTATCCATCCCTCTCACCCTGTCCGTTAGTCTCCCCTCTCTCACCCTGTCTGTCAGTCTCCCCTCTCTCCCCATCTATCCATCCCTCTCACCCTGTCTGTCAGTCTCCCCTCTCTCTCCCATCCCTCTCACCCTGTATGTCAGTCTCCCCTCTCTCTCCCCATCTATCCATCCCTCTCACCCTGTCTGTCAGTCTCCCCTCTCTCTCCCCATCTATCCGTCCCTCTCACCCTGTCTGTCAGTCTCCCCTCTCTCTCCCCATCTATCCGTCCCTCTCACCCTGTCTGTCAGTCTCCCCTCTCTCTCCCCATCTATCCATCCCTCTCACCCTGTCTGTCAGTCTCCCCTCTCTCTCCCCATCTATCCGTCCCTCTCACCCTGTCTGTCAGTCTTCCCTCTCTCTCCCCATCTATCCATCCCTCTCACCCTGTCTGTCAGTCTCCCCTCTCTCTCCCCATCTATCCATCCCTCTCACCCTGTCTGTCAGTCTCCCCTCTCTCCCCATCTATCCATCCCTCTCACCCTGTCTGTCAGTCTCCCCTCTCTCTCCCCATCTATCCGTCCCTCTCACCCTGTCTGTCAGTCTCCCCATCTGTCCATCCCTCTCACCCTGTCTGTCAGTCTCCCCTCTCTCTCCCCATCTATCCGTCCCTCTCACCCTGTCTGTCAGTCTCCCCTCTCTCTCCCCATCTATCCATCCCTCTCACCCTGTCTGTCAGTCTCCCCTCTCTCTCCCCATCTATCCATCCCTCTCACCTTGTCTGTCAGTCTCCCCTCTCTCTCCCCATCTATCCATCCCTCTCACCCTGTCTGTCAGTCTCCCCTCTCTTTCCCCATCTATCCATCCCTCTCACCCTGTCTGTCAGTCTCCCCTCTCTCTCCCTATCTATCCGTCCCTCTCACCCTGTCTGTCAGTCTCCCCTCTCCCCATCTATCCGTCCCTCTTACCCTGTCTGTCAGTCTCCCCTCTCTCTCCCCATCTATCCGTCCCTCTCACCCTGTCTGTCAGTCTCCCCTCTCTCCATCTATCCATCCCTCTCACCCTGTCTGTCAGTCTCCCCTCTCTCCCCATCTATCCATCCCTCTCACCCTGTCCGTTAGTCTCCCCTCTCTCTCCCCATCTATCCATCCCTCTCACCCTGTCTGTCAGTCTCCCCTCTCCCCATCTATCCATCCCTCTCACCCTGTCTGTCAGTCTCCCCTCTCTCTCCCCATCTATCCATCCCTCTCACCCTGTCTGTTAGTCTCCCCTCTCTCTCCCCATCTATCCATCCCTCTCACCCTGTTTGTCAGTCTCCCCTCTCTCTCCCCATCTATCCATCCCTCTCACCCTGTCTGTCAGTCTCCCCTCTCTCTCCCCATCTATCCATCCCTCTCACCCTGTCTGTTAGTCTCCCCTCTCTCTCCCCATCTATCCATCCCTCTCACCCTGTTTGTCAAGTCTCCCCTCTCTCTCCCTCTTTCTTTCCTCTCTAAGTAATTTTTCCATTTGCTTATTTAGGCTCTGTTGGATCCACGTGTGTTTCTCTACTGACAACCTTGTGTACACCCCTCTCACCCTGTCTGTCTTGTGTACACCCCTCTCTCTCTCTCTGGCACTGTACGAGTGAGACACCTCCTTCACAAATGATGGATGTTACTGCTGTGAGTCATGTCTCACTCTCCACCAACTCTACTTTCTTCTGTTTCCCTTGAAATGACCATCTACTGTACTTCCGAAGTTACCTGCGAATACTGCCGCGTTGCTTTCTTTGTAACTTTGTGACTTCAGTACTAGAAAGTTATGAGTATTTATATACAAGATACACAAGGTAGATAGTCAGGGTAAAGTACAATATTACATTAGATGTTTACATAGTTTCATGGTTGGGTGAATATAGCATGAACACAACGTCGTAGGGTAGTGACACCTGAAGACAGTTGCTGTCTGTTGCCCCTATAATCCTGAGCTTGTACTGTAGTGCTGTCTGGCTCCGGCTAATGCACTGCAGTCTTCTGCCAAGTCACAGTCACTGGTGCAGGTCTCCTGACATGTTCTGCTTGACTGATCTTGCTAAAGACATCTATCTCTGTGTAAACTTCCCACCCTGTTGCCTGACCTAAATATGTATATTTTTCCAGTTCTGCATCTAATTGATACAGTTTCTTCTGTCAACATCTAATGGAATTTGGGAACAAGACTTGTGTAGTTGCGTACTGCAATGATGATTCTGTGGTGCTGATATCACCGTGAGTAATAGGAACTTACTGATCAACAAGGACCAACTGTTCCTGTTACCAAGCAGCTGAAATATTCAGGCAAAGTGACAGTCCAATCAGTATGTTTTACATCTTAGTGTTCCAAGTAAAACAACCCTTAGATCAGGCAGCAGGGCCAAGTGTTCTGTGTTCTTGCTCTGATGCAATGACATCCGGGGCCATGGCAGCAGACTGGCCTGTCCTGGGTCTGTTCTCTGTCCCTTTCTGTCACTCATTTCACCACTTGCCAATCCTTGTGTACATATCTTGCTGGCACACCACCACCCTGTTTTATCTCGCTCCGTTTCCATCCTTCCCTCTCTTTCACGCCTCACTGAGTGCTGCACATTCGAGCTGTCAGACGTTCTGGTTGATTGAACACAGAAGATGACCACGCCATTTTGTTCTGATCTTTGTAAAACAAAACAAAGTCTACAGAAATGTGTCTTCAGCCACTGGTCAAGTTTGGCAGCGTGGACGGCCGCAGAGCGACACCGGAGTATCACAGCTGGGACAGTGTATGTTTGGGAGCACGTGTGGGGACGTAGATGTAGATGTGTTTAAACCAGTCGTGTCTGTTCACAGGATCCTCAAGCCTTCCATAGTGGACTGTACGGCGCGGGTCGGTGGATTTCTAGGCCTGTATGCATGCCACAGCGTGCTTCTGCTTCTACAGATCCTGCACATCCTTTGGTTCATTATGATTATGGGTGCGATGAAAGGACTCGTAAACAAGGGAAAGGTGAACATTCCCACCTGCTAGCTCGTACCGCTCTCTTATATAGGCTCATCTTCCAATCGTTTAGCTGTACACATTTGAGATCGCCAGTCACAACCACCAGGTGGCACTCCGAGCAAGTGAATGAGCTGTCTACGTTTGGAGGCAAAGTTGTTGTCTAGTGGTTGTGACCGGGAGCGAATTGAATACGGACCTTTAGTGGTGACAAAACCCAGACAAGTGATGCTGATGTGGCTCTGCGTGCAAACATAACACGGTTGTCATGGCGATATCAGTAGAAGGCTCACGTTACTGGTTTCTAGCTATAGTATTATTAACAAACTAACTGGTTTGCGAAGCACCCCGGAAATCAGAAAAGTTTGAGTGCGACTTGCTTAATTTGACAGAGATAGTAAAAAGTACATACGCCTCGGCACACGTTGTTTGTGAAGTGACTAACACCTAACCAGGTTGTGTTGTTTTCCCACGTATGTTCGCACTCACACAGGATCAATGGCATTCTCCAGTGCAGTGATCCATCTGAAAGGTTTCTTTAAAAAAAATTTATTGTCAATTTGCACCGCACGTTTGTATATATGTTTGTAAGACCATAAGGCAAACAGTCAGACGCATACGCAAGAGAAAACTCCACAAGTACTGTGTGTTGTTAGCTGGTCAAGGGGATATGATGTGATGATCAGTGAGTGATTGACCATTCGAGAGCCTTGCTATTGATGGCCGCTCTGCTTATAGTGAAACCACCCCGCTTCAGCTGATGTGGTCCCATAGTTGGTGTACCTTGTATCTTTCTGTTCTTTCCTGCTGACCTTCATCCAAGTATCGCTCTTATACCTGTTCCTTAGCATATAGCCCTGCCTCATACAAGCCAACAGTCCCTGTTGTATAGGCTAGTAACCCCTCCCCCTACGCTGCTTGGTGGTGGCTGCAGTGCGGAACATTCATCTATGCCGCAGTGACAGATTTGCATGTGCGATCTTCTTCTGTACATCACAGACAACAATAGTTTAATCTTTGAATAGATTGATTTTCCAGTTTACGGATATTTTACATGGTAAGTTTTAATAAACTTTTTTGTTCTTTCCATATCTTTCAACCGACTCACTCATCCTGTCGATGAACGCAGAGCAAGTTGTTGTTCAGAAAGAAATCAGTTTCTTGATGTGTAAAGACCATGTCAAATACCATTTAGTCACAATTTTTTTATGGTTCTGTGTAAGGACATTTGGGTGGGAGTTACTTCTTGAGAACGACTCGGTAATTTTGGGAAAGATATTTCTTGAGATATGGAGGTTTACTGTTATGTTTGTACATTCATAGATTCAACTCTTCACTGATGTTCTGTGTGTGTACGTGACGGTTGAAAGTGATAAATAATGGAGCAAATTTTCTACTGATTATGTAAATGCTATCAGTGTAAATATGTTTAAAAACTAAATTTACCGATATCTGATCAGGGTAGGCTACACATAGATAACATTGTTTGTACTTTCAATAAGCTGATGTCTTTGTTGTCTGTTTGACATCTGGAGCTGGTTCTTTTCGATGGCATCCTCTTGTTAAATGTGCCAAATTCTGTGCTACTTCCATTTTGTCAGTATCAAGCCTTTTATTTATTTATATTTACAATGTATAAACATGTGCAGCCATATGTGCAGATGATAGTAAATTATATATAGTGTACAATGCTTCTATTTCAACATGTTGTAATTAATGTTGTGTTAGTCGTAGCTGATTAATTTTAAATCAGTCATCTTCCTGTAACTTTATAATTATCAACTGAAATTAACGTTCCGGTTAATCTCAATTGATCTTGCCAATTTTGCAGATCATGTTTGTTGATATTCAAATATGTAGTGCATGAATAGTTTAAGTCATGTGTACACCCTGTAGTCGGTTTAATAAAAGAGTGAGAAAAGATTGGGTAAGATATATATTATATAATATATATATAGATATATATATATATAATATAATATATATATTACTATATATATATATAATATATATATATATATATATATTACTATAGATATATATATATATATGCATATATATATATGCTCAGATATGTAGTGCTGAATAGTTTAAGTCGTGTAGTCGGTTTATTAAGAGTGGGAAAAGATTGGGTAAGATATCTGTGTACTATTCATGCACTACATATCTGAATATATATATATATATATATGTATATATATATACATATATATACATACATATATACACATATATACATATATATTATATATATAATATATGTATATATATGGTAAGATATATATATATATATTATATATATATATATCTTACCCAATTTTTTCTCCCTCTTTTATTAAACCAACTACACATGACTTAAACTATTGACACACTACATATCTGAACATCTATATGTGTGTGTATGTATATATATATATATATATATATATATATATATATATATATATATATATATATATGTATGTAATGTGTATATATACATATATATTACATATATATATATATATATATACGTATATATATATATACGTATATATATATATATATATATACGTATATATATACATATATATATATACATATAGATGTTCAGATATGTAATGTGTCAATAATTAAAATCGTGTAGTCGGTTTAATAAAAGAGGGAGAAAAGATTGGGTAAGATATACATGTTACCGTCAATCTGTGTAATCAGTCATTTCGCGTAATGACTGACATGTTTACGCACTATGCGAAATGACTGTTTCACTTGGGCATTTCGTGAAATGACTGAAAATTTCAGTCATTACGTGAAATTAGTGGAAAAGAGGTGCAGTCATTTCGCATAATAACTGAAACAGTGTTTTGCCCTGATTAATGACAACTGATGTGGGCAAACTTGCTGTTTTTTCATCTACCTAGCCAGATATTTTCAGAAATTGCCACCTAACAGCTATCTATTTCTCACACTCAAAAATATTTTGCCTAACAATGGTGACTGTCAATTGGCTAAGATTATTGTTTGGGTTCACTTTGAATCGTTTAGAACACCAGGAATTGAAGTTACACCACATGGTCGAAACCACTTATCATCAAATTATTCTTATTACGAGGTGCAATGCCTCCCCCTAGGTGCGCTTTGTGCCGCTATATACCCAGAGCAAACACTATGAAGTATCAATTACAATTTGTCTTCTATTGTGTATCTTACATTGAATGTTGGAAATGTAGAATGTCCTATTGTTTTTGTGGAGTCAGGACATTGTCCTTTTGATTTCAGATGTTCAAGACATTTTATCCTATCACTTTTGTTTTCAGTGTGCGTTTCTTTATCAACTTCTCGATATCACAGCATTTAAAAATTTGATACCTGCAAATAAAATTATTTTCCAACTTTAATTATAAACTACCTAAACCAGAGTGGTGAGAAGAAAATATATGTTGTAATATATTGTAATTGTAATATATTCATAATCATGATGTTTATCAATGTGTCTTTTTTAGTAAATTTAACAATTGGTTTAACTTCCCTTTTAAATTAATTTGTTTGCACGGCTTAATGCAACAAATCATGAAAGGACTTATCGACTTTTGTGAGACAGTATTGACGGCTTTCATTTGTGCATTTTCTTTCATTTTGTGGACTTCCTGGTTTACATAAAGAGATGAAGAATTTAACAGAGAAAGGATTAAGGCTTAAATTGGTATCCAATACAACTGTGGTGGATATTAACTGGATGCTTCTTACTGAAAAAAACTTTAGAAGGGAATTACCCCTGTGGCTTCAATGTGCAGATCAATGAATGAAGGTGTGAAATTTCATCATTACGAAATCAAAATGAAACCACATTATGTTATGCAAGCCACCAAAATTGCATATGACAAAATTCTGGTATAATTACATGTTAGCTATGTCACATTTGGAAGATTATTTAACATTTTTTTCCACCCATACCTCATTTATTATAAGTTGGAACATTTGCATTGATTAAATAGACTACTATCTACTCCTCAAATTGTGAAATGTCTGGTTAATTTATCACACTTAAAATCAAGAAACAATATTCAGCATAAGAAACTACAAATAAAAATTAAATTAGTTCTTGCTGAGTATGTAGTATCTATGACGTGACTGCGAAGATTCATTAGTTGCTGCAAGCTTGAGTTCTATAGTATTGAAATATTCCACTTTGGGAGTTGTAAAGTTCTTCCTAAAATTGTACTTCGTAATTATCCTGTGCGAGTGATTAACACCTACTGATTGTGTTCTTTTTATAGGGAGAGGCAATGCACAATTGCCAATTGAGACAGTCACCATTGATAGGCAGTTAGCATTCCCAGTTGGAGAATGGTTGGGTCATCCATTACCTGTCCTTCGAATCAGAGAATACTAGTGAGATAGCTGTCAATCAAACTGTCAGAATCTTGTACCCAGAGAGGGATAAATTATTAGCAAAATGTTGCTATTTGCAAATATATAGCAAATATTCATTCACTTTGTTTATCTACTTGAGTAATGTGAATGTCTGAAGCTGACATTAACACACAATTAACATTGGAACAATATATAATGACAAAAGTACACAAATTGTTATTACACAGTATGACTGAAATGGCCACCAGTCAAACTGTGTAATAACAGTGCCTTTTTTCCAGTTATTTCACGTAATGACTGGAATTTTCAGTCACTTCGCGAAATGCCTGAGTGAAACAGTCATTTCGCGTAATGCCTAAACATGTCAGTCATTACGCAAAATGAATGATTACGCAGATTGACTGTAACATATATATGATTTAAATTATTGACACATTACATATCTGAACATCGATATGTTATGTATATATACACATATATATGTTTGTATATATACATATATATATATACATATCTGAATATATATGTATATATACATACATACATACATACATATATTATATATATATATATAATGTATGTGTATGTATATATATATATATATATATATATATATATATACATATATATATATATATATACATATGAATGAATATGAATAGTAGAATTTCCAAGTCACAAAACACTATAAAGGAAGTGAGTAAAGGGGAATGTATCATAATGGGATTGTTTCTCACCATTTTTAGTAAAATGTCATCTGAAATTAAATATAAAATTGAACTAATTTTATATCCATGGTAAAAAGCAACACACAAGCACACAAACATATAGAATTGGACTACTTTTGAAATTTTTTTAAATGTTGACTGGATCTGATAAAAAAATGTATTGCAATATTGCTACAAGGTAGTTAGTTGTTATGTGATGAATAGTTATGCATGTAACAGTTGCCATGTATGTGAAACCATGCTTATAGTGTTACAACATAAAGTTTGGTTGGTCAAACATTAGGAAGCCAATAAAGGTGATAGAGCATGGGTAGACATCATGTTTGTGTGACAGACAGACAGACAGACCAACAGACAGACATTGTTTAGTTTGTTCAGTAGATAGTTCTCTCCGAGCTTGACTTGAATCAGGGAAAGTGTCACTGGAGGCCATCTCACTTGGCTTTCTCATGCCTTATTGTTTTACTTGATTGTCCTTGTTCTCGTGTTTTCCAATGCTATGGATACTCTTCTTCCCTGCTGGTGCATCAGTGATCCATCTATCCCTGTCTAATGTTGCATTTTTGCCTCATCATTTGTCAAATTGCCATTTAAACCTATTTTCTTTTCTCATTCTGATATCATTTATAGCTTCTCCTGAACGCCGACTTGTCCCCACCAGAGAACATGACCTTTTCTACCATACTTGTCTCTACCAGAGAACATTACCATATCTACCTTACTTGTCTCCATCAGAGAACATGAGCATCTCTACCTTACTTGTATCCGCAGAGAACATGATCACATTTCTGCCTTACATGTCTCTGCCTGAAAACATGACCATCTTTAACGTACATATCTCATCCAGAGAACATGACCATCTCTATCTTACTTGTTTCCACCAGACAACATGACCATCTCTATCTTACTTGTTTCCACCAGACAACATGACCATCTCTATCTTACTTGTTTCCACCAGACAACATGACCATCTCTATCTTACTTGTTTCCACCAGATAACATGACCATCTCTATCTTACTTGTTTCCACCAGACAACATGACCATCTCTATCTTACTTGTTTCCACCAGATAACATGACCATCTCTATCTTACTTGTTTCCACCAGACAACATGACCATCTCTATCTTACTTGTTTCCACCAGACAACATGACCATCTCTATCTTACTTGTTTCCACCAGATAACATGACCATCTCTGCCTTCACCTTTGTTGCTTTGTTAAACATTTATCATGTGATGTATGTAAGAGTGTCATTGATTAGCTATTATGTTGGAAAGACATGTGATTGGTTGGAAAGAGAGATTGGTTGGAAGGACTGGTGATTTGTAGGAAAAGATAATAGTAAAAATGCATTTATCATGTGAAGAGAATAACTGAAGTGCGTGCGTGCGTGCGTGCGTGCGTGCGTGCGTGCGTGCGTGCGTGCGTGCGTGCGTGCGTGCGTGCGTGCGTGCGTGCATGGTCTTCACTAATTCTTACATGTACCAGATACACAACATTTTATTGGGTCTAGTCAACAAAAAAAACCTGCCCAATGGGCTTATGATACAATATTTCCAGTATGTCTTCACACATCACATAGATTTGGACACAACATTTCTTAGGTAGAAATGTGTCGTTTGTACTGTTACTAAAACTAATATGCATACAAAACATGTTGCTATCGTGATCTTACTTTAAAAAAAAAAATTATACACGGTTTGGCAATGAAATAAAACATGCAATTTTTATGACATATATCACATTAGTTATTGAAAGACCAGTACATTTTCACATTTGAAGGTGTTTTTCATTGGATGATTTATTGGATGACTCATTGGATGATTTATTGATGTGTCAATGTCACGTTTATGATGGTAAATGTGCTGCAACAATACATTGTTTAAAACATGAAGTATAACAGTGTTGATTTATACATTAAGAATTTAGGCAATTGGGACATTTTAATTATACGAAACACCCAATTCGCTCAAAATCAGTTAATAAGAATTGTTGTACATTCTCTTTAACTTGAGGTCGGAGGGATTGGGAAAACACATAACAGTGATCCATGTTAAGTCGTGTACACAAGTCGTGTACACAAGTCGTGTACACAAGTCGTGTACACAAGTCGTGTACACAAGTCGTGTACACAAGTCGTGTACACAAGTCATGTACACAAGTCGTGTACACAAGTCGTGTACACAAGGCTGTTCTTCCTGGAGGGACCAGGCTCTCGGTTCGAGTTATCAAAGTTCAATTTATTGAAATTGTACTGTAGATACACAAGGGTGTTCACACATGCCTTGTTGTGTTAACACAAGATGATGGAGTATGTGAATGCTGGGGTAGTGAAGCCAGATCTTACTGCTGTGTAGAGTACCATTGCCATGTGGTAGATAACTCCTGTCTGTGGAGTCCTGCATGCGTAGATCTGTTTGCTGGATCAATAAATGCACCCGCTCACTGCCTGCTGTCTGTCTACTTGACGCTGCTTACTAACCAACACCAAGTGCTACTACGTCGCCTTCAACAGAAATTATTAGCATTTTATTATTCGTTAACTATTGCTGCGAAAAACTTACAGTATTGAAGGCTATGTTAGTAGCATTTGGTTCAACTTTGTGCATGGAAAATGCAGTTGGCTTTTGCTAACAAGTTTGTTTATTGTGTTGTTTTGTTTAAGCCCCACTGTTGTGTTGTCATATTTGTTTATGTCATCTGATTAGTGATTAAGTTTGAATTTCTATGACGATTGTTAATTAATCTAGAGAAATTTAGTTAATTATTTGACTGTGCTAACATAATGTTTGTATCCTAACAACAAATATATGTAATTACAGTTAATATAATATATTTTAAATTATGTTTTCCAATTACATTCTAATGTAATGTAATGATTGGATATTCAAAATAATAACTTAAACTTGCAAAGGATCTATTTTAACATATATATATATATATATATATATATATATATATATATATATATATATATATATATATATAAATTTTATATAATAATAAATTGTGTACAATTTATTATTATATAAAATATACACAATTTATTATTGTATATATAATTAATATACTATTAGTACATGTTAACCTGTGACTGGAGGCGTTGTTGTTCCCGTGTTCACAGCTGTCTGTTGTGTCATAATCCAGGTGGACAAAGATGAGCGAAGTGACACGGAGCCTGATTCTAGTTCTGAATCGGAGGAAGACAGAACCGAGATCGAGAAGTCAGGATCGGGCTTTGGGAATAGACAACACACTGTAACCAACAACATTGCGAATAACAATCTCAAGAATGGCACAAATGATGGTCCGCACAGCAGGCCCAGCAGGAAGAAGACTAAGTAGAGGTCACACAGAGATTGCATGAAGGTGAAGGACACCGTTGTTGCCGTGGAGATAATAGAGAGGCAGAATCACATGTAGCAACAGTTTCTTCATCAGATTGGTTGAACTTGGTGGCATCCTTATTGGTGTGAGCGGTAAACATGATGGGAAAGCTAGCCATGCAGAAGTGAATAATTGGAGATTATATTCTGACCGTGTTCCTGTACATTCAGGAAGAGTTGAGGCAGCGTATAGGTGGCTAGTCAGCCACGCGAGTTTGATAGCTTGGGTTCTGATGTAGTCAGCACGAGTCTTCAGTTGTCCATGTTACAGCCACTGTTCAATGGCTGCATTATTGCAGAAGTACTGTGTCCACTGCCCGACAGGTGGCAGCACATTCCACATAGACGTCCACTTCCTATCATGCAAGAGTTAACTTCGTCCAGTTGCCTATGTTGCAAAAGTAGCTTTTGCCCCTGACCACCCTGCACTTAATGGTCAACATTAGACACTGATCACCCTGCACCTAATGATCAACATTAGACACTGATCACCCTGCACCTAATGGTCAACATTAGACACTGATCACCCTGCACCTAATGATCAACATTAGACACTGATCACCCGGTACTTAATGGTTAACATTAGACACTGATCACCCGGTACTTAATGGTCCACATTAGACACTGATCACCCTATACTTAATGGTCCAAATTTAACACTGATCATCCTGTACTTAATGGTCCACATTAGACACTGATCATCCTGTACTTAATGGTCCACTTTAAACATTGATCACCCGGTACTTAATGGTCCACATTAGACACTTGATCACCCGGTATTTAATGGTCCACATTAGACACTGACAGAGAACCCTCAGGACTGTGGGTTAATTATCATTGTGGGGTGAATACAAGGGGGTCCACACAAAGAGCAGGTAGAATGATAGCCAGTTTATAGACATGCCCACAGGTACTTGCTTTGAAGTGGAGTGAGTACTGTACAGTTGTGTAGAAGGTAAGGGCATGGTTGGCTATTTGGTCATCACTGTCGCGTTGCCTGGTGCATCTGGTGACTTGGGTGATGTTTCTCCAACGTGACAGTCTCATGTTGCCTCCAAGTGACATATCAGTTTGGTTTCACTTTCGCTTTAGTCCGTCACTATCAGATCATGCATTATTAGTCTAGTGCCTGTTAGAAATTTACTCACTGGCCATTACAATTCACTGCGTCTAACCTTCTGCTAGACACCCAGTGTCCGTGTAGACAACTCACAATGTACCGTGGTCGCTTCCTCAATGTTGTTTACTACCAAGATCGCAATTAATTTGTACAAATGCGTGCCTTTCATCTTGCAATTTTCATCTTGCAAAGGTCCAGCCAAAGCACCCTCAGGAATAGTGCACCACATTGTTGTTTTCTTTATCGAATTCACCAACAGAAACGCATGTGCTGTGCGGACGATTTGCTTTGTTTCACATGTTAACATTTCTGGTGAATATTGTTCTTCGCTTCTGCTGCTGAAGTGACTTATTAATCAAATTGTTCCATTTGTTGACATTAATCCAGTCCATCGTTCCACACAAATTGTCCTTAGCACTGCAAGTGATGCAGGAAGTTGCGTAGAACTTGTACAAAATGATGAATTTGTAGATCCAATGCTATTCTCTGCTGGGTTTCGTAAGATGATCAGTTTAGTGGTCACAGTAGCTAGGGTGAGTCCACATGTTGTGATTGTTGCACCAACATAGATTGCTGTTTTCTTGGCACTCGTTACCCGACACATTGGAGATGACCTTGACCCAAGCCTTGGCACAAGTTGTACATAATGTCCCCGTTCGATGTTTGGTTTGTTTTGTATGCTGCGCGTCTCCACTTGCCTTTAAACTGCCTCCGCAATTAAATAAAATTAATTAAATCACTCGTTTCATTTTAGAATCATTTCGCGAAAAACTTGAAAACCTACTACGACATGCTGGATCATTTGTAAAATTTTATTTAATTTTCATGAAACCATCGGGTGAATATTAATTTGTACCAGGTCTGATACAAATTTGATGAAAAGAAACAGAAGTGATCTGGCTATTATTATGACACAAAACTGTTCGTACTTTACAGGTTACTTGATGTAATGATCAGAGGGAATTCTTTTGACGATTATAGCAAAATGTGCACATTTTTAAGCCGATTGCATATTACGTAGACTATTCGTACACTACATATTGAACGTCATTGGACCTGATTCATGATGTGCTAAATGAAGTGCGGAGGAACTATTAAACACAATGACTGTTGTAGTAATATTTAGACGTCTAAAAAATTTTTTTTATTTTTAGCTCATTGCATTGTACATTAGCGGTATTACGACCACAACTTGTCTCGCCGAGGTTGCCTTGTTACCACCGAGAGATCATCTTGGCCAAATATTTGTCCACAAGTATGCTTCTTTTGTCGATGTTACTTAGTGATTGTGATAGAAACATTGGACAAATTAAAATCGGATGTCGGCTTCATTATGTATTAATGGACATGTAGTGTAAAATTGCACATCGTAACCGTATGGCTTTAGCTACCATATTGACATAGCACACTTGTGATACGCTGTAGGTGTGGCCAGAACATGATTACTAAAATGGTGGCTGTAATTTGTTGTAGTAGCATTCATCTATTCATCTATTCCTATCACTGCTGGGAGTTTTTACATGGAGAAAATGTAATCAAAATATGTTTTATGTTGGTTAGTATTAGTGACAGTTTGCCAGACAATATACAAAGCCAAATCTGCTAAAGTAATGTAATAATGTAAATGTTGAAATCAAAAATGCAGAGTTTTTGTGTGCTGTAAATGTTTACACGATTGTATGATGTAAATGTTTACACAATTGTAAATGAAAATTTTTGGTTTTGAGAAGTTTGGTTTTGCTGTGTTGTTTCACCGAACGCAGTGTGTTGAATGTTTGTAGTGGTCGTAGTCGACTTCACCACGTTGCCGTAGCAACCTGTGGCACTCCCAACTCTCACCTGTCTGATGTGTGGTATTGTACGGACCAGGGGGCTCCACCAAATGTAAATATATATTATGTTAAAGCGAAACGCCCACTTGAGAATCGCGCACGCAGGTATGCATTGGGTCGTCACAGCTTCCATGTGCACAGAAAAAGGCTTGATGTACATAAAGGTGTCAAGGCAGTAATTCTGTTGCATGAAAAACAGTAACTTCATATAGCAGAAAATCTCTATTTTTATGGATACGAATAAGCTGTAACAGAAAGAGACGATATTCATGTCAACCAGATTAATGATTTATATTTATTTATCCAGATTTATGACTGATGCAGTTCTATAAATGGAAAATTGTCAGGGATTTCAGCCTGGAGAGCTGCTCCATTTCTTGATTTTGATGTTTTTCCTAGGACAGTATGACCATGCTTGGACCATGCTTGCACAAGATGCTGTGAAGCCAGCCATGTTGTGTTATGTGTGTTGTCTTTGGTTTTGTGATGACATTTATTTTGTACACAGACTGTATAAAAGGTAGTGGGATTAGCTGTCCGTGTCTTGGTTCTTCCTGTACAAGGTTTCCCCGGCTATATCCCCACGGAAACTTTATTTATTATCTTCCCACTGCATGGCAATTAATAATGTTTGCAAATTATTTTTTTAACATTCTGAAAATCAGCTGTGATATTTATTCGTAATAGTAATAGAATATACAAGAATCTCCCGATGAAATGGCGTCCAAAACAACTACATCATGTCTTCACGCACAAGGGATCCTACAGCATCCTCTTTAAAATTTTCTAAGGAGTGAAAACTTGCCCAAAAGGAGTATCGCCTCAAAATCAATCACTGGCGCATATGTTGCTAAACATTTTACAGGCAGCAAAATTTTTTTCTCTAAATCACTGACACTTCAATCGAATAATATGAACCTGGAAGTAAATTAGTGATCTATCCCCATTAACTTAATTTGTAGCCTTGCTGTTATTCCTATATCGTTATACTTTTTAGAAAGACTCGGAGGTGAATATAATAACACTGCTTTGAACATACATACTCCTGTTGAATTATTACATACATATTCCTGTTGAATTATTACATACATACTCCTGTTGAATTATTAAATTGAGATTCCTGTGACAGCCTACCAAACTCTTGTCCGTCCCCAAATTGAGTGTATCGGTGAAGCGTGGAACCCCAACACGGCAACAAAAAATAACCGATTAGAACAAATACAAAGAAACACTGTTCTTTCTGGCTACCGAAAAGAAACCTGTCACTTCCCTCATTAACCAACTAAACTGGGACTCACTCTACACATGTCGCTAGATCAAACAAGCATCTATATCAGGACAGTATCCATATGGAACAGACTACCACCACCTGCTGCTCTACACGTCATCCCATCACCGCCGGCCTTCCTGTGTGAAAAATGCAACCCTTGCACAGCGTCCACACCTCTAAAATTAAGTTTCTTTATATAGTTCCACCCTTTGTTTTTATTCACTTTTTTATTGTCCTCGTTTTGGACCACCTTTCATCACTTATTTTACTTCTGACTAGCCACCAATCCCAGTTTAGGTGTGAACAGCTGTAAAGGGAGCACTACATCAAGCAAGCAAAAAATTAATTTCCCATTGGTTGGCCATGTTAACGTTTTGCATAATTATAAGAAAACATTACCATAAAAAATTCTAAAAGTTTTTACCAGCCGCTGTCATCATCCCACTGATATGCTGGTCGAGTTTTGTCAACATTAGACATTTCTAACTCGTAATATGCCGGTATGTGCGATACCCTTCAATGTTTACCAATATTGGCACGAATCACAATGCACGTGTCTAGTAGCCAAAAAAATCACAAATATCCTTCCGCCTATTAAAATCATCTAAAAATCCACCATTTCACTCTCAACAGCTTCCACCAGCAAACCTGGTACACATGCATTATGCACAAATGCACTTATGTCAGAATGTATGAAATTTTTAAAACGTCTTATATCCAAACTTATGCCCTACATTCATGTGTAACACACCGAGGCATGACCCCAGTTGTGTTCTACTGGCCTTGTTTGGTAAATGTGATGTCCTGTGCTGCCATCTAGTGAATGTCGCCTTATGTATTACTCAATGCGGGAAACCGTAATTATCATTTTGTCCAGACCACTTGCCAGGGCATTGTGCACCATGCACATTTAAAAACCAAACTTCACCAATTTGTAGCAAAATGCTATTTTTAAGTTTACAAAAAAGTCAGAATAATAATAATATTATTATAGTGTGCATTATAACAGCATTCTGTACATAAAGCATATTTTTGTGATTTTTCTAATGTTCTAAAACTAAGCGAAAAGTTGGTTGGAAGTTACTAGGAATAAAATCTTCTAATGCTATTAGCAGATTTTTGCATCAGAATTTCTTAACAAACCTTTAACCATATTATACCACATTAAAACAGCAAACACTGTATTACCCACAACAATTACTAATACAAGTGCTATGCCCGGACAAGATGCTACAATAGATACAATTTGTTATTTAATCTGATTTTAAGATAAAAACTATTGTGGTACATTTAAATACTGCAACCACTTTTATGACGCCCTTGGAAAAAGACAAATTAGTACTTTTTACACAAAAAGTACCCATCAACAAACATCAGAACACATTCCAAATTGACTGAAATAATTTTCCATGTGACACATTCCCCACAATTAGAAAACATATTATGTCTGAGTAGTGGATGGTGTTTTAGTTTATGGTCTTGCCCTAGATAGTACCTAATGACTAATTACTTTATTGTTGTCATGAGTAACGGGCCATCTCAAACAAATGAGATCAATTACATGCAGTGTTGCACATTGATGTTTTGATATGGCACTTGAATAGTTGTTGTGTTGGTAGCCGGATTCTAGCAGTAATGTCTACGTGATGACCTTGAATAGACTACGTGACGACCTTGAATCGCTGCCTGACGACAATGACAAAGGAGCGAAAGTTGTTTGTGTCGTTCAATTTCTTCACAAGCTCATCCAAGTCGGAGATTGGCGGCACACAGTCAGAGACTGCAGAACAAAAACATAACTGTCATTAAATACAACAGGGAACCAATGCTAAAAATAAGTCGGGAAACTCCTGTGTGTAAAATTACGACTCGGTTAAGTAAAAACTGTCCACTTTGATCTTTGTCCTGTCACTGACTTGTAGAAGCGTTTTCGTCAAATCCTACAATTTTGCTTCAAGAAAATTAACGTGGAAGATGCTTCCTGCTATTTGTCGCCCCAACAAACTGGACATATCTTCCTACCCAGGGATCCTTCCGTCACTGTCACATACAAATGCTACCAACTGGTAACTAGAAATTTAAGCCGGTGCGCAGCAGAAGTGTCATACTCTGAAAATTTCCCCTTTTCCCTGTTTATATAAATTTTAAGGTGCAAAAGATATCCTGAAAGGGTATACCATCACAAAATATACCCCAAAAGGGGATATCATCACAAAAGATATCCCGAAAGGGGATATCATCACAAAATATATCCTGAAAGGGGATAGCATCCCAAAAGATATCCCGAAAGGGGGATATCATCCCAAAAGATATCCCAAAATATATCTTGAAAGGGGATATCATCCCAAAATCACTGGCACTCTATTCGTACGACATGTAGAAATAAAATAATAATCTGCCCCAATATATAAAACATTTCTAAAATGCTTATATCTGATGTAAGCAGAGCTCAGAGTTACATCACCATAATAAAGGGTGAGGCAAAATCAATAATCTATAATCAATTCAAAGTCAACAGTTGAAGTAGTGAAGTAGATGTAACTTGAGATCAAAAATGAAAACCCCAACAAGCTGTGTATCAGTTATTTTTCGTAAATATAAAAAAACTTAACACACCGGAATATGAGCGATCTTCGTTGACCTTGACAGAGAAGTAATAAGGTTTCATTGGGTCTTTGTAGTCGATGCACGTGAACACTAACTGGAGGCGGCCACCTGTATGGGGGAAAGATGTTACAAAGATGTATAACCATGAGTGCAGTGTGAATTTTCAGTGGAAAATATTTCCATAACAATAAGTGCAGTGTGAATTTTCAGAGGAAAATATTTCCATAACAATAACTGCTGCAGTGAATTTTTAGTGAAAACTGCCACCGAATTATCGTTTTAAAACAACTAGTACTAGTACTAGTTTAAACAGGCTGTCTTGTAGAGACTTGTGGAAAAAATTTTCTTAATTACATTTTCAGTTTTAAAACCAGCTGTCTGTTTTTTTATCCAAAGAAGCTTCCAAAATATAGACAAACTACATATTTTTTACGTATACTACATATTTTCTACACTCCTCTCGTAAATATCTCAGTAATCTCCATAAATTGGAAGCAGAATACTCTATACTTTGAGAAACAATGAAACTTAAAATTTACACAAAATATGTCTTGCCTGTTATAGAAGCATGCCAACCATACACAATGTTGGATGTTTGTGTACAAAATACACAAACCCTTCTGTTGAAGACGAGCACACAAAACACAACAATTTACAAATGAACGATAATCCATCCAAACTGGCTGTGCTGCGGATGCTTCGAGTTGAACGGAGCCTATTTTGTGTGTCACTATTAGGCAAAGCCATGAGTTGCATTTTCAAACAATTAAAGTAACACTATTCTGGTTCAAGAAACTACTGGATTATTACCATGGTTGGTTTCAATTACAATGGCCAACTACACAGCATCATAAAAGTTTAATTACAGCACTTCAAAAATCAATTAAAATACTTTATAAAGGGTCAATAGTTTTTAGGTTGAGTACAACTACACTGTTTATAAAAAGATTACACATACCATTATTGCTTATTTGTAAACAGTTTTACTAATTTTTATGTAAATTCATGCATTCTTGCTGTCAGGGTTGGGTAAAATTACAACTGTTAATTATACACTGGTCAATTACAACTGTTAATTATACAATGGTCAATTACAATTGTTAATTATACAGTTGTCAATTACTACTGTTAATTATACAATGGTCAATTACAATACACAACCTCATAAAAGTTCACTTACAATTACATTGATCTAAAAAATCAATTAAATTTTAATTAATTATAGATTACGCAATTGCAATTGATTCCAACCCTGATTGCTTGGTAGAAAACTATAAGCTTTAAAGTAGAGTAACTTCAGTTTCCTGGCGGCTATCACATACCTGAGACTTTCTTGAGCTGCAGAGCAAAGCGTGATCTGCACCAATCAGCCGCCTTGTCTAGCTCTTTCTTAACCTCCGCCACACTCGTCTCCTTGGTAACCTGCACTGTACAAGTAGGTCAAGGTGTAAAAAATGGTAATTATTGTATTTTGAAAAGAAATCAAATTAATAGATGGTTAACAATAATCAAATATTAATATAAATAAACTTCTTTTGCTGCTGCGTTCAATATAATTCTTACAAAGTGCAATGTCCTTAAAATGTTAAAACTGTTTTACATAATTAAATGATAAAATAGTAAGTAATCTAACAAATAAATGTACCAATCTGAAATAAAATACAAGATCTAGAAATATGTGTAATGCATTAGGCATGTATATTAGGCGTGTATTTTGAAAGTTAACTAGTTTAGTTAATGATTAAATTGACTTGCACTACATGTAAATTTGGAGTTTATAGGATGTGCAGCCGATCAAAACGACAAAAAATATCAAAATACGGGCACTGGAAAAGACGAAGCCAAAGTCTGGTTTTAACATCAATTGAAGGTGAAGTCAAAGATAAAACAAACCAGGAAGAAGACGAACCGCCTGGATAAACAATGTGAGGCAATGGACGACTGGAGGCATACTGCAGAGATTACTGGAGATTACAAGAAATAGCAGTCACGGCCCCCACGGGCTATGGCTGAGATGATGATGGTGCAGTTGATCAACAATGTCACTCTTGATGTCTGTATAGTTGACCGGCTGTACATCTTATAAACACATTAAAACTCCTAGTGCTACCCACTGAGCCAATGTCCTTTTACTGTGTGTGTGTGTGTGTGTGTGTGTGTGTGTGTGTGTGTGTGTGTGTGTGTGTGTGTGTGTGTGTGTGTGTGTGTGTGTGTGTGTGTGTGTGTGTGTGTGTGTGTGTGTGTGTGTGTGTGTGTGTGTGTGTGTGTGTGTGTGTGTGTGTGTGTGTGTGTGTGTGTGCACGCACGCGCATGTGATGTGGATGACACTAATATAATTAATTTGTAAAAAATAAGTTAACTGACAATTAATTGAAGTTAATTTCACTACAAGTTAACCATCATAAGTTAACTAGTTAAGTTTAAGTTGGCCTAAACTTAGCTTTTGCAAGTTAACAATTAATCGCCCCATACCACTGACATACAGTAAGAAAAATGGTTGAAAATATTTAAATTAGAATAAAAAACATAAAATACTGAAGTCATAATTAGAGCATTATTAAAATTAATGATACAAAATGAATAAATTACATTTAAAAAAACTTGAGAAAATTTGCAGTGTCTGTATATAGCAAACAGTTGAGACTAACTCTGCTTGTATTTCTTGTTCTCTGTCTTCAGCCTCAGCATGAGTTCTTCGTTCTTCTCCTTCTGTAACAATGCGTCATCCATCTGCTGCTGGACTGTCTCCAGCGCCACCTGCAGGCTTTGCAGCTCTTCAATGCGCTCGCCGACCACTGGTTGGATACAAACAGAGGAATAGTCATCAGAAATAAATATTAAATCTAAGTTTAGACTAGGTATACAGAAAACTGAGTGAACCATATTTATGAGTAAACTACATTTCTGCATAGTAAAGTTCTATATTTCTGAGTAAACTATATTTTTGAGTAAACTCTATTTCCAAGAGAACTATATTATTTCCAAGTAAACTATAATATTAATAATTTTACTTCCAAGTGAACTATATTTTTGAGTAAAGAAAACTTATGAGTAAACTATATTTCTGAATAAACTATATTTCTGTGTAAACTACATTTCTGAGTAAACTATATTACTTCAGTAAATTATATTTCTGAGTAAACTATATTTCTAGTCCATTTATTTATTTATTGTAATCCCTATTTTATTGACGTAAGTTGATGAGAATTCACAGTCTCCTTGTTTACAACCCAGTGTATCGCATGTTAACTCTCCTCACAGTGACCAGTTACACATTTATACAGCTGAGTGAATTGGAGCAATGTCGGGTGCATTAAATTGTCATGGCATTAAACAGCAACAAGAAAATACAAATGTTAGTCCTATGAAATCTCAATCTGTATTGGGTGGGAGGATTCAAATAAACTCTTTGTGATGTTTATGTATCATCTATCAAGAATGGATATTGGAAGGGCACAATTTGTAATAATTCATATACTTTAGTAGTCTGTAACACCGTAAAACCTTTACCTTTTTTGTTAGTTTCTTCTTGCGAGTTGAGTCGATTAAGTGTATCATGAGCAGAAGCCAGTATCCCTGAAGACACAGACCAGAAAATGCGCTGTCAAAATCTATCCAGTGCATACTGACGCCATCCGACTGAATCTGAGTGCTGATAAGGAAGAAACGTTTCTAGACAGACTACTGACACAACAGCTCAGCATCACATTAAGTTGAGTGGACGTGTTGATGTCATTGTGTTCTCAACAAAACAAAATGTAGACTGCCACTGGATTGAAAAAAAATCAAGTTCAGGCAACTAAGATTTATATTGATTCAAGCTAATGTTAGATAATACAAGGGGTTCATGTTGTTCTTTTTAAGACAATTTATTGCTATTAAGCATTTATCGGCATCCAAACCACACTGACTTAGCCTAAGGGAACCAGAATGTTTAGCATCTAAGGCCATTTCCTGCACTCTCGGACATTAATGTAATGTAATTGTATAAAAATTATCATGCTGAATCAAAAGTGTCCAAAACTGCAGCAGAGATAAGTTTAACTGGATAACGTGATATCGACCCTGAACCGAGAAACTCAATGTTCTTCTATTCCTGTTCTTCTATTTTACAAAACGAATCATCATCTACCAGTTTTGATCAAGGACTGCGTCTGACTGTCATTATGTAGAATGTACCTCTCAGTTTGGTAATGTTTGCCTCGTGTGTGTCTGTAGCATTCTTGAGAGACTGTTGAAGTTCGACCCCGGCCCACTGACGGATCACTTTATCTTTGATGTCACGCAGTGTGCTCTGTAATGACTCCAAAGCTGCGGCTTCGTCAAAGAGACGTCCCGACGACCAGGCCTTCTGAAACACAATATTGTAGTTAACACACACTGATATATATATATATATAATATATATATCATATTATCAGTGTGTGTTAACTATAATTATACAATATATATAATATTTATGCATATATGTATCAACGAGATTCAAATATTCTGAAAAAGACTGATTAGTTGGACGAGGTCATGAGGCCATCATATCTGGTATCCACAATACACGCATGTCGGAATTTGTCATTGATACTTAGTTCAAAATTAATAGAATTTGCCGAGTGTTGAAAAGTTGAAACTAAAAAGAAATATTTCATGTGACTGGTCAGACGTGAAATCCTGAAAATTTCTTACATGTTCATATGCAAAAGAGGCACATAAGTCAAATTTTAAATAATAAGTATTAATTATAATTTTATTCAAGTCTCAAGTCTCAAGTGGTTTACTCCAAACAGCCCAAACTTGGGCTAACGCAGGAGTTTGTGGTGGACTGTGCGCATGCGCTGTGGGTGGTAGTGAGCAAAATATATTAAGGCCTGTTTACGGAAGTGATTTGTGTTCAATTATGTCATACAACGTAATAAAACAAAAACTGTCCATGTAGACACACTTGTGAGACTGATTATAGAGGCAAATTTGTGACTACGATTCCGTCTTAAAATTGGGACTGAGTCCAATTTCACAGGTCGGGTGAACATGCAGATGTGAACAATAAAACAAACCAATCTAGAATCCGCATCCGGCCTGTGTTCTGCCTCAGAGTGCACGCTCATCATGATTCAAGAACCAGACAAAATCTCAATTTGTTACTTTCTAGGACCGTCTTTCTAACGGTGTTTATAGTTCCCGCTCATAAATTGGGTCAGCAAGAGGAAGTGATAAATCCACCAATGAACGTGCGTTTTACAAACGTGGTACACACAAACTGATGACGTGATGTTTCTTTCAGCGCCTTCTGATGTGTCAGACGTCAAAGCTGAAACGTCGTAGTTTGCTTCTAGTCAAGCCAACGTAAAGACACGTTTCTGCTTCTTACTGGCATGTGTATAACACAATGGACGATCAGGCAATCCTAACCACTTTGAAAATTCTCATCATAGGAGAGAGTGGTGTTGGTAAATCAAGGTATGTGTGTGGGTAACGTTGATTTGATTGTTCACCCAAAGCTAAGGCTAAGCCTAAGGCCAAAGCGCAGAGCTACCAAACTGACTCAAACTCTTGTGTTAGTGACGTCTATCCCCGACTTCGTGGAGGAATACGGTCTGTTGTTGAGTCACTGTCTGTATATTATGCGTAATTCGACAAACGAAGTATTTTATCCTCTGCGCAAACGCCACCACTATCACTTGTAATAATACTTAATTTAGTGTCAAATAAGTGCGCTGGTTCGTACCAAATTGCTGTGTATGTGTATTGGCAAGTAATTTAATTGTAAACATGACCTATATTTGTGCACGTGACCCGTGCACGTAACCATAATGCCACACAAAGTTAACTGACCTTTTGTTGATGTTTCTGAATATAAACATGTCATGGAATTAGTTGCTACCTCAAGTTCACCTTACAGACTTGCCCATATAAAACACTGACTCTTGTCAATACAATAGGCAATACAAATAAATTACAATAAAAATGTGTCCATATAGCCATAGGCATAGCATTTTATATATTAAAATTTTATCCTAAACCAGAAGTTGTTATGTCCCTGTGACACGCCTCCCCCTCCCACCCCGTGTGGTGTCTTCTGTGACAGACACAAAGAAGAAGCAACCTCTGACTTAGTGTCACATGATCTGAAAGACATATATATTTCTGACATATTATATATGTCTGGTACTTTCATTTGGTCAGCTGGCAAGTTGTATATAATTATTAAGAAATTGCTGACAGGGCCATCTCTCAGGATTGAACTTTAAACATTGAGTCACATTATCTGTGTCACAGTATCAGTTTGTCTGAACTTTGTCACGGTCTCAGATTGTCATTGCACATGTGCACTTATAGATTGATGTAAAATTGTCTGCTTTTCACAATATTGCTTAGCATTACATGGCAAAGGACACATTATTTAGTAGTATTACTTACACAGATGACAAACTTAAATATAAGAAAAGAATACATTCTCCATTGAGTGGCCAAACCATGGAATAGTCCCCCAGAATCAGTAGTTCAAGCCAAATTAATTAAATCATTTAAGAAAACCACCTAGATAAATTTGGGTTAAGTTAGGTTATATTATACAAATATGAAGCACCATTAATAACAGAAATCGGACACTCAATTATTAATATAATATGAAGGCCAAAAATAAATTGAGATACACAAACTATCATGTTTGTGAATCAACATTACTTACTTACGTCGTCCACTTAATGTGGTGACATGATTTCCTTCCAGTGGTTTCGGTACTTCCTTGCAGTTAGTAAATTTGTATGATGCTTCTGATCTAGCAACATGATCTTTTCCCCCAGAAAATCCTTTGCCCTGAAATCGTACATTTTCCAGTAGAATTTCTTTTTCAGACAGCACAAGATAGTTACATGAAATCACACTGGCCAATATTACCTTTACTGAAAAAAATAATGAATAAGTATTTTTTTACAGTGATATTGGGAAGTGAATTATGTCTATGTTTATTTTTTCATTGCAGTCTGCTCCTGAGATTTACTGATGACACATTTGATCCAGAATTGTCAGCCACAATAGGTTTGTCTTTATTTCTGTACTGAAGCATATGATTGTATTTTGCTCAATATTACTAGAGCACTGAGTGAACTTTTAGCACTGCAGGTTTGAGTTTGCCAACTATCATGAAGCCAGAACAGTTGGCATAATCAAAATATAAAAGGTTGATTTGATTGGTTTGGTAATTCAGAACCTCTAATAGTAAATAAACACTATCGTGGGGCATGATAGCATACCGGTTAGAATGCCGGACTCTCAATAGAGAGAATCCGGTTTCAAATCCCACTGCTGTTGCTTCGAACCTTTGGCAAGTTTGATCACCCCACGTTGCCACAGTTCACTCAACTGTATAAATGAGTACCTGGCAATACAGACATTGGTGGATATGTGAATGAATAGTCATCATGCAATAATTGCAGCATGGCTGAATGCTTCCCAAAGAAGTTGAAATGGCCTTGGAATTAACAGGCCTGCCAAGAGGTGAAGTGTAAAGCGCTTTGAACAGTCCTAAGGACTGGATACCGCGCTATATAAGAATGTACCTTTATTAATACACAACAGTGTCTGAAATTAGCAAAAATATGAACTGGCCCAGTTTTTTGTTAACCTGGTGGGTGGGTTTGAACTGGCCCCACAAAAATGTATAAGTATATTGTATATGTAATAAAGCAACATTTTTTGGCATAAAACTAAAACAGACACTTGTTTAAATTAGAATAAATAATAATATAATAAATATAAACCAAATGTTGCTGTTCATTTCTTATAACTAGCAGACCACTAAAATAAAGTAATGAATTTTATAAACATTTCAATGTGAATTTTATTTTCAAAACAGTTACAACTGTTGAATGTATCACTGGCAACACACTAGCAAAAATCTATGCCGTTCTCAATTCACTGGTCTGAGAAATGGCAGATGTTGTTCAATTTTGGGAAATGTAAATGCCTACATACAGGACATGGGAACTTGAATGTAAACTATAAAATGGGAGATACTGTTCTGGGTTTTACTGTAAAAGAAAAGGACTTAGGAGTTACAATAAGCGCTGATATGAAAGTTTCAGAGCAGTGTGGTATTGCAGCTTCAAAGGGTAATCAAATTCTTGGATTGATTAGAAGAAACATAACATACAAGGGAAAAAAGTTAATTATACCTCTTTATAAAGCAATAGTTATACCTCATTTAGAATACTGTATACAAGCATGGAGACCATATCGTAAGAAGGATATAGATACGCTTGAACGCATACAAAGGAGAGCAACTAAAATGATTCCAGAACTGAGAGACCTTAGTTATGAAGAACGCCTGAAAGAATGTGGTTTAACAACTCTAGAGACAAGGAGGTTAAGAGGAGATCAGATTGAAGTTTTTAAGATATTGAATGGGTATGAAAATATTGATAGAAATATGTTTTTCTCACTCAAGAAGGATAGCAGAACTAGAGGACATGAGGTAAAATTAGTAAAGGATCAATGTAGATTGGACATCAGGAAGCACTCGTTCTCACAGAGGACAATAAATTAATGGAACAAATTGTCTACAGATTGTGTAACTGCTAGCAGCGTGAATATGTTTAAAAACAAGGTTGACACATATCTCAGGAGGGCGGGTTATAAGTAGATGAACATTGTTGGACTCTCGATAAGCCAATGGCTTCCTTGTCCACTTGCCATCTGGGCCTTTGGCCTGGATGGCAAATCTTGTTAAATCACTCCAAACCGAAGCCTCCAAAGTTAACTTTCACAGATATATCACATTATCAGTCAGTCGCATTGTCTGCCTCCTTAGTATCACCAGTATGAACTGATGAAATAAATTGGTGTAATATCCTTCCAAAATGTTTGAGCTGTACGATTCTCGCAACTTCGTCTGCCATCTTTGCTTTGGTGATTCCCTGGTATTCCCCCATATTCTGATGTCATTAAGTGTGAATCCAATAGGCATCCATGTTACAAATACCAGGGGTTTCCCTTGCATGTGTGGACTTTGCCTTGGCAGCGATCTGTCGCTGGCAAGGAAGAAGTAGTTAGTCACAGTTGTATTTTATATCGAATTAGCATAGATTAGTAAGTACTGTAATGTGCATCACTAAGTAATACAGTCTGACGCAGCCGTGCCCGCCGGATGAATCGGCGGGGTGGGGCCGATAACTTGCGCATTTTGGTTAACTGAATCGGTGGGAAGCATTGATGGCCACCAATAGAAAAGGCCTTAATTTCGAACGCTGCACAATTTAATAAACACTGTTTAATGTTTAATGAGTTATATAACTGACTGTGAACTGCAGGTGTGGACTTCAAGGTGAAGACAATAACAGTGGATGGCAACAAGGCCAAACTAGCAATCTGGGTAAGCAATAATAGTAATAGATTCTGCATCAGTGATTTTCTGGATCTTCACTAATCTATTTTAATCTCTTTTTCATGACCTTTATATCCATTGGTAATTATTTGTTTTGTGAGGCATGGCCTGTGTAACTATTATGTTACCTCCGTTATAATTACAGGTACATATGTTTGATTACATTTTCATTATTTTTGTGTAACTTGTAATGCTGCCATTTAGTACAACATTAATAATGTAAACACTAATTATTGTAATTGTTTACATGGATCAATTACACATTATTAAAGTGCATGTTTATGATCACACTTACATTGTATCATTACAACTATGATTGTCACAGAATGTAAATATCCATTGCATTACAAACAGTGACGACATCATTCCAGTTGTAACAGTAAACACGCTGTGTTAAAAGTAACTAGCATTGTTCATTTATGATGTCCTGTGACTCCTGCGTGCTTGCATGCATGTTGGCACGTATTATTGTGTGGCTTCAGGACACCGCAGGACAAGAGAGATTTAGGACATTAACGCCGAGCTACTACAGAGGAGCGCAGGGAGTCATTCTTGGTAAGTGGAGCTCATTCATCAAATAGGAGATACTAGCGAATAATATGGAAATGTTGGTGAAATTTAATCTTTTTGTATTAATTACCAATGATCAAAATAACCTGTCAGAACTTCTGGTATTTGAGATGGTTTACACGCTGTCAGCACATATTTTATTGGAAAGGTTACACAACTGTTCAGGGGAATTAATTTCAGCTCTGTATTTCAGATAAATATGGTGATATTTTTCGTGGAACGAGTCATTTGTCAGTTTCATAAATTTCTTAGGAAACCAACCTCCAAACTAGTACACATCTAACATTCTGACTATTGTGTTTTGCTTCATTATTCCATGATTCACGACATGCTTAGTTAATCCAAGCTAAGCCCTTGGGAACAAAAGTGTGTGGATAAACAAAGTTCCATTGTATACAGTGGAGTTGCCATTGAATGGCACTGATTGCTGCATTAGTGAGTGATCATGAGCCTTGTGTTTCAGTGTATGATGTCAGCAGCCATTGAATGGCACTGATTGCTGCATTAGTGAGTGACTATGAGCCTTGTGTTTCAGTGTATGATGTCAGCAGCCATTGAATGGCACTGATTGCTGCATTAGTGAGTGACCATGTGCCTTGTGTTTCAGTGTATGATGTCAGCAGCCATTGAATGGCACTGATTGCTGCATTAGTGAGTGACCATGTGCCTTGTGTTTCAGTGTATGATGTCAGCAGCCATTGAATGGCACTGATTGCTGCATTAGTGAGTGACCATGAGCCTTGTGTTTCAGTGTATGATGTCAGCAGCCATTGAATGGCACTGATTGCTGCATTAGTGAGTGACCATGTGCCTTGTGTTTCAGTGTATGATGTCAGCAGCCATTGAATGGCACTGATTGCTGCATTAGTGAGTGACCATGTGCCTTGTGTTTCAGTGTATGATGTCAGCAGCCATTGAATGGCACTGATTGCTGCATTAGTGAGTGACCATGAGCCTTGTGTTTCAGTGTATGATGTCAGCAGCCATTGAATGGCACTGATTGCTGCATTAGTGAGTGACCATGAGCCTTGTGTTTCAGTGTATGATGTCAGCAGCCATTGAATGGCACTGATTGCTGCATTAGTGAGTGACCATGAGCCTTGTGTTTCAGTGTATGATGTCAGCAGCCATTGAATGGCACTGATTGCTGCATTAGTGAGTGATCATGAGCCTTGTGTTTCAGTGTATGATGTCAGCAGCCATTGAATAGAACTGATTGCTGCATTAGTGAGTGATCATGAGCCTTGTGTTTCAGTGTATGATGTCAGCAGCCATTGAATGGCACTGATTGCTGCATTAGTGAGTGACCATGTGCCTTGTGTTTCAGTGTATGATGTCAGCAGCCATTGAATGGCACTGATTGCTGCATTAGTGAGTGACCATGTGCCTTGTGTTTCTGTGTATGATGTCAGCAGCCATTGAATGGCACTGATTGCTGCATTAGTGAGTGATCATGTGCCTTGTGTTTCTGTGTATGATGTCAGCAGCCATTGAATGGCACTGATTGCTGCATTAGTGAGTGATCATGTGCCTTGTGTTTCTGTGTATGATGTCAGCAGCCATTGAATGGCACTGATTGCTGCATTAGTGAGTGATCATGTGCCTTGTGTTTCAGTGTATGACGTCAGCAGCCATTGAATGGCACTGATTGCTGCATTAGTGAGTGACCATGTGCCTTGTGTTTCAGTGTATGACGTCAGCAGCCATTGAATGGCACTGATTGCTGCATTATTGAGTGATCATGTGCCTTGTGTTCCAGTGTACGATGTCAGCAGCCATTGAATGGCACTGATTGCTGCATTAGTGAGTGATCATGTGCCTTGTGTTCCAGTGTATGATGTCAGCAGCCATTGAATGGCACTGATTGCTGCATTAGTGAGTGATCATGTGCCTTGTGTTTCAGTGTATGACGTCAGCAACCATTGAATGGCACTGATTGCTGCATTAGTGAGTGACCATGTGCCTTGTGTTTCAGTGTATGACGTCAGCAGCCATTGAATGGCACTGATTGCTGCATTATTGAGTGATCATGTGCCTTGTGTTTCAGTGTATGATGTCAGCAGCCATTGAATGGCACTGATTGCTGTATTAGTGAGTGACCATGTGCCTTGTGTTTCAGTGTATGATGTCAGCAGCCATTGAATGGCACTGATTGCTGCATTAGTGAGTGACCATGTGCCTTGTGTTTCTGTGTATGATGTCAGCAGCCATTGAATGGCACTGATTGCTGCATTAGTGAGTGATCATGTGCCTTGTGTTTCTGTGTATGATGTCAGCAGCCATTGAATGGCACTGATTGCTGCATTAGTGAGTGATCATGTGCCTTGTGTTCCAGTGTATGACGTCAGCAGCCATTGAATGGCACTGATTGCTGCATTAGTGAGTGACCATGAGCCTTGTGTTTCAGTGTATGATGTCAGCAGCCATTGAATGGCACTGATTGCTGCATTAGTGAGTGATCATGTGCCTTGTGTTCCAGTGTATGACGTCAGCAGCCATTGAATGGCACTGATTGCTGCATTAGTGAGTGACCATGAGCCTTGTGTTTCAGTGTATGATGTCAGCAGCCATTGAATGGCACTGATTGCTGCATTAGTGAGTGATCATGTGCCTTGTGTTCCAGTGTATGACGTCAGCAGCCATTGAATGGCACTGATTGCTGCATTAGTGAGTGATCATGTGCCTTGTGTTCCAGTGTATGACGTCAGCAGCCATTGAATGGCACTGATTGCTGCATTAGTGAGTGATCATGTGCCTTGTGTTCCAGTGTATGACGTCAGCAGCAAGCAGTCATTTACACAACTAGGTAATTGGCTAAATGAGCTGGAGACTTTCTCAACCAAGCACGACATTGTCAAGATGCTCGTTGGCAACAAGATTGACAAGGTGAGGCATAGTGAACAACATATAGAACCTAAGCAATTTATCACACTTGTACTGAATGCACTGATCAATTAGTTTTGCAGTTTCTTTGTCAGGCTTTAATTGAAATTAATGGTCTGGAATAACCAGAAATCATATTGGACAGGGTGTACTTTCATGTAAATTATCCAGCAGGTAAACCTGACATTAATGTATTGATAATTTCTTGGTGTTCTGCAGAATGGAAGCGTGGGACATGCAAGTTGGTTGGCAGATGTTTAATTACTGCCAATTTACTGGTCACCATTGTGATCACTAGATTTCACTGTATTCCATGTCATTTAATAAATTGGTTAATTTCAAGCGAATTTGGCTAATCATGACCCTGGATATATTTTTGGGAGGTACTTTATCACCTGCTGGACAACACTAGGAACAAAGATGTTTAAAAGATAGATCACATTTTGGGCAATACACCCTGTGCTCATACAAACCGAAAACTAGAAAGCCATCAGTTAAATGAAGTTTCAATAAGGACGTTATTTGATTGCGAGTTCACACTCACAGTGTCTAAACATGTTGATCTAAACGCACACATATTTTCTTTATCTTACATCGTCATGGGACAACTGTGCTGTATGAGATAATCAGAAAAAATCACCCGTGTAAACGGGCCTTTATGGATTTACAGAATTTAAATATGCTGGAGAAAACCAAATCAACTATATTCTACTTCGGCGCTTATGATTTATATGAACTACGTTGGTATCAGGATATAATATTTTATTTCCACTCCTGCGCCCAACTGTTGTCACTGCTGCAAGAACCCTCCCCCCACGAATCATGATATCTGAATGGTCAGACCATTGGTAACACTGTCACTGACAGACAGTGTCAGTGTAGACTGTAGTGTCGCCAGACATTTGCATTGACTACAGTAAATTTATTGCAGGACCGACGTGAGATAACACGTGATGAAGGCCTCAAATTTGCCCGCAAGCATCACATGTTGTTCATCGAAGCCAGCGCCAAGACCAAGGAGGGAGTACAGTGTGCCTTTGAAGAATTAGTAGAAAAAGTGAGCAAACATTTACTTTTCCTTATTCTAGAACCCACACAACGTGTGCAAGGTAAACAGATAGTAGTTTCGGTGCTAAGTGTACAATTTGTTTTACAAATCATTTCTAAATGAATTTGTGAATCAGATATATTGTAGGTTACATTATTATGACAGCACAGTGTAAGAATGTGCTTCATGCTGTTCCTGTTACATTATAATATTATTTATTTATTATTTAGGTGTAATATGTAAACAGCATGGTATGTTGGTGGAGCCTCTCACACCCGACACAGACACCCCACAATTACCCACTTGTCTTTGTCGAACATGACGGACAGCTGGTGATCTCAAAACATTGACAAGTCAGCGCCCGTATGAATTGTGATCAAAGTCAGCACCCTTATGCTTTCAACAGAAGTCAAAATGGCGGGGAGGATACATTGATCAATGTGCAGCATTAAACGAATCGCTCTGCTAAAACGCCCTCCGCCATCAAACCAGTGTTGTGTTTTACATCAATGTTTTGAGATCATCCGTAGACTGTGAATGAGAAGATACTGCAGACTGCACTCATAATTATCCATATCCCGCATCTTTCAGATTATCCAGACGCCAGGATTATGGGAGACAGACCAGAAGGGACTATCGCTAGGGAAGAATTACAGTGAACAGGGCAATGCTTCCTGTGGCGGGTATTGCCTTATTTAACTATGAGGACACAACACTGGCATCACCGTGTCTGGTGCTTTGTACTGTGGTAGTTCCAACATCACTGTCAAGGGGGCGCTGTTGGATCTCGCAGGGATATAGACGATTGGCTGCTGGTGTAGGGTATTTTCTATTACCCCAAAATCTTCGGCCATTGTTGCTGCTGCTTCTTCTCTGGCCCTTGTTTTAGGGTCCATCTGATGATCACTTAATGTGATGTACATAAAAACACTCAGATTTGTTTACTGTTACTGTATAGCTGTAAACAAGTGGGATTTAAAGCCCTGTTCACACGAGGGATTTGTGCCACGATTGGTCAACCGATACTGTGCTGCATGACAGTGTGCAGCTAAAGTATGTGTGCATTTAGACGAGAGACACGTCTAGACGCTGCAACCTAGATCTCGACTCGCACCACTCCCGACTTGAGCTTTGATGAAAGGTCACGACTGCTGTCGGCCACTGATTGACCATTGCCTCAAAATCACCACTGGATATTGGTCAAATTGGAACCACTCCACCGACACGATCGTAACCACAAATTGGCCTCGCTGATTGGTTTACATGTGACGCCATGTCGGCCGACCAGACAATTAATCGTTCTTGTAAATCGGCCTGAAGTCATGGTGTTTTCAAACAGACACCTAATTTAGGATCCGTTCACAACACCGATACTTCAGTTCTACTAAACCATTTTCAAGGGCCACAAAAGTTTCTTGCAGAAATCTCATTGTTACGATTGTATAGAGTTCTGTGCTTCACCAACTTAACATTAAGGTTACGGTGTTGATAATTTACCATTGTTGCCCAATGTGTGAATGTCTGTTATTATTATTTACAAACTTTCCGTGTTTAAATATAACATATATCTCTTCTTTTTCTACCCGACTTAGAAGAGATTCTTTATCAGATAAGATTTTATTTTAACTACTACTAGCAAATTATTATAGTTATCATATTATGTGTACTTCAAAATCACAGATCATATTTCAAGCTTGTGCATTTGCAGGTTAGACATGAACTATGTACAGCATGGGAGGAACTGTATTTAGTAACTTAGTGAAGCAGATTTGTTGCCATTATGTCTCGGCATGGAGAAAGTGTAAAATATTTAGGTAAATGCTGGTTTATTTATTGCTCTGTTTAATGTGTCATAAGTTTACCTTGTGCTGTTGAAGACATGGCTAGTCTGTCTAGGGGTGTGTCATTGATTTATTAATAATTGTATGTTCTGTGGCAATTGGCTTTCTCCAGACACAAAAAATTAGTATTTCAGGAGGGTTGTGCTAATAATTATATGTCAGTTCTGATATTATCAACACCACAATAGTATTTCTTAGGCTTTTGTGTGTGTGTGTGTGTGTGTGTGTGTGTGTGTGTGTGTGTGTGTGTGTGTGTGTGTGTGTGTGTGTGTGTGTGTGTGTGTGTGTGTGTGTGTGTGTGTGTGTGTGTGTGTGTGTGTGTGTGTGTGTGTGAAAAACGGCAAGACACTTCTTTAAATTCGTACCTCTACACCACTGTATTCCATTTATTTATTGTATTCTTGTTTTGCCATAATACAAGGCTACAAGGGAGCCAATGTTGGATGCCTATGAGGGAAGTACACTTGCACTGAGTTCCCTGCAGTGTAGTTTTCATTGAGGTTTTGTACGTTTTACCACCAACCTTGCAACAAACCAATTGCCATAGTGCTGATAATTTTTTGAAACTTGCTTAAATGATGTCTGGCAGAATAACATTGCATTTGTTGGGGTGGGGGAGGGTGTGGCTGTAGATATGGCTTCGTGTTGGGCGTGTCGGCCCAGGTGCATGTCTTGCAATAAACTTATGCAACAATATGTCAAGTGATATTTCTTGCTGGCTCTGTTTCCTCTACACTCCTCTACACTCTCCAATAAATAAATCCTTTCGAGGTTGACGGGCTACAGACCCGATGCTTAAAACTTATTTCCTTGACGCAAGTATTTACATCCCCCCTGTATTACAGGTTAACAACAAAGTGAGGGTGAACAAAATTACCCAGGTTTCAAAAGGCAGTAAGAGAAATTGGAGAATTCAAACCCCGGCCCTCTTGACTGAAGGTGCAATAACTATTTGCCCCACTACAATCTGTACAATTTCAGAAAAAAATTGTTTTTTTTACTTTTATCGCAAAATATTCATTAATGAATCAATAGAATAATGACTTGTTGGACAGGAGAACAAAATCCTATTAGTAGGCTACTATAGGGACATTACTAAAACACGGGTTACAGAACCATTAAAGGTTTTATTCTTAACAAATTACAAACAAGTTAACAGTGGCTAACAGTATTTGTGTTTGTACTGGCAAGTAATATCCTTAAGGCCACGCCAGTGCATAGTAACAGGAGCATACAGCTAATTTCATAAAAGCACACAACCTCAATTATATTAGGAAACTATACCACTTTTGTACATAAAACTACATATAGAGCAATTCCTGCTACCTTCATGAATCAATTACAACTGTTTTGCAATGTATATCAATTTAATACGGATATTGCAAACATGACTCAAACAGATAATAGATAACAAAAGGCTAGAAATGTCAGTCAAATCTAATAATCGGATTCGACCTAATAAGTGTAGTGCGCTTGAAAAAAATTGGGCCATGGAAAAATGTCGAGGAATCTGTTCTGATAAACATGCACCAAAAGTTGTTTCTCTAGACAATATGGCAACTGCTTAATACCAGTGGTGTCATTTGGTTTAATAAACATATAGTAATTAAATAGTCGATAATGGTCAAATTGTATTAAAAAAGTATGGTTCATTAAACCAAATTTGAGTGGTCAAGATGTTACAATAGAATTTATACTATATAGTTTATACTATATAAAATTATATGATACAAACGATCTTTGTACCTATAAATAATGTTGCACATTTTATACACCAGAAAGATCTTTAAATGATACTTTCAGTTTTGCTTTCCTGTTGCAGCTGCAGCTTGACCTTGACCTTTCTTCTTCTTTTTCCTTTTCTTTTTCTTCTGTTTTTGTTGCACCTTGGGCTGAGATTTGCCAGCTGCATGTACAGAAAAATCAGAAAACTTATTTGGTATTTATCTCGTCAATTCAACAAACATATCCATTTGACTTCTGTACTAAATGTGCGCAAAATTATCCACAATTGCACAGACAACCTGAACATCCAAAAAATAGTTTCACAAAATCATCTGCCATAACTAGGAACTGGCCTAGTAGATTAAAAATACCAATTCTTTAACCTAACGCAAATTACAAATTGTTCAGACAGTTAATCACCATGCACATCTCCACCTAAGTTTGAAGACCAACTTAATCAATGACGCTTTACTTAGATTGTCTCTCTAAAATTTGCACTAGACTCAAACCGGATACACCAGATGTCACTAAAAGAGGGTTTTTTAAATGTTCATCAGAAGGTCTTGACAAATCTTGCCATTTCTTTCAAATCTACTAATTTTATTGCACACCTCTGAACAAATAAATGGATAATAATTAATAAACAAAACATGCACTCAGCATAAGCTTTCAAACTTGTTGCATAATTTATTGTTATTAATCATGCCATAATCAAAAGTGGTATAATTAAAAAATTTAGACAACATAACTGTCCAGTGCCTACAAATTTCTGTCATAATGCCACTCCCAATGTTTCAAATCAATCTCTTAAATACATCATATCACTTAGCTATGTTACTGGACATATCACTTGAATGGTATATTGGAGACTAAGAGGATGTTTTGTCGAACTGTTGCTACCCAGTTGCTAATACGAATATAATATATATCAACCTTTTGGCTCGAATGTTGCAGGAACCTGGTAATACTTCTTGTGGTGTGGGAGCAGTATGCTTGTGTCGAGTGGTATCCAGGGTACTGTGCGGTTGCCCAATATCGATACATCACTGGCTGGGCTGCCCAAATGGGCAAGGTGAAGGTCGTATGCCCCTCTGGAAATAAAATCACATTTTCTGAATGAGTATAAGGTTTGATATTTTATTGACATTATTAAGTTCCTATACAATAACTTACAAGGTTGGCAGATTCTATCCCAAAAGGAGAAAGTGTGAGATTTATGTATGAATACTAATACTCGTATTTAAGGTTAGAACTCGTACACTACATTACGATGTTAAAATATTATATGTATAATATAGCAAAGTAAACATTTTAATTTATAATTCCTTTTGATTATATACATATATAATCAAAAGGAATTATAAATTAAAATGTTTACTTTGCTGCGATCTTGAGAAAAAATTATGTTGTACATTTGAATTGAACAGGTATCATAAATTTAAGCTGACAATGTGCTAGACAGTAAATTTTAAGGTACTTTCTTATATAGCGCAGTATCCAGTCCATAGGACCGCTCAAAGCACTTTACACTTCACCCCCTGGCAGACCTGTTCATTCCAAGGCCATCTCAACTTCTCTGGGAAGCATTCAGCCATGCTGCAATTGCGCGAAGACTATTCATTCACATCTCCACCACTGTCTGTATTGCCAGGTACTCATTTATACAGCTGAGTGAACTGTGGCAACATGGGGTGATCAAACTAGCCAAAGGTTCGAAGCGACTGCAGTGGGATTTGAAACCGGCTTCTCTCGATTGAGAGTCCGGCCTTCTAACCGGTATGTCATCGCGCCCCATAAATGACACCAAAAATAAAGATCATAATAATGGCATGGTCTATTATAAGCACTACATCCTTACAAACGTCCGGACCCTAAATTAGCCAGTGTTTATACCAGCCATGTTTCAAACAATCTGCAGTATACAAGTGGTGAAGTACAAACAGCAAGTCATAGAAAGGTGAGAGAACATTTACAAAGTAGAATGAAATATGCAGTGTTGCTAGATGTAGAGATTACAAACAAGACACCAACGTGTTGTTGTGCGTGCTCCTCTTGAGATTGGCATGTCCACTGCCGGGCGTGTGACTCAGAAGATACTGACCGCTGGCCAGACTGGAACATATCATCACAGAAGTGAGGCTTCCTTACTCGAGCAACTGAGATGGTCACTAATTTCTTTAATTCTCGTACAGTATATGGAAAGCTACAATTGAGGTAATATGAATATGTTGTACAATAAGAAAATGTCATGGGAGATACAGATAAGCAAGATTTAGAAAAATAAAAAGTTGCGCACAAACGTTATTTATTTAAAGTGGGCACATAAGGTAAAAATCCACATCTTAACAACATGATGAAAAATACCACTTCATGCAGCCTGTTGTAGCCCAAGTTTCTTTATCATCTGAGTTAAACAAAAACGTTGTTAGAAATTTAGTTGCACGTAGTAGTTGCAAAACTGTGGCAATAAATAAAAATATGAGACTATAAGACACGGATAAGTGCAGTCTTGCAGTTCTGCCACTGTGATGCCTCACAGTGAAAGGAAACATGTACCTGAGCAATTTGGTGAGAATCCTGTGTAGGACACTCAGAGCTGATGCTGGTCTGTAAGAAAACATGCAACAGTATTACATACATGACTACATGATTTGCCAAGTAGACATTGTAACAGCTAAGAATACCAATATCTACCGCGCAAAGAGAGTGACAGATATATTTGCTCAATCAGTCTTTTTGGACTCTCAGACTGTCACCGTTTCAGACAGACAGACATATTTATTTTGACCATTTGTACAAGTTGAAATAATTAATTCAGATCACAAATATAAAGGTGAAGGAGACTCCCTTTTTAAGACAAACATGGGAGCCACTTTTTGTCAAAATAACTAATGTAACATCATAATAAAAATAGAACATAAAAAGTAAATACAAAACCAATATAAATTAATTAATAAAATAAAAGGCATTGTAGTCAGTTTAAAGTATTTAAATTCTTACAGATTTAGTAATTAGGAATAAGCACTGAAGTTCATAATTCCTAATTAGATGGTTTTTAATATAAGTCATGAAACCATATAGACTATGTCTATAAATGTTATCAATGATAATGCTTGGAGTATTGCTAACTGTCTCTATTATCAGGTCTGTAGCCAGCTTTTCACAATGGGGGGGTCATTTGTTCCCAATACAGACTACAGGGGGTGCCACAGGTTCATGCGGAGACATATTTTTTTAATCGATTCCAGGAGGATGCCACAAGTTTATACGGGTGTCATATTTTCCCAAAACAAACTCTAGGGGGAATTACAAGTTCACATGGGTAATCATATTTATCCAACACAGAAGGTGCCACAAGTACTGTGCACAAAGCATTGTCTACATATTCAATGTTTTAATAAAATAAGACAAAAGTAAAGCTGATTAATTCCTTTATTTGTGCATTGAGATTGAAAGAAAAGTAAAGATATACACTACACACATATATACACATAAATACGCAAGAAGACACACATGCATGTACGCACGCACGCACGCACACAGTCACACACGCACGCACGCACACACACAGACACACACACAGATTTCCTGGGTGAATTATATATTAAACAAAAATGATTCAATGTAGAAAATATTTCATGAATATTGTGAATTATGAAAAGCAGTCACATGTCGAAAAGTGTGATCATTCCCAGAAAATATGCAAGCCTTTCTGCAGAGTAAGAGGGAGATTGAGGGGCACATAATGCTACCTGAGCTGTGAATGAGCAACAGATCATTGTGCAAGTTTAAACCAGTATCAATTAAAGAAAGCTAGTAGTACAAAATACTGGTTTTATGTCTCGCTGTATACACACACCTTTGTCTGCACTATACTTTGCAATTAGCTTGAAAAGTTAATTAATTTAATTATAATTAACTAATAAATTATCCAATTAAATTAAATTAACATCAGGCATTTCTCCGGTCAATTAAAATAAATAAAATTAACCTCACACATTTCTCATTTGATCACATTTTAAAAGTTGTACATACTTCAAAAAAATTTCTGAAAGGGTTGAAAAGTTGTGGTTGAAGATTTGCAGGTGTGGGGTTTCCTCCTAATTCAACACCAAATTAATAAAACCAGGCAACTACGTACATAATTTCTATGCACCAAGTTGTTATTTATGCAGTGTTTTATAATATATCATTAGGTTCCCCATTACACATTAGCACTTAAATATGTATACATTATTTGTTATGGATCTCTAGAATTGGCATGCTTTTGATTTAAGTTGGCTTAAGATCCAGATTGAAGCTATATTACCTTTCTCTACATCTCCCCATTAACGGTTATAATGTACATGCGAAAAAATTATAGATGCATAGGTCTAACGGCCCCATAGGCCCACTTGGCTGCAAGTTGCCAGCCCCAAATGTTTACTTTAAACAGAAATTTTCTGAAGCCACAGTTAGCCATCAACTTGTCACCACTGCCAGATGACATTCTAGGCCTTCCCTCCATTTCACAGGTGCCTGAAGTACCAGCCTACCCCTGGTGATGTCCCTCCCATTCACACATGCCTGAACCTAATTTCTCATTAGTGACTGTATAGTGATTGCAGGCCTTCTGAAAACACCTGGATAACATGGCTGTGAACTAACCAGTAAAATCAACTGTTTAAATGAGCACTAAATTTAAAGTTAATTGGGAATTTGTCAATTAAATTAAATTAACCCCTTTTTAGGAAAGTTAATAAATTAAATTAGCCTTTCTGGAAAAGTTAATTAATTAAATTAAATTAACTTGAGCTAATTCAATTAACAAATTAACAATTGAAGTTAACCCATGCCTGATGCTTTGTGTGTGTTATGAATGTGTGGAGGCCATATAACACGCCACCACAACAAAGAGAGTAATTGGCTTGCTAACTCTGCATTGTTTCAGTGAGCATATATTTTGTGAAACCATAACATTTTCTGCTTACAAGCGAACAGCTTAGCAACTGTCTGTACATGGTCTACTGCTCTCTGGCTGTTACTAACTGACCACACGTAAGGTGATTTCTTAACACATTTAATGATTTATAGTTACACTAAGATTTTGTTTCAAACAAATCAGAGAGTTGCATAATATATAATATATTATTATATCTCAACCCCCCTCTGAAAAGTGTGAACCCCCAATAGTATTAATAAATGTGAATACCCCATTTTTCAAAAATGTGAAACCGCTTCTCAAAAGCGTGAACCCCTCCCATAATATTATTTAGTATTTTTCGTAAACGTGAACCCCCATTTCAAAAGCGTGAACCCCCCAATAACATGAAGATATTATTTTCATAAAAGTGAACCCCCGTTTAAAAAAAATGTGAACGCCCTTCTCAAAAGCATGAACCCCCTTCTCAAAAGCATGATAATAATATTAAGAAGATATTATTTTCATAAATGTGAACCCCCCTCTTTTAAAAAAATGTGAACCCCCTTCTCAAAAACATGAAACCCCCTCTCTAGTGTGAACCCCCCTCTTACAATACATGAACCCACCAACACTATAAAAGTAATGTTATTATTTTCATATTATTATGAAAATATTATTATTTTCATATTATTGGAACTTCACGCTTTTGAGGAGGGGGGGTTCACGGTAAGGGGTTCACCAAAAAGGGGGTTAATATTTTTTGAAAGGGGGTTCACAAAAAGGGGGTTCATGTGAACCCCCTGAACCCCCCTGGCTACGGGCCTGATTATGTTGGATGTCGGATATACTTTTTGACATATTCATGATTGACTCTGGGAATAAACAGATTATTTGTTCTAAAAGTTGAGCATGTAAGGGGGGGGGACACACAACTATTTTTATAGGATAACTGATACACAGGTACTGGGGGCTTGAAATAAAATAAGCCATTAAGCCAAAGATAAACATTGTACATTCTCTTTAATACTCCATATAACGGAAGTTAAGGGTCAATGAAGTGTGTTCAAACTTGCATAGTATCAACATTAATACTCGACTGTGTCCAGTGCACAGGTTCTATCATAACTCAACTGTCAGTAATGTTCCATTGTACTCACTGAAAGGCACACCGCGGAGGAACGACTTGTCTCATGTCTACTTCCTCCAACATCATCACTTCAGATGTGAAACAGTTGATCCGAGCTGAAAACGTAGTGTCATCACAGTATTGTTAGTCTTGTCCTTGTCCATAAACTGTTATATAGGGAGTTAGCTATGGCATTGCTCATGTACAGACTGCCTGCTCAGTGCCATGTACAGACTGCCTGCTCAGTGCCATGTACAGACTGCCTGCTCAGTGCCATGTACAGACTGCCTGCTCAGTGCCATGTACAGACTGCCTGCTCAGTGCCATGTACAGACTGCCTGCTCAGTGCCATGTACAGACTGCCTGCTCAGTGCCATGTACAGACTGCCTGCTCAGTGCCATGTACAGACTGCCTGCTCAGTGCCATGTACAGACTGCCTGCTCAGTGCCATGTACAGACTGCCTGCTCAGTGCCATGTACAGACTGCCTGCTCAGTGCCATGTACAGACTGCCTGCTCAGTGCCATGTACAGACTGCCTGCTCAGTGCCATGTACAGACTGCCTGCTCAGTGCCATGTACAGACTGCCTGCTCAGTGCCATGTACAGACTGCCTGCTCAGTGCCATGTACAGACTGCCTGCTCAGTGCCATGTACAGACTGCCTGCTCAGTGCCATGCACAGACTGCCTGCTCAGTGCCATGTACAGACTGCCTGCTCAGTGCCATGTACAGACTGCCTGTTCAGTGCCATGTACAGACTGCCTGCTCAGTGCCATGTACAGACTGCCTGCTCAGTGCCATGTACAGACTGCCTGCTCAGTGCCATGTACAGACTGCCTGCTCAGTGCCATGTACAGACTGCCTGTTCAGTGCCATGTACAGACTGCCTGCTCAGTGCCATGTACAGACTGCCTGCTCAGTGCCATGCACCTAACTGGGAAGCATCTCTGGCCACCGCCCTCTGCCATCAGAGAGGAGGGTGGGAGCAAGAACCAGTGGGTTAGAGACAGAGACCACCAGCTCTGGCCACCGCCCTCTGTCATCAGAGAGGAGGGTGGGAGCAAGAACCAGTGGGTTAGAGACAGAGAGCACCAGCTCTGGCCACCGCCCCCTGTCATCAGAGAGGAGGGTGGGAGCAAGAACCAGTGGGTTAGAGACAGAGACCACCAGCTCTGGCCACCGCCCTCTGTCATCAGAGAGGAGGGTGGGAACAAGAACCAGTGGGTTAGAGACAGAGACCACCAGCTCTGGCCGCCGCCCTCTGTCATCAGAGAGGAGGGTGGGAGCAAGAACCAGTGGGTTAGAGACAGAGACCACCAGCTCTGGCCACCGCCCTCTGTCATCAGAGAGGAGGGTGGGAGCAAGAACCAGTGGGTTAGAGACAGAGAGCACCAGCTATGGCCACCGCCCTCTGTCATCAGAGAGGAGGGTGGGAGCAAGAACCAGTGGGTTAGAGACAGAGACCACCAGCTCTGGCCACCGCCCTCTGTCATCAGAGAGGAGGGTGGGAGCAAGAACCAGTGGGTTAGAGACAGAGAGCACCAGCTCTGGCCACCGCCCTCTGCCATCAGAGAGGAGGGTGGGAGCAAGAACCAGTGGGTTAGAGACAGAGACCACCAGCTCTGGCCACCACCCTCTGCCATCAGAGAGGAGGGTGGGAGCAAGAACCAGTGGGTTAGAGACAGAGACCACCAGCTCTGGCCACCGCCCTCTGTCATCAGAGAGGAGGGTGGGAGCAAGAACCAGTGAGTTAGAGACAGAGACCACCAGCTCTGGCCGCCGCCCTCTGTCATCAGAGAGGAGGGTGGGAGCACGAACCAGTGGGTTAGAGACAGAGACCACCAGCTCTGGCCGCCGCCCTCTGTCATCAGAGAGGAGGGTGGGAGCAAGAACCAGTGGGTTAGAGACAGAGACCACCAGCTCTGGCCGCCGCCCTCTGTCATCAGAGAGGAGGGTGGGAGCAAGAACCAGTGGGTTAGAGACAGAGACCACCAGCTCTGGCCGCCGCCCTCTGTCATCAGAGAGGAGGGTGGGAGCAAGAACCAGTGGGTTAGAGACAGAGACCACCAGCTCTGGCCGCCGCCCTCTGCCATCAGAGAGGAGGGTGGGAGCAAGAACCAGTGGGTTAGAGACAGAGACCACCAGCTCTGGCCGCCGCCCTCTGTCATCAGAGAGGAGGGTGGGAGCAAGAACCAGTGGGTTAGAGACAGAGACCACCAGCTCTGGCCACCGCCCTCTGTCATCAGAGAGGAGGGTGGGAGCAAGAACCAGTGGGTTAGAGACAGAGACCACCAGCTCTGGCCACCGCCCTCTGTCATCAGAGAGGAGGGTGGGAACAAGAACCAGTGGGTTAGAGACAGAGACCACCAGCTCTGGCGGCCGCCCTCTGTCATCAGAGAGGAGGGTGGGAGCAAGAACCAGTGGGTTAGAGACAGAGACCACCAGCTCTGGCCACCACCCTCTGTCATCAGAGAGGAGTGTGGGAGCAAGAACCAGTGGGTTAGAGACAGAGAGCACTACTCTGTGAGTCCACGACAAGTATATTTACCCCGTGTGGAATCTTTTACTTCATGCTATGGGTGTCTCTTCCGAAGGACACAGGCAAAGTGGGGTGAATGAAGTTGCCTAACCTTTGAAGCAGTAGCAGGAGGCCTTGAACCCCCGGTTCTCTCTCCACATCTGTGATTATTTTAACATGTAATAACCTATTATAAAAAACAAGTGTTTAATTTTTTGGCGATTAGAAATTTTTTTTCAACACATCATAACTCTGACCAGAGTACCTTATGGGTAACTGCATTTCACTGATCATCCAAAAAATGTGAATGAATATCACGATTTTATCCAAACTCCTAAAAAATTTTCATCCTGATTACACATCAAATTACCCCAGTACCTCGAACCAGGCGGCAGTTGTTGTGAATGCACAGAGACGTCCAGTTCCGTGCGGCCTCACTAGGTGTCACTTGTTCCATGCCAAATATCGGCTGGTACTCCAACTTTGGGGTCATCTCAACGTGATACATCTGCCGGTGTAGAATAATACAGATTTAATGTTCTGATCTGGTATCAGAACGAACATACAAGTTGCCAAAATATGGAAATATAAAGGCAAGCATATAATTTTATGAGAATTAAAATTTTGTTCCGTCAAGAAAATGCATGCAGTTACATACCGGCTTTCGTCTTGTCTTGATGTTTCCATGACAGTGACTTCGAACAAGAACTCTAATGTCGCCAAGTGTCCACAGATCGTAGGAGACGTCACTTCGGGTGGAGGATGCTGCCGGGTAGGAGGCTGGGTCTTCGCACATCTCCCACTCACCAGAAGGAACTGGAAGATCAAACATTTTAACTTTCTGCTTGTCTTTCCATGCTTTCTCATCAAAACAGGATCATATGGTCGTGTTTTAACGCGAAGGTGACATTATTCGTTTTACTGCAACACAACTACAGAAGAATTATTGAAATCATGCATCTTTATTTTTTATAAAAATAATCTATAGCATTCACCATGAAATATACAATGTTCCCTGTTTTTTTCTGGGAAGAAGTCTGTTTGCGTGACCAATTAACTTAGTTTAATTTAGTATATATGGTGGCTCCTCAAGAACGACATTGAGAATCTCCCGACCCTATTTGTTATGTAACTTGCTATGTACCATGCGTTATATGAAGCACATATTCATATTTTGTAAAACATTACAATTTACTAAGGATATATTTTATTAAAGTTTGTCTCTTAGTTTCAAATTAATTAATTCTTCTTCTTCTACAAGGCCATTAACATTTAGACATAACACATACCCTTTGGTTGTTCACTTAGTGGTTTGGCAACTGTCTGATCACTAGGTGGCTGTGTCGCTGTACTGCCACTAGAGGGCAGCCCACTAGACTGTTGCCTGCTGGGATACGTTGGTTGTAGCAGTTTCTGCTGAGCCAGCATGATCTCCTCCAGAGGAGTGTGGACAGAGCTCTGGCAGGAAGCTAGAAACATTACAGATCTTCAGGTGGACGTTTGCCTTAAAAATGTGCAAAACTGTTTCATTTTTAATCCTGTCAAAACTGGCAACTGTGATTTTGGTTCAAATGATGTTGCAGGGAAATTACCGATTCAATTTTTTTACATTAAAAATAAGCAGGTGATTAATATGAACTACCAAATGAGGATTAATTGTTTTAATAGATAATTGTTACGAGATATTTATTGCTTGATGTGTCATACAAGCACAATTTTCGATATCACCTACAGTATAACTTCAGATTAACTACTGAGACTTCTAAGTTGCATTTATGGGTATACTAAATTTTTCTCGCATTAAAAAAAAATCCAACTACCATTTACAGAACTTTAGATGATTAACGACAGCAAAAAAAACAGGGATACACACACAATTGCTGAACTTTGCTAATCATTATGCTGATTGATCTGAGTAACATAGTAAGCTTTATAACTTCGTGTTGTCTTTAAAAGATCATGTAATGGTCATTATTGTTACTCTGCTATGTCAGCAAATTCATTAAGCTCTACATGATATAAATGCAATATTCAAGGAACACTATACAAATATCTTTCTGCAACACTTTACTTAACAAGTGGTGCACAAACCCACCTTTTGGATGTCCCTGGTTGCTGTTGGTGTTTTCCACAACTGCCTGTCTAATTCTCTTTTCTGTCTTATGGCTACTCCTAGCAGAGTTATTGTCAGTATCATCTCTCCCTCCATCTCTTCTTTCTTTACTTACTTCGGCAGAGGTCTGTATAGGACAGTTACTGATGACAGCTGTAGCAATTTTCTGGGCACCATCAATGTTTCTATCACTAGTGCCGGCATCTGCTCCATTCCAGGGAGTTTTCTCTGTATCACTGGTAGATATTGTTCCACTAACATCTGACAAATCTTTCACCTCATTAACACAGCCAATACTTGTCATGTTTTTGTTAACGACCTCGCCAGTGAGGTTATTGCCCATGGCAATGTCTGCATATGGGCTGTCCTCAGAAACAACCGCAGAGTTCGATCCTCTGGCAATCTCACAAGAATTGGCATCTTTGGAAACATCTGCAGACTCTTCTGCAATGACATTTTCACTTAGATGAGAATGATTGTCACCAAGAACATCAGACGCATCTGCTATGTTTCGTGTTGTAATGACAACGTTTGTGTCTTCACCTGTATCCAAGTTCATCTCCTCTCTTTCATCCTGATGTTCCATTTCCATAACATTACTGCATGTTTTCTTGTTCCCACTCACTAGTGTCATGGTCAATGGTAGTGACCGCTGCGTCGCTCCAGGCTGATGAATCCCTGAAACGCCCTCATCAGATCTGCATTGTCTTGACCTTCGTTTCTTACACCCTGTGGTTAGATTTGTACCATCAGCAGTATTGGACAAACCAGCAGTATTGGACACAACAGCAGTGGTCATCACCTTGTGCATCTTGGAGGTCAGTCTACTTGACCGCCTCCTATTAGTGGCTGTACTACTGTCCTCATGGGTTTGGCTGGTCAACATCTGTCCAGTGTTGATGTCGGTATGTGTGTCAGTGTGTGGCTGTGTCCATCCTTGTTTCCCTCCTACATCTTCCTCAGATCCTTCCATGGGATCATCCTCACATTTCTTCCTCTTCCCTGTCCCTGTATCACTCCTCGTTCTCCTCCTGCTTCCCAACAACATCTTCTCACTGTTCGACTCCCCCATGGATGATCTTTTCACCCCTAACCTAAGGGACCTTCTCAGTACCACTTCCACCATTGGGGTCGTGTTATTTAAAGGTGAGGCATCATTGGTGGCCCTTGTCCTGCGTCGCAGTGACTGTCTCCTTGTAATTGACACGTCACTAGTTGTGTCACATTTGTCACCAACATCCTCAGTGTCATCACAGCCTTGTGTCATCATTCTAGTAGACACTCTCCGTAGTGACTTTGTTGTAAGTTCTGAAACTGTGATCTCTTCCATCTTAACTTCTTCTTTCAATCCATCTATATTCTCTTTCACTTCAGCACAGACTGAATCTTCATAATTCTTTTCAGCTTCATTAATCACAACCTTCATTTCTATTTGTGCTAACAAATTAACTTCACTACTGATTTCATGTTTTATCTTGACATCTGTACTTTCACCATGTCCAACAGTTCCGTTTCCCAATTCAGAAACATCCTGCGACATTTCAACATGGTCATCTGATGTTGGTATGACCTCTGAGCCTGCTGACTGACCTACGACCTCTGAAGTAGTGTCACATGACACTGAGTTGACCTCTGACTCCCCGCCATCTTGAGAATCAAAATTGGCCGAGATATCTATAACAAGCGCATCGTCAGAATCACTGTCACATGAATTAGTGTTCAAAAAAAAATTGCTATCAGCATCATCTAATTGTTTTCTGTCGACAACCAAAACACCTTTAGTCTTGATAACTCCAGATGTTGGTACGATGGTGTCTGTTTTTTGGGTCACATCACCGACTTGACAGTTATCAAACTGTCTGTTAACTTCCATCAATCTTGTGTCCACATGGTTGGCTTCAGTTCCACACAGGTTTCTCATTTCATTTGTCCTTCCATTGTTCTCTCCATCATCGACACAAATATTTGTGCTTGACGCAACATTGGGGTTTCTGACTGATTGAGAACTGATATCTTCTGGTTTCACTTTCATTTCGTTCAACTCAGTGGCATTCATCTTGTATTTTTGACCCTGTAGCTGTTTCACAGTTCTAACACCAGTTCCAAATGTTTCCAAATCTTCCAAACAGGTGACAGCAGAGTCAGAGTCGCCAATCCCCTCAGCCAATGGCATGCCAGCTTCATCTGTTGTGCAAGACTGTGGAGGATTGCCATGGCGAGGGTGTTGTAGCAGTGTCTTCAGGGCTGCCTTGTAGTAACATGTGTTCTTGTCTCGCACAGACATCACTTTTGGTACAAGAGGCTGATCAAGGTAGACGACCCTATGTGATGAGTTGACTGGAGAGAAAGAGGTGCATGATGACTGTAAATTATGGCAGTAAATTAATAATCACTCAGGGTTGCATACATATATACATAACATACACAATTGCAAGACACCTGGCTATACCTGAACTATATCAAGCAACCTAATTTTCAGTACAAGGCAGCATCTAATACCTCCACCCCAAAACATCAGTACCCAACAATATACACATATACTATTTTTCAAGATTGGTATCGTACTTCATTGAAAAACTACTGCAGAAAAAAGTTCAAGATGCGAGCATAGTTTTCTTCTACTGGAGCAAACAGTCATTCAGGCACTACATGCTACACATACAAATACAAACAGTCACTCAGGCACTACATGCTACACATACAAATACAAACAGTCATTCAGGCACTACATGCTACACATACAAACAGTCACTAAGGCACTACATGCTACACATACAAATACAAACAGTCACTCAGGCACTACATGCTACACATACAAATACAAACAGTCACTCAGGCACTATATGCTACACATACAAATACAAACAGTCACTCAGGCACTACATGCTACACATACAAATACTAACAGTCACTCAGGCACTACATGCTACACATACAAATACAAACAGTCATTCAGGCACTACATGCTACATATACAAATACAAACAGTCACTCAGGCACTACATGCTACATATACAAACAGTCACTCAGGCACTACATGCTACATATACAAACAGTCACTCAGGCACTACATGCTACACATACAAATACAAACAGTCACTCAGGCACTACATGCTACACATACAAATACAAACAGTCACTCAGGCACTACATGCTACACATACAAATACAAACAGTCACTCAGGCACTACATGCTACACATACAAATACAAACAGTCACTCAGGCACTACATGCTACACATACAAATACAAACAGTCATTCAGGCACTACATGCTACATATACAAATACAAACAGTCACTCAGGCACTACATGCTACACATACAAATACAAACAGTCACTCAGGCACTACATGCTACACATACAAATACAAACAGTCATTCAGGCACTACATGCTACACATACAAATACAAACAGTCATTCAGGCACTACATGCTACATATACAAATACAAACAGTCACTCAGGCACTACATGCTACATATACAAACAGTCATTCAGGCACTACATGCTACATATACAAATACAAACAGTCACTCAGGCACTACATGCTACATATACAAATACAAACAGTCACTCAGGCACTACATGCTACATATACAAACAGTCACTCAGGCACTACATGCTACACATACAAATACAAACAGTCACTCAGGCACTACATGCTACACGTACAAATAATGAGCATTTGCAAGGTCACTGGTCAGCCTTTTATTAGTTGCCAATATCTTATTCCAATTTTGATTTATTATGTTTCTTTAATATTAGTAGAGCTTGTTGTTATAACATATAACATATTCAGGCAAGGAATTTTAAACATCTATTACTTCCTGACAAAATAAATGCAACCTACGTGTACGGAAGGTGGTTTTGGTGGTGAAGCAGTGCAAAAAACAACGAGCTCTTTGTCCCAGGGCAACCCCATTAAATGACGTCAACTCTATGGGTTACATTGGAAGCTGCTCAGGGTAGACACTTACTCTCTGCAGGATACTCCCGCACAATGACAGGCAGTTCCCATGACTGTGGATAAGTAGCAGCATTGTCCATGAGGCACTTCAAGCCCGACGCAGAGATGACGATGTCAACTCTATATTTCTTGGCCAACGTTTCTGCAATTTCATCCCCACTACAAACCTACAAACACCGGAAAATCTTACAAGTTGTTACTTAAGAGTTCTTCCTCAATTATTTGTTTAGCTTATCTCATTTTAGAATCATGTTAGTGCGACTGTACAAAGTTATTACCTAGTTTTGGTGAAATCAACGGACAATCTATTAAATTATTTTTCACTGTATCTGGTGAAAATTCAAAAAAGGGTAAAGATATGTAAAAAATTTATGGACTAACCAACATAATATGACAAATTTATCGACCTTATGGGATATTTAAATTCTACAATAATAAACAGGGTAGCAGCATTTACTAATAATTTTCAAACATAGGAAGTATGGCATGAATAAACAAATTTGTTTCCGTTTTTGAAGAACAGCAATTTCTGTATAGGTATTCTGAATTTATGTCATTTGAGTCAACAGTGTGCCATTTAGTGTACCCATGCAGGTATGTACAAATGTGAACAGACTTCATTCAAGAGGACAATCATTCCCATATTATGTAAATTATGTCTTAATCTATGGTCATCGGTCAACGGAACTGAGAACAGTTTAACTGGTCGAAGGACTAAGATTGAATTTGAATGCACTCCAAGACATTAACATGGGAACTATTGCTGCAGGTGATGTCCTGAATGAAGTGATATGTGATCATTTTGTAAATAGAGGCTTAAGTGATGGTGAATTATCGGAAAGTGACACTGACAGCTCCGACGATGAATCTGCTAATTGTGAAATGGGCGATTCCGCCAGTGCTGCCACTGACACCAGCTCTGCTGTCAACATGCATGTACATTTGTTTCTGAATCTTTACACAGCGTTTACTTAGATTCATTATTCTGGAAACACCTCTTTTATGATGGTAAATGTTTGATATCTCGGTTAATAATTGTCTGATTTAAAAAAATTTAAGTGTACAATAATCCTCAGAGTCTGCTCTATATGATCCAAGAAAAAACAGACTGATAATATTTTGAATATGTGAAGGGTTTTCTGTATTTGAATTGTTATTGTATATGGTGGTGCTTTATTACAAATGGCTTCTTGTACAATTGTGTCCTGTATGGGGTAGTAAAGGTCATGTGGCCTTATAATTATGTTTGCCTGCCTGCCTTTTTTAATTCAACATGGGCAATAAAAGGTGCCTAATTTTGAGGCTGTTTTATGAGATATGACTAAAAGGTGCCTAATTTTGAGGCTGTTTTATGAGATATGTAATCGATGTATATGGTTGTATTAATAAATCATACAATACTGTAGATTCTTAACTAAAAATAAAGATTCAACTGGCTTGTCACTGGCTGAACCAATAGATGGCTGCAGGAAACTGAAGTCAGCTACCACATGAGACTTAAAAATCAGTAAAATGTTTCTGTAGAAATGCAGTTAGTGACACGGTACAACTGATTAGTGGGCAGTGTCTAACCAACCTTCTTCCTTGTGTTGCTCACTGGAGTAGCGGGAAAATTGTTGTTCACTTTGGCATAGTTGAGTGGAACGTGTGGCCGCATGTCTGGTCTCATGTTTGGCAGGATTACTTTTGGCACGGCCCCCTGTAAGCCAGACGTGAGAAATGTGTAACTTAACTTGTTGTACTTCTGTGGTGTACATTATGAATGACAGCAGAGAAAGTGTAAGAATACATATTTATTCATTTTATAATCTAGGTTCTGTGTCACTATTTACCAGGTAGTTATCCTCTTCACACCCTACGTTGATGCATAGGGCCACTTCTATGTTATGGTGGACCTATTTTAATATGTAATTTATTATGTATCACCTTTAACATCCTTTACATATCCAGTTTTATATTCGTAAACAATTAATAGAGAGGGAAAAGGCATTTAATGAAAAAATAATCCGTGGTGCAGCGTGTTATATGACCACATTAACTGATTACATCATCAGCAATGTATATGATGAAAATTCATGAAACACACTTTTGATGTGATTACTGCATCAATTAGATATGGATGATTAAATCAGTTAATACAATTTCTTAGTTTCATTGAAACAGGATCCAGGATATGTCAGTTATCTTGGTCATAGCGATATATAGTTTTTCTCCATTTTTAATTCCGCCCACACCACCGGCGACATCTAACTGATTTTTATCAGTTACTCAATTTTAACATCCCAGAAAGGTTTTGCCTCTCTCTCCGATGAGGTAATCTTTACAAAGTTTGGATTTGGTGGACCGTATTATATGTTAGAAGCCAACTGTGTAAAATGCAGTATTAAATTTTATTAAATATTAAAAAAATTATGCGTACCAGGCAAAGTAGCGTCTTGACATGAACGAAGCACACATGTTCAGTGATGCTCATAGGTGGCGCCAGTGATACGCTGTCAAGGATTGTGTAGTACCGTGGGTAGGTGGCGACACGTGTCCTCTTCCATGACAGGTGTTCCTGTGCGACAGAATATGCAAATGTGTAGACATATGACACAATTATAACTGTATGGGTTCGTAATTTTCAATAATGAAAACATACAGAATGCATCACGGATTTTCTAAGGGGATAATTGGCAAAGATTGTTTCTATCATATCAAATACAGGCCAAATGATCACCGATTAACTGTAATCCAGTAGAAAGAGCTCTACACAAAGCCATTATTATCGTTATTGACTTGCCGTTTTTTTTGTGATCGCTTAGAGAACAAAGTGTATACAATCTTAAACAAGTATACAGACTTACAACATGTATACAAACGTATACAAGTATATAAACTTACTACAAGTATACAAACATATACAAGTATATAAACTTACTACAAGTATACAAACTTACTACAAGTATACAATGCATTTCGTAATGATTGTAATGGAATGACAGGATGATAGCGATATCCCTACAAATAAGCGAAATCACAACAAATCATTCATTATTCAATCATTCATTCATTTAGTATTATGGGTAACGCCACAGTTATGTACATAAAACAGAAATTATGTCATAGCACACAGACTTCTATGTAGGTGCTGGCTTCACTGTGGATGTAAGCGTAGTCCTGTGGGAATGTTCTCGCGGCTGTCTCCAGGAAAGCCATGAACTCATTCTGTTCCGATGCCACTCGTAGTTGGAGCTCCTTACCAAAATACAAATAGATGCAGATCATTTGAACAAAGTTTTGTTTCGAGATCATATTGTATTGCAGGTAACAGAAGAGATCATATTGTATTGCAGGTAACAGAAGAGATCATATTGTATTGCAGGTAACAGAAGAGATAATATTGTATTGCAGGTAACAGAAGAGGAACATGCAGTGACAAGTTATTTAAAAACCAAAATATGGTAACTGATTCTTCTCTTATGTGTAAACTTTTATACCTAGACAGAATTACGTTGCAGCACAAATTAATGCTGAAAACTTGATCAAATTATATATTTGACATTAAATAAAAATTCAACGATGAAACTGATTTTGCAAGAATTTTTTTTTCTGAATCCAACAAATTTATTGACATATTGAATCACAAAATGTTGGGTGGAACAGACTCGTATGATCCACCTACTTTCAGCTGGTTAATCTCCTTCATCTCCGAAGCAGTTGCTTTCAATGGTACGTAACTCATGTATTTATCATACAACTCCAAATAGAGTTTCTGTTCCGCATGTGTGAGCCAAGAGGAACGGGGGTAAGGCAGCCTCGCTTTCATCTTGCCCCAGTTATGCTGACTGGTAGCAGCAGGCGGTGCTACCTGGTCAGAACTGCAAATATAATAATGTAATTTACATAAGATATTTCAGTGAATGGCGCAATAGGTTGAATTAGTGATTGGTGTAATCATGCTGCTAGAGATGAACAGATTTGGACAATTTTATTTTTAAAGCATACAGCTAAACTGATTGTCACAAGTGGGCCGCAGTACCGCAGTGGTTAGAACATCGGACAATAAATGTCACAAGTGGGCCGCAGTACAGCAGAGGTTAGAACATTGGACAATAAATGTCGTGGGCCGCAGTACCACAATGGTTAGAACGTCGGACAATAAATTAAGAGGATCGCGGTTCAAATCCACTTGCTGCCATTTCAAAGCTTGGGCAATTTTTTTCATTCCACGTTGCCTTAGTTCACTCAGCCATACAAATGAGGACCTGGCTATAGACAGTGATGAATGGATATATGTAGACGAAGTCTTCATGCAGTAATTGCAATGTGACTGAATGCTTCCCAGAGATGTCAAGTTGGCACTGGAATAAGGTACGTCTACCAGGGGGTGAAGTGTAAAGTGCTTTGAGCGGTCCAAAGGACTGGATACAGCGCTGTATGATAACTTTTACCTGTATCAATGTCTCACCTTAGTCTACCTTTCTCCTTCTGTTGTTCCACTGGCTTCCCAACTACCACAGCTTGGGGCCCGGTGGCTGCTGTATCCTCACATACCACGGACAGTTCCTGCTCTTTCTGCAGAATCAACTGCTTCCAATGTGGCTGCACACTGTATTGGTTGAACTCGCCTTCTGTGAAAAAGTTGTCTGGTTGACTCGGTTTTCCTGCATCTGGAAAAGATAAATGCACAAATATTTATGATAAATTAAGTGCCATCTCAAAATAAGAATAGTGTTCATAACAGTTCATTTTATTATTACAAATTAAATACCTATCAATGAAACAATATTCCTTCTGATGAGATAGGAATAATGAGTGTACCTTGAAAATAATGACCAGTTTGGCACTTATAATGCATTATAAAACAGCTCAACACAATGAAATAACCCACATTTGACCAGGATCATGATGTGACATCAGTCTTGTTTTTGACTGTATTTGGAAGACCATGTAACCAAGCAGACTGTTGAAATTTTTTTTAAATCATAACTTTTGCGACTACATGCCAATATTTTTACAGTGTGATGAGTTTATCCAGTCAGGAATATTTGCATTGTTTATAACAACAGAAACAAAGAAAATTATTTTAACTAACAAAAGACGACTTGACAGTGCACGACAAAGCTAGAAGGTGTCTTATCTAATTTTTTATTTTATATAATTATGTAGTTTTTAATGTAAAGGGTCTTGAGTAGTTTTTAATTAGATTTGGCGTTATATATGTGATTAATTTATTTATGCCCTGGACCAAAGTGGCAGACACCAGAGGACAAATGAACATGCAGAGATAAATTTCACCAAGATTGAAATCGGTAATCATAATTAGTTTAAATGCTGTTGGCAAAACAAAATTGGGCAATACCTGTCTGACACTTGTTGAATTTCTCCACAAGCCGTGCCCATGGTCTCTGGTGCAGGTAACTAAGGAGGTCATGCGACTCTTGCATAGCAGTGGCTTCTGATGTTGTGCTTCTAGTTCCTGTTCAAACAAATCATACTATAATGTCAGCTGTTTAATATGATATAATAATGGTTTCTAGTGAATGTCGTATGCTAGATACTTTGTACAGATATTTTCGTTACTGAAATACAATGTATACTGATCACTTGGTAGCCATTTTGATTGTTGACTGTATGTTGGGCTATTGTTGGCTGCGTCTCTTGTGTCAGTATATGTCAAATGTTATGTGCTGCTTGGTGTTTTAGTTGCATAGTTGCAATGTACCGATAATTTAAATATCAATATTATTATAAAATATCATAAAAAGCAACAATATAAATAGAGAGCGGAATGCATCACATTATGTGATACGAAGGAATGCGAGTTGTTGGAAGTACATATTGGGTTTAAAACATTAAATGTACTTCAAATGTCCATGACTGGACAATTATTCTGGTACATCCATACAATTATCTGGGGTACTTTGATGGTTTTTGGCAATACTGGGACAGTCAAATAAATATTATATAAAATTATTACTTTTCTTCCAACAGGAATATGCATTTTACAACTCCCAGAGTCACAATTAAAGGGTCAGATCTGGATTTAAACCAACTATCAGCTTAATAATAATAATGTTTTATTTGAGGCAAGTACACATATCATGAATTAAAAGCATACAATTGATCAATCCAATGTAATCATTGGACTTCAATAATAAATAAAAGTGTGAAAATAATTCACAAAAAGTATATTATCGGACTTTTCTAACCGGCATAAAAGGCTAAATATTGATGAGCTTTAACATAATTAGTAGTGAACATGACTTGCACTACAGCGGGGTGACAAGTTGTGTAAAATTCTAAAACTGTTGTTATAAGCAACAGTAATACCTTTCAGACTCTAGTTTTTTAAATTACATCAGATTTGAGGTATACATTGTACCACAGTATGAATTAAATAAAGTTGTTTTAATGGTATTGTTGCATCAGTTAAATTTTCTGGCTAAAACATTTGCCTGCGCATAGATACATCTTTTCTGCCTGGCAATATCATCATCATCAGTAAGGTTATTGAATATTGTTTATAATATGGCCAAGGTATTTACATTTCTCAGTGTGAGGTAGTGTATGGTTATTGATAACAACATGGTGAATATTTTGTTTGTCCCCAGGTTTGTTATCAATAACCATACAGAAAGATTTTTTGGCATTGTATGTTATATCAAACATATTGCAGTGCTCGGCACAACAATCAGTGAGTTATCTCAACCAAAAAACACTAGTCAGGTTTGGCACTTATAATTGTGATATATATTGATGTTGGGTATATCTGATGTTGCTATTGTCTTATTGTGTGAATAGTTTTTTTCTTCAAGACTCAGTAGTAGTCGTCGGGTAAAAGTCCAAGGCCTAGGCTTAGCCACGCTATGCCAGGCCCAGGGCAGAGCCTAGGCTAGGCAGAACCGAGCCAGAGCAGAGGCATAACTTGCAGAACAGAAGCTTTGGCGGTGATTGATAGAGCAGGGTAGTGATGTCAAGCATACACTTACACACTCTCCAATGCAGCCTAGTTTGGTACTTAGGCGGAATATTAATATAATTAATGCGAAACACCACCACGGGATAATGTGGTACTTCGGAAAATCACTTAGACTTAGACAAGCGAAATGAAATAACCACGCCAACACGAGTTCTCGTTTACGAAGTCCCGGGCAAAACCGTGTCGCCATCTAACGACGAACAACCCAGCAGGCATGCAACTGCACCCTCTTTCGGATAGTTTTGTCAATTTCTAAATTTTTTTCAGCAGAATGCATACAAATTCGTTATTGTGCATATATGAAAACACTCACATCTTCCGAAAATCTTCGCAATCTATTATTCAAAATAAGCTGCTGTCAAAATGGTTTGAAGATTCGTAATGTGCACGCCACCTGGTGTGAGATGCACGAAGTTTAGAGCACGTGCTTGCGACTGCGCAAAAGGAAGCGCGTTGCCATTGTTTCGTTATACTTTGTTGTAGAGATATCGCTGAAGAAACATCGTTTTAAATAAGTTACTGTAATAATCCAAGACGGGGTCCGTAAAAGAAGAAGGCGAAATGAGTGACAGAGAAGTATGTGTTTTTGAATTGGTTATTTTAAAAGTATCTTGGCATTAATAAGTATTTGAATACGAGTTGTTAACAGATTTCGGTTCCTTACGTCGGTTTTCGAAATCGCATTCGAAATATCGCTTGGAATTGATTTGTTTCAATTTTATGTCCGTTATTTTTGATCAATCCGTATGTGAACATACTATGTGAAAAGTTAAACATGAACTATGTGAATAAATAACGCCACACCGTTTTTATTTTGAATGTTTTGTACCATTATGACATTCAGACAGTTTTGCATTTCACCAGTCCAGGCAGTGCAGCCTCGTGATCGACATGTGGAAATATTCTAATACTGCGCTCCAGTGCGCTCGTGTTTTTTTCTAATTCACGAAATGTAAATTGAGTTCACCACCCCGACCAACTCGTAATGGTGCCATCGTAATTACCATCAAGAACTTAAGTTAAAAAAGCCCCGGTTGCCGATTCTTAATGGCAGAGTCAGAGAACACCGACAGACAGAGTGCCAGAGACTGTTCCAGAGTAGGCAAAATTGTCCGCCCCACTTTTCGTCTCTGGGGCGAAAGTCGACACCGGGTTTTACTAACTCGCCAATTTGGGCTTTCTGTAGCCAAATGGCTACGGAACTAATAACTTAAGTTTTAAAATCGATACACACTAACCGTTTCACATATGTATTCCGTGACATACAACCGACACTTAGGCATCAAGAAACTGAAGAAATGTGCTCCAAATAATTATTTATGAGTACATTTATCGGTCACACAGAAAAAATTCATAAATAGCCGCCATACTGTGCACGTGATGTTGCCTTTGGGTCACATGATCAAACGCGATTTCGTGTAGAATAGGCCAGCAGCACAGACATAAATAAAACACCCGTTAGTAAGTTAGTAGTTTATAGGGGCATTATTAATTATGTAACTCTATGGCCAGCAGACGGCAATTCTTAGCGTGACCTTATATAGATCTATGGAAATCCTGTTTGCTATTCTCGTTCACAACAACATCCGGTTATATACAAACTTTGACAAGCACATGCGTTCTGACAAAACAGGTAATAATTTCACACTTTTATATGGTTATTGTCAGGTAACTTTAGTATAAGAATGCATACAGACACGAAAGACGTGTTTATGGCATTTTTGTAAGGTTTCACATTTCATGAAAATACTTAAGCTTTTGATGAACGAGATCTTCGCCCCTACTACAGCAACAGCCAGATAGAAAAAATTGTAGGGCTATTGACTTTGCCTAGTTCCAAAGCAGCTCTGCGATTTACAGAAAATTGTTTTTTATTCGCAGAACAGCAAGTTTACGGCAAAAATTGTTCTTATTTGCAGAGCATCTCTGCAAATTACGACACAAAAATCTCTTATTCGCAGAGCAGCTCTGCGAATTACGGCAACAGTTGGTCTTATTTGCAGAGCCAGGGTTAGAATTTAGCCTAAAATTAGTAGGGGCCAGCAGGGCCCCTAATTTCCAAAAGTGGGTGCCAAGAAATAGTTGCATGAAAAAGCCATAATGTAAGTTTGTTCAACAAAATTTTTTATTTTGTACACAACGCAGTGCGGCGAATGTGGCTTTGCAGCAGCCTGATTAATAATTATCATATACGTAAAAGCAGATCTGTAGCTAAGGTCAAGATCAAGACCTGACATTCCTTGCATATCACACATCCACATAAATGATGTGTATGGCTGCCTGTTCTTCGCAAGAGCATGCGCTGTAACAAACAACTTCTTCAGATGTGTAGCATCATTGCTTTGCAATGCTTGTTCTGCTTTTGATGTCCCTACACATATAGAAAAAATCTGCAATTTATTTAGTTGCAAGCATATTAAAATTACGTTTTTGAAATAGTTTTAGTCAAAGCATCCCTGAACTGATATATATATATATATATTAGCCTAGGTGTCGTATAAAACTGGAACTTACACAACTAGATTGAGGTTATAATTCCTTGCTAAAAAAAGTCTATCTGCAGCAAATATGGAAAATTATCTTGTGCCGATCTCTCAGACTACAAAGTATATATCAGATTATCCGCTAGGTGTCGCCAGTTACATCTGCATAGCGTTTTTTCGTAAATGTTTTGAAAAAATTCTTTTACCTTTAAAACGTTTTGATTTAGTTTTGTTGTCTTCTGCTGTCTGCCTTTTCAAAATGTTGTCCCCGCCAGTTATATACTTGAGAATATTGGCCATTATGATCGAAGAAATCAAATACGCTTTCCCGCAATTTTCAAGTCTTGGCCGGGCTAGTTCATAATCTGTCAACCAGTAGCGCACGAACATCCCCCTGGCGATGACTAAGATTAGCACTCCGCAGAAACTGATCGATATTAAAATGGTGTTTTTTGACTAGTTGCGTGGTCTTGTACAACATGTGTTTGGATAACGACGGATGGAACTTCCAGATGTTCGGTCGTGTTGGCTAGGGTGGAGAAATGAAGTAGGATAGGTCGGTAGCGGTAGTGCCTCGTAAAATATGAATTGCATATGTTTTGTGCCTTGGAGATACAACGATATTGTCGTATTTATAACACAAAATTCTGGGAGCCAGTCGGGCTCCAAGAGTTGGAATTTTTGTGGACCCGACAGTAAATCTAGGCCCCCGCTAAATTCGAACCCTGAGAGCAGCTCTGTGAATTATGGCAAATCGTAATTTTATTCGCAGAGCAGCCCTGCGAATTACAGCAAGTTATTGTGGGAGGACTCATTATGGAGATGCACCTTTAAATCTACGCTAGTCTAAAAGTATGACAGTCATTCTGCACATGCTTTTTGATTTTCTGTTACGTGAACTGTACTTTTTTGCACTATATACAGGGAGTTTGGCACCCCTGCCACATTGTGGTATAGGGAATTGTTTATATTATACATGTGGTATAGATATGTATGAACACAAGGCAACAATGTAGTGAACAACCAGGACAGTCGTTTATTAATGTAAGCATATTTAATTTTATTGTTGTACTGGGTGCTGTTGGATGTCAGCAACTTGTTCGCAGCCGCATCAGTCCTTGAATTGACACAGAATTGAATGTGGTGAGCCTTCGAATATTCGTCTAGTGTACTCTGGAAAGAATTCCATGTGTTGAAGGTAGCACCTTCTTGCAAAAGAAGAGGCCCCATTGTTAAATCGTACCATATATACATATATGTTCAAAAAAGCAATAAAATACGTCATGTCTAGAGCCGAGACAAGCATCATCTGAAAACCCCAATGTGAACGAAAGACCACAATGCTCAAACTGCATTCTGCACATGCGCAAGAAAATGGTGCGCAATGATTGGTTGATTTGTGCTCTGCGATGGTTGATTTGTGCTCTGCAAATAAGAAAAAGTTTGGTCGTTATTTGCAGAGCTGCTCTGCAAGTAGCCAGTGCGATTCATAATGACCAGTTGACGGGGGTCATGAACTATATTTATATGTTGTGAACTCGTATTCGTGGAAACTACGAATGCAGCATAATGCTGTGTTCCAGCAAACTCATAATTATGAATCAACAACTGAGGGTTCCCTTTTAAATTGCGAGCTCTCGACTGGTAATTGTGGTTTCACAGCGGTGATGAACTGTATTTAGTATTTACATGTCGTGAACTCATATTCACAGGAAGTATGGGCACTTTCAAATGCAGCATTATACTTGTGTTATATAAGCTCAGTCTACCGAATAGAATTTGGAAATGTTCATCTATCTTTTTTGTCTATGGCGAAAATTATAACAGTGGGATTAATTTGTTTTCCATGTCACTGTAAAAATAATAATGATGCAATTTTGAATACTTTCAAGTTATTGCAGTTTGTGACCACGTAGAGACCTGTGTTTATGAGTAGTGAGACAAATCTGCATTACTTCCGGTGTCTTGCCACAAAGCGTGTGCATCATGAAGAAACATGGCATGACCCTAGAAAACTCTACACTTCCGAAAAGTTTTAAAGTCCATCCTCAACTGATTTAGCCTATCGCAAAATCTGGTTCGTTTATGTCCATATATGTAGTGTGTGAATAATTTTAACATCTGCAGTCAAGTCAATAAAAAAATTAATATTTTTGTTCAAATGATTGAAAGAATTGCCTTTAGTCGTTAGCTCTGGTAAAGCTCAAAATAGTGGATATCCAAAATGGTAAACACTGTGCGGGTCAATACCGATCATGTGCATAACTTCCACTCGTCGTTCACGTGACAAAGTTACAAAATTCCACCACAGGTTTGAGTTTTCAGTATTTCTAATTTACTTCAATTAATATTTAGACGAACATTCAGTAATTTGATAGTCAGGCTGGGGTGAATTAAAAAATTATTTGGAATTATTCAATTTAATTCCAGAATTTGAACTGACAGATTTTGACCAAGCGGGATTTGAATAAAAAAAAATTGTAAGTTGAAGTGAAAGAAGATGAATGAATTGAACCTCATTTTCTTGTGCTGATGCGATCTGGTTTTATTTTCAATGTGGTCCTCAATCCAACCCTAGAATTGCATATGAACTCAACAATGAGTCTGTGTGGTAATGTTAACATGGGGCAGTTTGAAAAAAAAGAACTCAAATAATCAAACTATCGTGGGGTGTGATGAGCTTACTTTGAATTCAATACAGTTTGCAGCTCCTGCTCTAAGATAAAATTTGTTGTCTGTCTGCACATATCTGAAACCATGCCCTTTGTGTGTGCTAGGAATGTGTGAAGCCATAGCCACCCCAATGGGGCACCCCAACAGTTAATAATTGGCTTGATACTCCTGCATTGCATCATTGCGCAGGTATTTCTGAAACAATCAAATGATCAGCCTAATGGTCTTTTCATGTTGTTTGAATAACAACTCAGCTATTATCTGTACATTGTTTACTGTGTGAGTATGTGTCTGTGTGTTCATAGACTAAATGCATTCATAATGTAACTACTTTAGATTCTGAACGTGCTAAAGAAAATTATAAAAAGTTTTCAATAATTTTAAGGGCATTCGCTGACACTATTGTGAGGATTTTGGACACCTCCATATTTTTTCAGATTTATAGTAAAATGTCACTATAAGAATGTGTAATTCTTAATGATTGATGTTCATGCCATGACATCAAGTAAACAATCTCCCAGTAATGGGTATTTTCTCCTGAAGCACCTTCTGATTAACCTTTTGAAGACCAGGTTTCTGGGGCAAACGGTACTATAACCAAAGGAGGGTATATATAGCTGGTTGCAGAACGAAAACTACCATAGACAAGTATACAAAAGTATACATTTTCTGAAACAGCATTTATTTCTCTATTTGATTACACAAGAATGACTGTTGTGTGACTACTAAATAAATAAATTAATACGGGAAAAAAATTGAATTAAATTTTTTTAAATTCTTGATTATTATGCATTCCCTGCAAAAAATATACATGCAAATATGTGTTTCATTGTGATAAACAATATGTACTCTATAAATCGGAAAAAAAATTGCTGTCATTTGAGGCAAATATGTTAAAATATCTCCCATATTATGCAAGTAGTGTGAGTGCAGAATGTGGGCACGGATAACTAATGGCTCAGTGTATTGAACTATAAAATTCATGATGTTCAAAATAGTCATATTCAAAGTATATTTTTGTGATGGGCCAGGCTGTGATGGGCTAGGCTGTGGGTCGGCAGGCTGCTGGTCGGCAGGCTGTAGTGCTTCTAAAATTGACTGTCCTGTATGCATTATTTACTGTTACTAATAATGTGCAAAATATACCCAGTAAACAAGGTTCAGCAAATAACATTACAACATAATTGAACAAACACACTGTATTATCGCTCACCCTACCCCAAAACTGACACGCCCACGACAAGCGAGTGCCCTGTTTGACTGTCAAAACATGGTCGGTCACGGCTGCCGCTTCCTACCATTATGTTTTCGATCTAAATTACTGATTTCAAAGACGTACAAGTTCATTTATAGACGTAAAAACCCATTATTATGTTGGGAGACATCGGTTCCTCGAAGGTTTTCTTCAAAATTTTACCTGTGTGCACCTGCGTAGCAAAACATACCTGAAATTTCGCTGCCTGAAGCATCTGGTGACAGCACATATTCATCCAAATCGTTGGCCACATCGATCTCGCTGTCAACAACACTGTTTTCGTCTGATTCATCCAAATCTAAACTAATAGCATCCAATGCCCGTTCGTAGTCGTCAATCCCTCGAATCAGGAATCGTCGACGATCCATGTTCAACTTCACAAAGCTCTCAAAAAATTTAAAACAGGAAAAAATCTCGGAATGGTCTCAGAATGGCAACGAATTATATGGCTGTATACGGGTCTTTCAGTATTGGCTATGCACAGAAATGTTGCTGACATCTAGCGATCAACGTAAGCACTGCTCGCCAACCCCGATATATCAGGGTTTGGTCCTCAAAAGATTAAGAGAAAAACTAGATAAATATACAGGTCATTAATTCCATGTGAAATCAACCAATTTTCAGGGAATTTTTAAAGTTTATGTCTCAGAATTTGCTTAAATTTTAACCAGGGAATAAGTAGCTACACCTGAGCACTTTTGCAAAAGAACTAAGCATTTACATGCAAATTGTGTCTGTAACGCCCTATTATGTGAACAGGGGGCAAGTGCCCAAAACGCACCCATTATTTTTATCTGTTTTCAGGTGCCTCTAACTTAAGAAATTTACAAGCTACATATCTGAAATTTGCTGAATATGTACACATATTGGTGCATATTATGTAAGCAAAATTCAAGAATGATAGGACAGTGGGTATACTGGCTGCACGGGCACCATCTGTTGTCAGGGATACTGACAATAACCTATTCGTTCAGTAGGATTCTAGTTGCTATACTTTCAGAATAATTCAGCCTTAAACTTTTATTTTATTTACTTTTTATATTTTATGAATTTCAGCACCCAAAATGAGAATGTGGGACAAGTCGTATTACCATATAACTGTGCATAGTCCTTTACTAGGTAAACAACATATTAAAATTTCAGGATTGTGATCTGTTGCATTTAATTTATATTGCAGCTGAAATTATTGTTCTGCCCAATGGCGTTTTTCTCCTAAATTTCTCCCAAATTGGCAAAACAATATCCATAATAAAAGTTCTCATTTTGGGTGCTGAAAGGTAGGAAAAGTTAAGTTTTATGTTGAATCATTCTGAAAGTAAGGCAACTAGAAGCCTACTAATAGGTTATTGCCAGTATCCCTGACAGTAGATGGTAGCAATCATTTTCAGAGCAACTCTGGAAATAAGGGCCAATCACAGGCTTATTTTTTTAGAACAGCTTTGTTATACCAAAAGTGCTCAGTATAGCTACTTATTCATTGGTTAAAATTTAAGCAAATTCTAAGACATAAACTTTTTGACCATTGGTTAATTTGACATGGAATGACCTATATGCCATAACTGGCACTATACTCTTTGAACCAACAATTATAATATATTGAAGGAATGTTTGAACTGACAGTGGGTGTGACCTTTTATTACAGGGTAGCGAGGCGAGGTCCCATTCCTACAAGACACGGTCCCATTCCTACACTCCGGAGAAGTCACCCATTGGATCCGTGGGTAGTGACCACCTCAACTCGTGTTCGCCCAGGTCACAGAAAGAAATGTCAAAGTCACCAGCGAGGGTGACTCCCCAAAGATCACGTTCACGGTAAGATGATCACAGTCTTACTAATGTGCAGTCGGTGAAGTAAGCCATGCTGCTTTTATGTGTTTAGATTTTCGATGTTGTAAGAGTGGGTGTGGACCGTGTGGTTGTGTCCATATTAATTATTCAAACTTATTTATTCTGTATGTTGAATAGATAACTTAAAAACATATTTATTAATCAAACATCCAATATGCTCTGTCCAGAATTTGGGTGCAGTTCAGATTGTTGAATCGGACATGTCCAATTCAGTCAGAACTAGTTATATGCACAATGACACAGTCATCATGTACAAAACAGCATATTTGACGACAACATATCCCCAAGTATTGTTTTCATTTGACCACAGCAACATTTATGATTTGTAGCAATGGCAGACAAATGTTTGTTGCATCAAATGTACTAAAATATGTTTGATTACATTTTATTGTTTTAAAACCAACCGACTGCAACAACATATGCCATAATCCCAACTTTTTAGTGAAATAATATAAAATGGTACATTTACTTGTACTTCACCAGTGAATCTTACTCTATGGTTGGTTATCAGACATGGCCTTGTTCAAGTATTATTGATACTCCAGTGAATCTTACTCTATGGTTTTTTATCAGACATGGCCTTGTTCAATTATTATTGATACTCCACCACCGTTTTGTACAATTCCCGTCATCTTTGTACGTATGTGTAAGATGTTGTTAAATTGTTCTTGTTAGGTCTCGGGGTAACAGAAGGCACTACTCTCGCTCCAGGTATGTGTCACACATGCCAGTATTCTCCTTTTACACAGGCACGTAAATACACGCGTCTGAACTAGCCAAATAAAAGGTGTTTGTTGACATGCTGGAATGTTATTCCAATGAATGGTAATGCAGCTTGTGTAGATACAAACGGGAAAAATTTATGTGTTAATTTGTGTGTAAAACGGTAGTCCACAGTATTGCCTACAAGTGTTACTGCAGTGCGTGCGTGGGGTGTAGTTGGCGCGTGCGTGTGTGACTGTGCGTGTGTGAGACACAATCTGTCATCAGTGTTGACATTCATGTGCCCATTAGATCCACTCTGTCTGTGTGTACCAAGCAGGCAGTCAAAACTGTTGTGTCTGTGTTGTAGAAGTCACAGCCGCCGGAGGTATCGCTCAAGATCTCGCTCCTACAGTCCTTACGGCCGACAGTCACGGGGCAGGTACTCACGGGGCAGACAGTAAGTATTGTCTAACTAGTAGTATGAGACAGCCCATGTTGAAATCAGATTTGGGGTCAATTAAATTGGAATTGAACCACCAATTCCGGAATTGGAATTACTGTTTTTTTTTTTAAGTAATTGGAATTTTTTTAAGTTGAGATTTTTTTTATTCGTTGCAGATAATCAATAAAATATATGTTGCATATCATATTTGTTTGTCATTGTGTATTATAATGTGCAAAAATTTAATAAAACTGCTATAACATAGATGCTATTTTTGTTGTTGAATGGTTGTTTTGTTCACTTACTTTTATTTCGATATAAAAGTGGTTTTTGTAGCTGATGTTGAATTGGAATTGACCCCATGCCTGGTTGAAATACATGTGGGCTTTTATCGGTGACTGCCACATTATGTACATTACAGTACTAACTAATCACGCAAAACGTCAGCATAAAGCATAATAATGTTACTTTCAACTGTTTCGGAAATAACATTAATACTGATATGTTTATAAAATTCAAAACTTTATTTTAGTGGTCTGCTAGTTATAAGAAATGAACGGCAATATTTGGTATGGTTTATATTTATTTAATTATTATTTAAAAGCAGTGTGGGTTTTTGTTTTACGCACAAAAACTTTGTTGACTTGTTTTATTACGTATATTTATACATTTTTGTGGGGATGTTCACCTCAGCCGGTGCAAAATGGAACTGGGAACAGAATGGTGACATTCCCATCCCTAAGTTTGCTGTGTTGTAGCAAGAAGACTCCAGACCCCTACTGGTTAGCCTCCAAATACAGACCCCTGCTGGTTAGTCACCAGGCCCTTATTGTCATATCTTCCTATATCAGTATGTTGCTTTCTGCAGCTCCCGCAGTAGGTCTCCGTACGGCCGGCGTGGAGGTGGTGGCTCCCCCAACCATCGTCGTGGTTACCATCGCAGTCACAGTCGTTCTCCCATGTCGAACAGACGCAGGCATGTCTGCAGCAGGGTAGGTGCAGCAATCTTCTCACCAAGCTTCACACTGGTGTTTGTAACTGATTACATGTTATGTCATAGGTTATCGTAATGTATGTAATTGTGTAGTCGATTATGAAGCAACTGTAATTACAGTACTTTTTTTATTAATTAAAGAGCATTATTATTAAATTATGGAGCAATGGTCCACTGTATAGCTAGAAACAAAAATTATTTACTTTACTTTATTCATTAACCCTCTTGTCAGAATGCCCAAATCAACCCGTCAGCGGGGCCATAGTTCAACTGCGTAGCGCGGAACAGTGTCACCAAATAATAACAATTTCTTCCTGCAGCTGACAGATAAAATAGTGAAATTTAACTAGCAAGTGTCACAACTTAGAAACTCAGGCAATTCCCATGACTAAATAGCAACAAACGCATCCGCTGTCCACTGATACATCCTACATGGATAGGATTTATTTTTAAATTGCATAGCTAATGCAATTGTTTTAGCCCAAACTGTAGAGTGGTTCTTACAAAGTAAAAACTGTATTGAAATTTTTCTGCCAGACATTGTTTCCATGGTAACACACAAAGATGACTGCCAAATATGACAAATATAGCATAGCTTGGTAACACTAACTCCTTCAATAATTCATGTATCAATGTAATTTTTTCAGTTTCTTATTTGCTACTCATTTTATGCAACCATGAAGAGATTTAATATATTGCCATTGTTTGGCAATTTTTCCATATTGGAACAACAGTTTTTTGCAAACACAGGATTTATTACTTGAAAGAGACATGCTTTATCCACGAATAAAAATGACTTAGAGGTATGTAATTGCTATAAAATGAACTTTATGGATAGTAAATAGACAAAGCTATCAGAATACAGTGGAAATAAATTTGGAGTAATCTATAAAAAAATATGTTTAATATTTGTGCCAGACCCTGATTTCCATGCTCCTCTAAAAAATAAAGTGTCCAAAATTGTGAATATTTTTCTTCTGAGTTTTTAAAGTTATGATATTCTAAACAGTGTTTGAAATGAAGCCTTTTTATTGGCGGTCACCTATTCAAAACGCTTCCGTCAATTCGGTTAGCCAAAATGCACAAGTTATCGGCCCCTCCCCGTCGATTCATCCCGGTGGACTGTATTAGTGATGCGCATTACAGTACTTACTAATATATGCTAATTCGACATAAAATATGTGGCGAACTACTTCTTCCTTGCCAGCAACAGATCACTGCAAAGGCAAATGCGAAGTCCACATGTGCAAGGGAATCCTTTCATGGCCAGTCTAATGTGAATATTTGACTGGCGACGAATGGGTTAAGGTAGCTGGGGTGGCTAACGTGTCAGTTGATTTTTTCCTCATAACATGCTAGGAAAATTGAACTGAATGTCGACACCACAAATAAAGTTTATTGTGTCTTTGAAGCTATAACAGAAACGGCCAAGTAGATATGACCAGGTGACCCTGCGGATAACAGGCCAATTAAAATGATCACCTGCCACGTGTTTGTCAGATGGCTGGCATAACCTGGTATCGTAGACGACAACACGTTACAAATGCAGATTCAAGGGCCATTATGGCAACAAATTAAGGGGACATGTCAATATTATAAATGGCCGTTATGTTTTGTCAACAACACGTGAAAAACGTCACATTTTAAGCATGATACGCATATCTATTGACATTTCTGTTATCATTAACAACCAGGAAATTATGCTTAATTTACTGTTTTAGAAAAAAATGACAACACTTACAAAGCTGCAATTTGGCGTATGGAAACATCTTAAATGTACGCAAAATTACACAAATTAATTTGACTTATGATTGGTGAAGGGTTTGTGTCAAACATACACTGCAACTTTAGGCTGTCATTCAACTTTTTGCAAACTTATTCATGGTGGTGTAGCACATGTAATTGGTTTATGTTAACCAACATTTTCCATAAAGTTATCAGTGACACTCATACTTATATGTATGTCATTTATTTCTTTGGGGATTTTCTCAAACTGATGTAATTTTTGCATTTTGTGACTATTTTTTCACATTTACAAAAAAGATTTAATCTTGTAACAACCAAATAAATTGAAACCTCAAAAAAACATTATTTGGAATATCATGTAGTATTTCAACTACAATCTGTGAAGAAATGGTTAATTTATCTTAAAAACTTCTACTGAAATAAAAATCATTAATATCGGATGATTATTTTTCCTGTCAATCTTTTGAAATACAATATTTGTATAATATTTTGTTAGAAATGGCAGTAGTGTACGAGGGTTTGGGAGCAACACCTGTATTTGAAGTTGAGAATATTGCACATATGCTGTTTTATTTTTCACTTGTGACATTTGACCTAAATTTGTAGGATGACCCAAAGTCCAGCCGGTGCCTGGGCATCTTTGGCCTGAGCCTGTATACCCAGGAGAAGGACCTACGTGATGTGTTTGGACAGTATGGTCCGATTGAAGAGGTGCAAGTTGTCTATGACCATCAGACTGGCCGGTCCCGTGGTTTTGCCTTCATTTATTACCGCTGCACCGATGACGCAGTTGAAGTGAGTATTTTTCATGTCCTTTTAATTTGTAACAAAGTCCTTGCATGAGGTTCTGTTGTTAAGGTATGTTGCAGATGGAACACAAATAAATCCAGATGTAATTTCTTTATAAGCACCGCATTATTTTGGTCTCCTTGGTGTGTGAAGTCGGGGAAAACCCAACTTTTTAATTCACATATACATAGTTGCGCCTCGTTATTACGCAGATTTGAATATAAGGCGGTCGGTCATGGACCCCGATTTTCTTCCACAGGGGGAAATGCCATATGGGCCAACATGTTGTTTGTTTTGCATTGCTGCCGACATCAGCTGCTGGATTTGCTTCAGTGGTTTGTAAATTGCAATAAAGATTCACATACATGCCTCGCATAAGAATCGGATGAACAGTCTTAAATGCAATTTAGTAAACAATACCAATATAACACCAGGGGAAATGGTATGCTTCCACTGCATTGTAAATTTAATCGTTTTCGCAACGCAAAACCAACATGCCAAATGCCTAATGCGCTACGAATTCATTCGCATATGAAATGATGAATTGATGTTAAGTGGTGCATCGTGAATTGATGCTTCGGTCAAGATCGGTGGAAAGATGAAGTGAAACAATGATTAATTCTACCTATTGTAATTTTTATGTTTAATCAACTTACTTAACTTGTGTGTGAAATCATATATGTTTTCGACTGCTCAGATCCAGGTTATTATTTCCGATTTTTTATAGTCCAGTACATCATCGTCATAGCAGATTTATTCCATAACGATATACGTACATGTATTTTATTCAGTTCAAGATTCAACAGGGTGTGGCTCTATAAAATGCGTATTGGCGTATAAGACAGTGCTGCAAGCACACAGTGGCTTTGACTGCGTTATTGAACTTGGTGTTGCGGGCGGCGATCGCTGGTCACTAGCTCCCTGGTGGCAGATATGAGAACACCTAACACCCCTCGCGTACAACGCGGTCTGAAATCATGGACCCCAACCGCCACGTTATAACAAGGCTCGACTGTATGTGGTGAAAAGTACATTTTAGTATCATTTTATTATTCCATAAAAATTATACATTTTTTTAAGTTTGACGAGAAATATTTTCAATTTAGCAGCTTTTGCACTATAATGTAATTTCCTCTCAATGTTGTGGTCTGTCTACCCAGGCAAAGGATCAAGCAACTGGGATAGAGATTGATGGACGCAGAATTCGGGTGGACTACTCCATCACTGAGCGTGCTCACACCCCTACTCCCGGGATTTACCTCGGCAAGCCAACCAGGTTGGTTAGCTTGTGTGTTTCTACGATTCTCCAATGTAATCTTTGCCAATTCAGTGAACTGGACACAGCCATCTGCTTTGGATTCTGGTGATCCTGATTGTTATATATTTATTTATGGGGTCCAAGAAATAATCTTTGGAATGTATTTGAAATTAAAAAAATTCATTTAAATGTGGTTGAAAATTTGCAAATGCTTTGAATAATGTATTTAAGTAACTGTAATCATTATATCATCTTTAGTCTGTTGAAACAGAAACAAGGGTGTTTGTAATACAAGTCATTCTCACACAACCATTAGGTTACAATCTATTCATTAGTTAGCGAGTTGTCAAATGCATCGCTAATGTAACACTTGTGTAATGTCTGACAATTCTGGGTTATGTTTTCAGCAGTGGATACCGCCGTCGTTCACCATCCCCCTACTACCACCGCCGAAGTCGCTACTCGTATTCCCGGTCTCGCTCACGCTCATACTCTCCACGTAAGTACTGACTTTGTGTGCTTTTCATTTCCAGTGGAACAGCTCATCATATAATGGCAGATCATTAATTTCACTAGTTTATCCGTTTCGTGTTTTATGTTCTAAATTTGAGAGGGAGATAAATATATAGGGTATGGGGCATGGAGGGTTGTGCGGGGAGACTAAGACATTTTTGGAATGTTGTCAATGATGGTCTTGTCCAATAAAGTAACAAGAATGAGAAATGTTATATGTGACATGAAGTTATGCAGATGACCGATCGAGCATGTTTGTTTTGTTTCTTTGTTCCACAGGTCGCTATTGAGCTGCACTTTGCTGACGATGTAAACACACCATCTTAGTTATCTTTTATTATTTGGCCTACGCCAACTGTTTTGTCAATATAAAATGAGCTATCTTTTAATGGTAATGAGCAGTGGTTCATGCAGCTTATGGTTGAGTTGGTAGTTTTTTCCGCTTAATGCAATGCTATGTTTATTCTGCACCCTGCTCAGTTGGCCAGTGAAACCGTATTATGGTTTTCCTCTGACAAATGTGATTGCAATGTAATTCATTAAAAATAAAACGTTTAGTTGTTCATGTGCTGTAGATAGTGACCTATATGGATTTTGATGTTTCCACAAACAGTTGGTTCATAGTTTCATTGCTTTGTGTAACCGGCTCACGGCATTTAACCGTTGTACTGTGTATTGTTGTGATGGCAAAGAACAGGATGTGCAAAATGTTTGTAATTGTTAGATCTGTCAGGATCGATCTGTTGCCTGCGGACTGGAATAAATACATTAAATAAAACTGGCGTGCAGCTATTGCGTGAGATTCTAACCTTCTATCTCTTGTGTTTGTTCATAAGGCGTGAAGAAAGAAAACGTGTTGAAGAATGAAACTTGAAGAGAATTTATGAAGTTGTAGCGGGGAAATGAGAACGAAAGTGGTTCTAGTGAAGATCCTTCCGAGCCCGTTGGACTCTCGCGGCGGTGTCGCGGGGGCAAGGGAGAGAAAAAGAAAGTGGGGATTTCAGTGGAAATTTGTGGCCTCAAGAAATGGGGAAGATTTTGGCACAGGATGAAAAGAAATTTATGAAGAGAAGATGGTGGATAAATTGCGTGTGCACATCAAACCGGTACGGATCTTAGCCAGAGCTTTTGGGGTGGGCAAATGGGTATTTTCCTCTATCCAGTGTATCACTCCTAGGTAACTGGATATTCAATGATCTATATGATATTTCCAACAAAGTCCACTATGAATAGTGGCTAATGAGGTTAATTAAAGCTAAAGTGGCTTGCAATAATTTATATACGTTAACTTTGCAAGATGGTAGCGAGAACTAGCAAAAGTTGAATCTGAAACTTTAAAGCTGTTGTTTATCCTATAGTTTTCCAGTTTGTAACCTTTGTGTGAAGTGTTTTTGGCATTGTAAGTGTAAGTAATATCAGACATAAGCCATCAGAAATGCTCAGGTAAACTTTGACGATATTTTTTTGCCATATCTGTCCGTTGTTGCTTCCAGTGTTTTGTTTGGCAGTGCAGTTTTCCCTTTCTACAACTTTCCTTGCTTCCTGCATGTGACTGTTGTCATGGCAATGTTCCACCTGTCAGTAAATTCTGTGGAGCTTCTACACACTTAACTATAACTTGCACAGCTTTTCTGTGATTTGCATGATTCTTCAAAATAGAATTTTTTAAATATAGAAACGTCATGGAAACTGATTCAGACTGCATGTGGGCAGCGCGTAAGTTGATAAAATCCATATTCGCACCTGCCATATCAATTTAAATTTAAAACAAAATTAAATATTAAACTTTGGCATTATCGTGATTACAAGTTTTGAATTTATGGAAATTAAAGTTAACCATGATGACGAATTTAGGTATTTGTAAAAGACAGGGCATTTTATAATGTAGTAGTTTTGTAAGTTTATGCCGTTTTGTGTACATGCTAACAAAAGTAATTCCTTCCTTTGTAAATCATGTCACAGTAGATAGACAACGTAGTGTGTCTTCATACTTTGGGGGGCGTGCTTGTAAGGTTTGTTGCAGGTAATGTTCAGAAACAAGGAACCAGAAGACAACGGATGGACTGAAACTGAGCCCGTCTAAGAAACATCACTGCAAGGACACGTTTGAAGAATAACAATGTACATGAATTATAGATTTGAGTAAATGACTTGACAGAAAAAATGGGTGGAAGATTTCTACGTTTAAATTTTGACGAGAAGAACCTAAGTAAGTAATGTGTGTACACATAATTGCATGTTTTGTGAAATAAAGTCAGAAACTTCTATACAGGTGTTTGCTGTGTTGTTTTCTTAGCTACTGTACTCTTCCGGTAACTAGGCTTTCCCACGACGATGAAGAAGGCAGCACTTGAAACTGTTCTGTTACAACACAATATTTGGAACCTGTTTGATCAGTAATTTAATTGACAAAGTAATGTCCTATGGACGCATCGCTTAGATGTGGATGGAGACAACTACATGCCGAGTACATGAGTTCCCAAACTGTTGTCCTTGAGGCCCACTGTATTGTAAAAAAAATTATCGATACAATTGAAGATGTGCATTTTTATTAAATCAAAATTTATATAATAAGTGTCTCGGTTGTCCGGGGAAAGCAGCACACGCTGAATTAAATTTGCGGAGTTTAATGGGTTAAAGGACTTGTTTACACAATTAACGTGGACATTGCGTTGTCCATTGGGACCACCTCAAACCATCCCGCGGACCGCAGTTTGGGAACCCCTGAGTTAAACCACCACTTCATTCGTACGTGACAAGTACTACAAATAATGCATCTGCTATAAAAAAAAACGTCCTCACTAAGCTAATAATGACCCATATACATTTTCGCTTCATGTTTACAACAATTTTGAATACTTTTCAAGTTATTACAGTTTGTCTGTACCCCCACAAAGGTGTTTATGAATATAAAGCTTCATTATAGTAACGCTGTAACTGCCCGTAGACATGGCTTCAATGCCCACCGCCGGGTGACTTGGCTAGCAATGTTTGCTTGAAGTAAGGCGCAGCAATGCACGGCTACATCCTGGTACAGCATCGCAAGTTATGAAAGTAGAGCTAGTGGTTTTAAATAAATTTGAGAACTCCTGATGCCATTGTAAGGTGCCCCAGAACGATCTCGTAGAACGGGATGCCATATAAGAAATTTATTAAACTCCCACCTGTTTGTGGGCCAAATTTCCTAACCCCACCAATTTCCCCACCTCCCACTCACTTTAGGGCCAACCTTCCACTTCCACACCTCTCATTGAAATTGTTACGTGTTGCGTACGATACGCACATGTAGACTAGTAATTTGTTAACGCAAGAAACTTCTTGAGATCGTGAATACTCAAGACACCCGAACGCATGACCAATATCTATTATGTTTAAACTCTTGACACTTAGATAACCGCTTGGTATATCTGCGCATGCGCGTATCTTGAAGCATGGGTAATGTTAGTTCTGGAGCGTGTGTGTATATGTTACAGTCAATCTGCGTAATCAGTCATTACGCGAAATGAATGGAAATAAGGCACTGCTATTACACAGTTTGACTGGTGACCATTTCCATCATAATGTGTAATAACAATTTGTGTACTTTTATCATTATAATAATTGTGCATTAATGTCAGCTTTCATAATTCTTCAGACATTTACATTACTCAAGTAAATAAATAAAGCGAATAAATATTGATTTGCAAATGGCAACATTTTGCTAATGATTTTTCCTTCTCTGGGTACAAGACTCTAACCCTCCCACTTACAGTTTGATTGACAGCTATTTCACTCGTGTTCTCTGATTTGATGGACAGGTAATGGATGACCCAACCATTCTCCAACAGGGAATGCTAATTGCCTAACAATGGCACAGGATAATTACGAAGTACAATTTAAGGAAGAACTTTACAAATGGTTTCAAATTATGTCAAAAACATCTAATTCCAAAATTGGAATATTTCAATACTATAGAACAACTCGAGCTCGCGGCAACCGATGGACCTTCGAAGTCACGCCACGGATACTACATATTCAGCAAGTACCAATTTGTATTTGTAGTTTCTTGTGTTGAACATTGTTTCTTGGTTTTTAGTACGATATATTTTCTAAGCATTTCACAGTTTGAGGGGTAGATAGTAGTCTATTTAATCAATGCGAATCTTCATATGGTGGAAAGAGAGTTGAATACTCTTCCAAATGCGCCATAGCTAACATGTAATTATGTAGTAATGACATCATACCAGAATTATGTCCTAGAAATTATTCCACAGCCCAGACAGGTGCACCAAGGGAATTTCTGACACAACATTTTTCAAGAAGCTTAATATCAGACAAATGCAATGTGGCTGGCTTGCATAACATGATGTGATTTCATTTTGATTTGGTAATGGTGAAATGTCATACCTTCATTCATTGATCTGCACATTGAAGCCACAGAGGTAATTCCCTTCAAAGGTTTTCTCAGTCAGAAGCCCTGAGTTAATATACACCACAGTTGTACTGGATACCAAATGAAGCACCTTTCCCTGTTAAATTATTCCTTTATGTAAGCCAGGAAGTCCACAATGAAAGTGTATTTCTTCATTTAGCCATCAATTGCACGAGTGAGCACAAATGAAAGCTGTCAATGCTGTCAATACTGTCTCACAAAAGTCGAAGTCCTTTCATGATTTTTCACATTAAGCCTTACAAACAAATATATTTTAAAAGGGAAGTTAAACCAATTGCTAATTTTATTTTAAAAGACATTGATAAACATTATGAGTATATTACAATATATATATTTCCTTCTCACAATTTTGGTTTAGGTAGTTTATAATTAAAATTGGATAATTATTAAAATGTGTTCTTATGTTTCGCAGGTGTCAAATTATCCAATGCGGTGACATCGAGAAGTTAATAAAGAAACGAAAAACAGAACAAGAAGAACCACTGTATTATGTGAGCATTGAGGACACCTATGACGTCATCCAAAGAGCACACGTGACTACTGGCCATGGTGATCTAGACAGAATGATGAAACATTTGGGTACCAACTATGCCAACATCACCAGGGAAGCAGTAGAGCTGTTCAAATCATTCTGTTCGGTGCCAGCAGAAACGAAAGAGACCAATGACCAAAGGGGTTGCTGTGAAGCCAATCTTAAGCAGATATTTTGACTTTTGTAGTCAGGTGGATCTTGTCGACAAGCAATCATCCCCTAGTCACATTTCAAGTGGATCATTGTTCATCAGTGTCATCTCACAAAGTTCTCTATTATACGGCCTCTAACCTCGAAGCGAGCTGCAGAAGTGGCTTTCCAGCTGTTGGATATATTTCTTCTTTTCGAAGCCCCTGCAAAACTGCAGAGTGATAATAGTTCAGAATTCACAGCGCAAGTCATTAGGGAACTGAAGGAGCTTTGGCCTCAGCTCACCATGGTTCATGGAAAACTAAGACATCCACAAAGTCAGAGATCAGTAGAATGGGCAAATGGTGACATCAAGGATATGCTGGCAGCTTGGATGACTGACAAAGTGACAACAACACACATGACTGGTCCATGGGTCTACGCTTTGAGCAAAACATGAAGAACTCTGCGTATCACTCTGGCATTAAGCGCACACCATATGCTGCAATGTTTGACACAGCCCAAAGTGGGACTGACATCTTACAGCCTCCCATGTGAAATACTCTAGAGGCTTCAGACACAGGATCATCTCCTGGCTGTACTCAGAACCCCTGCAGAAGCTACAATAGAAGCCCAGGTGCCCATCACAGAATCAACGCTGGACGATCCAACCTTGTAACCAGCCACTCCAGCTACAGAGGATGTCATTACTGAGAACCGCGTCCTGCTGCCGCCGCCGCCGCCGCCGCCGAAGCCGCTGCGTTAGTCCATCATCACTTGCCGCAGATAAATCTCGTCAAAGTGACATTACCCAGCAACGTAAACGAGCAAGAGAAGCACAGATGTCACAACGAAGCCGAGTCGACCTTAAAACAGGCGAAGTTGGTGATAATGTCGCAGTTCCCATCCCCATGGTGGATAGAGGAAGAGGGGATCCACGTAACATCCTGGGGGTCATCATTGACCGTAGCGACAACAACTTATGCACCATTAAATTGCGGTGAACACTGGGATACTGAAAATTAAATATTCACGCAACCAATTCGACTTATGCCCACAACGCCTTCTAGCTTAGTCAGACACCAACCAAGACCAACATATATTTCTCCGCCATGCATTAAAAACTTCAGCAATAGGTGGACAATGTTTTGTCAGGTGTGACTGTTGCAGTATTCTTTAAAAATGTACTATTCTTGGTTTAAAAACAACTACCCCGGGGTATATGCTCTCATCCATACATATAATTATGAGAATATGGCATATTGTATCACTTGTTTGATATATATATTGTGGAAATGTAGCACATTGATATAATTTCCAACGATACAGTAAACTATTACAAGTTGTAGAATCATAATGAAGTTATATGTTGTTCAATAAGACAGCGTTGTTGTGTTTCAAGTATGTATGTAACATTTAATTTAAGATACACAATAGAAGACGAATTGTAATTTATACTTCACTGTGTTTGCTCTGGATATAATGGCACAAAGTGCATCTAGGGGGAATGTGGCATTGCACCTAGTAATAAAAGCATTAATTTGATGATAAGTGGTTTTCACCATATGGAGTAACTTCAATACCTGGTGTTCTGTACGCTCCAAAGTGAACCCAAACAATAATTTAAATCATAATTTCAACGCAATATAAAAAAAATATTTTTTAGTGTGAGAAATAGATAGCTGCAAGGTGGCAGTTTCTAAAAAATATCTGGCTATTTAGATATAAAAAACATCACTTGTCATTAACCAGGGGAAACATAGTTTCAGTCATTAGGCGAAATGACTACACCTCTTCCAGTCAAAATGCCTTAGTGAAACAGTCATTTCGCGTAATACCTAAACATGTCTGTCATTACGCGAAATGACTGATTACGTAGATTCACTGTAACGCACACACACACACACACACACACACACACACACACACACACACACACACACACACACACCACACACACACACACACCAGTCAATCTACGTAATCAGTCATTTCGCGTAATGACTGATATGTTTAGGTATTACGCAAAATGACTATATGTATGTGTGTATATATATATATATATTAATATATAATTAAGAATTAGCTGCACCAACGGAAAGTAGTTCACAACAGAAAATGCTGCTTTGCGTGTGTAGCCGTAGGCCCTACTGTGTACATGGGGAGGAAACTATTTTACGGCAGAAACTGGAAATTCATCCATTATTTCCCGTGGTTGACACGTTCTGTTATGTTGATATTAATATATTGATGTCAACTACAGGCTCGCACATCCGCAGATACACCAAGCGGGTATTTGAAGGGGGAAACATTTTAGCACAACTGCTTTGCGCGGCTTGATTGGATAACACATGCAAAATCGTTCCATAAATGTAAGTTTTTCACTAAAAACAACCTTTGACTTTGTAACAATTTGTTTGCTCCTCACGGCACTGATTAAACAACTGCCTTAGAGATTTGGAATATGGCAACATATTCACCAGTGGAACGTAATTAGCAATTACCTGTATAAATATAGTGGCGAAGGTTGACGGAGGTCAATAACACGGGGCAATAACAACTGATACAAATGCACACGCTCATTGGTCATAATTAGGATTGTGACGTCATACTGGATCCGACAATTCGGAAGACGCGTTTAAATGCGTATGTTAATTTCTTCTGCGGCGAAGACGAATGCGTAACACAATGATGTGGGCTAACTAAGCAACATAAAAGAATGTTGTTAGAGGTGCAATTGGCGCACGCTGCCGTGGAGCTATAGTTGACGATTGAACGGGTGAAATACGTCGATGGATTTCCCTTCCTTGCCGAAGACTGCACGATATATGTCAACGATGGCGATGCGCCTTAAGCTAAGCTTAGTTTTTGGGTATAATTTACTACTAGTAGTAGTACTAGTTACCAATGCAAATAGCCGGCCTCTTCAAGTTGCGGGTACACGATTTATTTTGTAACTAATCAAGTTTCAAATATAATTATACTAGTAATCATTATGTTGTTATTTAAATGTAATGATGCCTTTGCAAACAGGATCCACTTTGCCTTGGTCGATATGTTGATGGTGTATCATACAAAGCTACATACCAGTAAATGCAATGGAAACAAAACTTACGGTTTCGGGCCTAGGGCTACGCAACCATAACCATATGCAACTACAATCAAAGAGCGTAGAATATACGCTCTTTGTTACAATCAATAATATATTGCGCCAGTGCCAGTGGTTTACTAGAAAACTTTGTTGAACACACATCTTAATTTCATGGGCCGCGCCATACTGTTAGATAATCCTACGTCGCGAGTGCTTGTACAACGTCTAACAATGTTCGCTCTCCAAATGAAATTCTATTTGCAACCACCTATTTGCCAACATGATATGACTGACCTAGCATTTCGCTTGATTGAGAGTTTGTGTTGCTTCGGCCCTTCGATTTCGGTCAGAAATACTTAACGCGTCACAGCGGAAGTTTAGTTTCGCCGATATCCTAGAACTCTACCAGACACTTATTGATCACCCGGGTCACCATGTCAATCGCTAGAAAAAAATAGATTTTACCAGAATCTCCCACTTTTAGAACTAATTCTGAGTAAACTACTGGCATGATAAATAAATACAAGTAATACTGGCATGATATTCCTGATTGTAGTTTTATTAGTTTTTATTATCTCTTCTATATAATATAGATAGTAAGTCATGCGGTTTAGCTACTCAGGGCAATTGACTACGCTTGCAATCTCGCTCGATCCCGCCGTTCTAGAGTAGAGGCGTCATCAGTCGGATATACGGGTCACCGGGAGTACAAAAGCCTGACACGTTTGTGCATATTTTGGTATGGAACACTAGTCACGTGACTAGTGAAACACTCAATACACGTTCTGTACATATATGTAAAAATATACCATTTTCAAGTTGAGCGAATTGAGGTATACACCCCTTTCCTCTTGGGATGATAGTTTCATTCCACAATAAATGACAGAACTATACTTTTTTTTTTAAAAAGGCGTTACTGTATAATATACAGTGGAATTGGTGGACTCACGAGGATCACTATTGAACGTTGGTCCGAAGCGAGAAACCCACATTTAAATAGTTGAGCTCAAAGAGATTGTTTTTCACAGTATTCTTAAAATATTAGCACTGTTTTCAAAATAAATGTCACATTTCATTTTGTTAGCGCGTTGAAAACAATGGAAACTTGAATATGCAAACCATTTGTGCCTTTGCTAACAGGGGCCCGCATTGGTCAGTATGTTATTGGTGTAGCCTACACACCAGTAATTGCAATGTAGAGTGTGTAATGATAATAATATGAACATAATAAAATAATAATAGAATAATAAAAAAAATTGTAAACTGAAAATAGAAAACGACAACAAAACATGTTTTTACAGCTACGGACTCTTTTCGGATGGTAAGGAAGAGAAACAATTGATAAAACGTGTGGCGTGGGCATTCTAGTACTGTGCATGGTACGAGTGTGGACAATGCGTTTACAAAATGTGTAATGATGGCTTAGTTGTAAAAATGGATGTGAAGAGGCCTACTTTTGCAGGCACAGATTTAAATAGACACAAGTCGGGTGGTGTTTTGAAACATCCTTTATATATAGTCATTTAGACAATAAGGCGCCATGTAAAAGCACAGACGTAGTGAGATAAGTGGAGAAGATGATTCTCTAGAAAAAAAACTGTTTTAATAAAACAAATGTAAACTTTATGTAAAATCTTGGTTAAGGGGCCCGTTTTTCATGTTGTTCCCCTGTACCATCTGAAGTGTAAAATATGTTGCGACTGGCATCCTTGAGCAGGGATGACATGTTGGATTCTCACAACCTCGGGGCACGATATCATCCAGCGTCTCAGTGCACCGAAATCTTTTGTTAAGCCAACAACTTTCGCTGATCATTACTGTGTTCATTGGACGGATCAGTTGCCATCCTGGAAAACCTGCTTCTCATTTTGTGTACAACGAACTTTCCTGCAGAGTCCGCTACAAAGACGGCGCGAAGATTGTCTAGCAATGGGCAATGTGCACTGGTGGTCACCTCTTTAGTTGGTTTAGTAATACAGACTGGAATGCAAACATTCATGGCGTTATCTTGTTCAGCGTTTCTACATAGAGATCGAGATCACCTTCACGCGACAATCTAATGAAGAACAACAGTAGGATTTGCATTTCTGTAGTCTTCAACCAATGATGCAAGTTTACATTTGGGCTTCAACGTTCTGTGCACCATCCAGAAAACTGCAAGCTGACTTGGGATACTTGGGTGGTTCAGATTAAGAACGGTCAATTAAATAAATGCACTCTACTGCTGGTCAAAAATTATAATACTAAATAATGTATGCGTAGGCATTAAGATAACTGAAATGAAACATTTCTACACAAATATGTACATTAACACTTACAACTGGCGGCCACCTTAAAAAATAGGTCAAGTTCAAGGTTAACACATGTAAGTACCAACGTAGTTCCACATGTGTACAATTTATTTGGGACATATATAAGCACTGTACAACATGCCATGGTTTTTACACAAAATGCAATTTTTTTGCTTTCCTGTCATACAGCGCCAACCGCCGTTACGCCAGTCGCCACAACGGCAGCCGCCACAGCTTCATCAATGATAAGATGTTGGTATTTAAAAAACGTCTAAATATTGGGTTGGTAAAAATCAGAAAATAAACTAAAAAATATACTTAAAAAAAAGTTATATTTATCAGACTGATTAGTTCAGATACAATCTATATTCACGCATACAAATCTTCAGAATTACGAAATATTAATCTAAAGTAGTCAAAGCTTAATTAACAACGTGTCCTTGCTGTTACCATAAAGTAATTATTTTTTTGCAAACATGGAAGTTGTAAATATATATAAATAAATAAATATTATTTTCAACACTGACCAAGGTAAATTTGGAATATTATGCAAAATATACGGGCTACCTTAAAATTTATTAAAAGTGTGTAAAGACTTTGGTCATACAGTTGTAGAAGCTTATTTGTTTCCGTTACCTGCCAAAGACCAGAAAAAGAAGCAATTTCTTTTTAAAAAATTGCATCATGTACATATGTAAACCAATAAAACCTATGAAATGTTACCAGTTTAAAAAAGATAAATTGTCAAAAAATATTATTGTAATTACTGATAACCAGAAAACATTTGGTAACAGTAATCACAACCTATTTTTAAAAACCAAATTGAAAGTAAAACCTCTATTTTTTTTGTTCTATGGGAGAGTTGGTCCATTGTTGACAAATAATGAATAAATATTAACATAATTATTAATTAAATCACACGTGCTTCCAAAGTACTAAGTGTTATGACAAATGTTACAACCAATAAAATCATTATGATTCAATACTTTTGCATGGTTCGGACTGGCGTACCATTTTGCACATTTCAACGATGATAACGGGCAAATAATAAATACGTTCAATAGTATTTGTTGTATTTCGTTTGCATAAATAGCCAAGTTGCACGGGACAAAAAGGCAACCAATGCAAGAGCTTATGACTCCTTGCACGACCCAATCACTTATGACTCCTTGCACGACCCAGTCACTTATGACTCCTTGCATTACCCAGTCACTTATGACTCCTTGCACGACCCAGTCACTTATGACCCCTTGCACGACCCAGTCACTTATGACTCCTTGCACGACCCAGTCAAATTTTGGTATTACAATGCTATGGCAATGACAACTTCATGCTCCCAAAATCATGTACAACTGCCGGTTTCACGAAGCGTTCGTATGTGGACAGTTGACGTAGATTGCGTAACTAGCAACAGTCATAGAACATTTAACAAGATTGCCATCAAAAACTAAAACTTCCAGGTGGCAAGTGGACAAGGTAACCATTGGCTTATCGAGAGTCCAACTAATTGTTTCATCTACGCATAGGCCGCTTTTATCAGACATCTATTTTATTTTTAAATGTATTCACACTACTAGCATTAACACACACATTTGACCGTTTGTTTCATTCATTTATCACCCTCTGAGAATGAGTACTTTCTCATGTCCAACCTACAATGTTCCTTAACTAATGCTGCTTTTTGTCCTCTGGTTCTACTGCCTTCTTTAAGTTTGAAGAACATATTCCTATCAATATCCTCTTAACCGTTCACTATTATGAGCCCCCTCATCTTCGTTGTTTTTGTTTGACGTGTGTCGTACATCAAGACGAGGAGGAAATACATTTACTTTGCTTTATTATCGCGTAACCTTTGAGATAGTTTATTAAAATGCCGAATCCGTGAATGATGCTGCTGTAACCGACGATGTTGATATTAGGTCGATAAATTAATAAACTTTTATCCACTATAGTTATAAACATGTTTATGTTTTTGTTATTACAGTAACACAATTAGCTCTGCTGAATTGTGTTACAATCGCTACAATTGATAGTTCAGTGTAGTATCGACGATATCTATCGAGAGATCAATATATTATCGATCGTATTGCATCGGCACATCGGCTATTGCGATGCATCGATAGTTCGATACATGGTTACACCCCTAATTGCTTTCAGGGGAGTTTCATAACGATCGTGATAGTATCACAGAATAGCGAATAGCCAGGAAACAGTCCCAAACCTTTATTGATGGGTGGCGCAAACCTTAATTGATGGGTGACGCTGTGAATATTACGTTTATGCAACAATATTTACTTGTGTGTATATTAGTTTGATTTAACTGGCTGCTAGCCAAATAAGTTTACACTTCTCTGGTATCGCAATAGTATTGTAATAGTTGTACAGCAATCGCGATACTATCGTAATGCTATACTATCGATACTTATCTCAGTAGCATAACAGAAATACAATTACTTCAAAATATAAATTACAATGGTCAATTGTAATAGTTCCTAGGTTGAGTACAACTACGTTATTTTATAAATGAAGATTACACATACCATTACTGCTACTTTTTAGACAGGATTTCAAGTGAATTCATGCATTCTTGATGCCATCTTTGGGTACAATTACAATGGTATAATACAATGATCAATTATAATTACTCAACCTTATACAAAAATAATACAATTACATCGTAATGTAATTATTGACATATTTCGCAATTACTAATAAAACATTACACCCAGCCCTCGTCAGCAACAGACCAAAGGTTTTCCAGCTAATGCTTTGCTAAATCTGTCAGTATTCCTATGCACAGCCATACAGCAGAGCAATGTTTGTGTAAGTCACACATTACCACAGCGTAGAGAAATGAACTGATGACCTGGGAACGGGTTTCGCGGAGACAGGATCGACACTGAGAACTTATTCATACCACGTTCTGTTGTAGCAATGAACTGTAGGAACATAGCGTTCAACAAAGTTGTATCAGCAACGACACCGAGTGTCGCTGCAAGATCCACGCAACAGACCAACGGCATTCCAGACTTCGCCTGTTTGCCCGATCAAAAGATGGCGTATCCTGAGGTGGTCGTGGACTTTGAAGAACAGACGGAAGTCAGTTTTCTGCACATATTCGTAAAGAAAACAATGTCTACGCGTGAGTAACCCTCGCCAAATGAAAGTCGAGTGGCTGGATGGATGGGTGGGTGGGTGGGTGGGTGGGTGGGTGGGTGGGTGGGTGGGTGGGTGGGTGGGTGGTCGAGTGGCTGGATGGGTGGGTGGGTAGGTGGGTGGATGCATGATCGCGTAAATGGGTGGGTGGGTTGGTCGGTTGGTCAGTGTATATACACGTGGAATGGTAGGTGGGTGAATTTATGTATGGTGGTGGGTGGATTTTATCTGAAATTATAGAACTGTGGATGTAAGACTATGTGATCGGCGACCCATTAAAAATCACGCAGTGAACGTTACGTGAAATAAAACTTTCATTATATTATTACTGCCGCCGCCGCCGCCGCCGCCGCCGCCGCCGCCGCCGCCGCCGCCGCCGCCGCCGCCGCCGCCGCCGCCGCCGCCGCCGCCACTCTTGTAGTGGTTGCCTTTTTGTTCCGTACAAGGACTTGCAACTCGGATAGTTGTGAATGCGTATTCATAGAAGGGACGTGGATAGGAGTATTCGTAGAAGGAACGATGGGGGCAGGGGTATTCGTAGAAGAGAGTGGGGTAGTAGGTTTGATTTTCATGCCCAATTTACTCAGGTGTATAAGTAAGTGTTTGACAAAAGACATCGACATAATTACGTGAAAGAATAATTTTTTCGAGCAGCGTATTTGACTACTTTCCAGACAGTTGGCGTTGTGAAATGAATATGTCTGCGAGGGATGAAATATTCCAGACATTCTTGCCTGATGAGAACTATTTTGTTACATAACTTGAGATTGTTATCCAGGCTTTGGCTTTTTGTATTTGTATGTTTTATAACACTTGTTATTTGGAAAACATCATGGTTCTGTTTTACATCTACAAACAGCACAGCACAAGTTTCACCTTCGTGTTGGGTTTCGTTCGTCGGGAGACTTGGAAGTTGGTGTAAAAACAAAGCCTTCACCGCTAGACATGATCTGCAGCGAGTACCATGATTGGACGATGAGCGCAATCATCACGATCCACTGCAGACACTACGCCAAGAGTCGCTATCTTGTCATACAAGGGATCGGAAACATGAATCTACCCATCTGTGAAATAAAGGCATATTCTGGTAGGTATTGTCATTGGGCACATCGTTAGGATATACCAACCACGTTAGAGACTACCCCGATTAACTCCTGGCCAGGCTTGTTAACAAAGGCAAATGCATTTGAATGCGCATTTGAATGTTGAGCATTTGAATGCGCATTCAAATGCCTCCATGATGTTTTTAATGCATTTGCATTTGAATGCGACCCACAAACATTTGATTTGTCAAATGCACAACCAAATGCGCAATCAAATACATGCGTAATTCTTTGAATAATTATTATTGTTAGATTCACTTTCACAAGTTCACAACGTGCCATTGGAAAAATTGCTCTGTAGTGAGCAGTACCCTCAGCTGATTATGAAATCATTATCTGACCTGTGAATCCATTTTCACAACGCACTCTTTGAAAAAATGCTCTATAGGTCAACTGGTCAATGCCTGAGCTGTTATTTATACATCACGAAAAGACCAACTGGTCTATAGGTTAATGGCTTCAGAGGTTACCTGTTCATTGAAACAATGCAGACAAATTACTCCCTTTTGTTGTGTTGGCACTGTTCGGGTGGGTTTGAGAAAGTAAACATTAGCAATGCCAGTCCTGAATATTTACAGCCAGAGAGAGAGAGTGATTAGTGGTAGCTGTAACTATTGTCTTGGGTTCCCCTTCAATTCTGGCCTACCTGAAGGATTAGCCTTTCATTCCCTGCCATGGTTCCTAGTAAACTGTCAGTTGTTTATTCCTCCCATTTCCACCACCTCTGCAGGCCTGGAACTGTGTGACTCAGTGTATGACCCAACAGACATGTGCATGTAGTGGGACTGGTATGTAGTGGTACTTAGTGGTTACAATAATGTACTACTGTATTTATTAAATAAATGAATAATGTGTTTGTATATATTACGTTGTTTTTTTTCCAAGGAAAACAAATTGTTAATATAAAGCCAAAACATTTGAAATTAATTCAGATGCATTTGAAATGTGTAACCAAAACATTTGCATTTGAATGCGACCCCAAAACATTTGCATTTGAATGTGTTGACATGCACTTGTTAACAAGCATGACTGGCGCCTTTGGTGCATAACATAGCACTGATGTAAAGGTGAAATCGCGTGATTTTTTCAACGGATGTACAACACGTAATTCGCGCGAATTTTTGTGCCGTGAGATGGAGCAATCGCGTATCTATGCCAACGCATCGAAGTTAGTCAAACGTCAGAACAGCCGATGTTTGCTTTCCGATGCTAGTGTTGTGATTTCTGTTTAGTGGTAAGGGTTATTGTTGGAATGATGTATTCTTAGCTGAGAGTAATTCTTTCCGACACTGAAATTTCAAGTTCTTCCGCCGATGTATATGTATGATTATATACACACACGCACAGAGAGGGGGATTCTTGATATGTATAAATATGTTTATATATATATATATATATATATATATATATATATATATATATATAATATTATATACATAGATACATATCTATATATATATATATATATACACACATATATATACATATATATATATATATATATATACATATATATATATATATATATATATATATATATATATATATATATATATATATAATATATGTATATTATATATATATATATATATATATATATATATATATATATATATAATATATGTATATTATATATATATATATATATATATTATATATATATATATATATATATATATATATATATGTATATATATAATATATGTATATTATATATATATATATATATATATATATATATATATATATATATATATATATATATATATCGTTTTCGGATTAATAAGACACCGCTAGCATGTTTTCCTCCATACTGTTATAGCATTCTACCAGTAGGCATGTAGGTTTGTACAAAATACGATTATTGTTGTCTCCCATTCAGTGTGCTAAAAATTTCACAATATGTCTGTCTGTCTGTCTGTCTGTCTGTCTGTCTGTCTCTCTTGGGGGGACGGCTCAATGTCCAACCGCTTAATACACCACTGCTGTCGTGGACTCACAATTGTGTGTAGGATGAGAGCTGAATTAACTACCGGTAAAACTAGCTCTGACAATGAAGCAAAGCTCTATGGTCGCCTTGTCTGGGCGGCGCCAAATCAGACGTCATCATTATTAACTGTCGTTGTTTTTTGCCGACAGACGATATTTGCGAGAATCTGGCTCTGGGGAAGGTCGCCCGCATGGTGGAGACACCATCCGATGAAGATAGGAACCGTTACCCAATGGCAGCCGTAGATGGCTATAAGTATGAATTTCGCCAATGCGTTCTCCTCGAGACAGATGCTACACGACAACTAGACCCGTGGTGGAGTGTGGACCTAGGGAAGGATCATATCGTAGGCGCTGTGAACATTTATCATCATAGTACTCGTAAATATATGCTTTTGTGTTCTACCTTTACACCACCGTTCAGCATATCACCACATAACTTCCCAATAGCCCACGCTGGACTGGAGTGATACTTATATGCTGTTGGAACATATATATATATTCCTAAACTTATTACGTGAGTAGATTTTCAATATTTTGTATTATATATAAAGAGTATGTATGTGTGTCTCAACCTTGTAACTTGTAAAAAAAATGCCACTGACCACAGTTGAATATTGCGAGAAATCTTGAAGAACAAACCTATTGCAACAGCACTCTCATCAAATGCTTATTTATAAGATGAGGAACATATACTTTTGTTCTGTGTCTACCTGAGTTTTATCGAATACATCAAAATCAAGTGCTATTGTCCCCCAATTGGCCACTGGTGTCCACTTTAAGTGGAGGTACATTTCTAGGAGTATCAACGCATACTGAACAAATAGGACGAATCGAAAGGTAGCGCTAAGAATCGGACATTTGTAAACATGCCGCAGTGATACGTTGAAAGCGTAGAACCGACAGTAGCACATGTGTAATTATCCTGCAGTGACGCATTGAAGGCGTAGCACCAATAATAGGACAGTTATAAACATCAAGCAGTGACATGGTGAAGGCGTATCACCAAAAGTAGGACAGTTGTAAACATACCTCAGTGCTACGTTGAAGGCGTAGCACCAATAATATGACAGTTGTAAACATACCTCAGTGCTACGTTGAAGGCGTAGCACCAATAATATGACAGTTGTAAACATACCGAGGTTTGTTTTCATCTTTTGCAGGTTGCGTTATAGTAAGTTTCGGTAGGGGAAGTCCCAAAGCTAGAAGGCCAACAAGCAATTATGAGTTGTTTCACGTGGACACCTCTCGGTGCAAACACCTGTGTGAGGACAATGCACGCTGCGAAGGTGTTGATATCAATTCCAACAAACCAGAGTGCTTCCTACACGATATAAGTGACAGTACGCAAATTAAGCGTTCTCCGACGGTAAGGGGTAATTACATATACTATAAGGCAGATAGACCATGCGGCACCCTTCAAGGGACTGGTCCGAAGCTTAACTGGGCTTATTCTGAAGGAGCCAATAAGCTGTATAGAAGAGGTAAGTAATAATCAAATTGTCGTTTCGGATTTATTTGCTTATTTAACATCGGAAAATAACATTTCTGAGTACATAAGAATATTTGAGAAGGAATTCAGGTGACACAAAACACTCTAAATGCGTCTCGTTGCGTGCTTGCATCCATACAGATAGCGCAGCTCTAATGCATATCATCATGTATCTGCATAGACAGTGTAGCTCTAAAAACATATCACCATGTACCTGCATCCATACAGACAGTGCAGCTCTAAACACATATCATCACGTACGTCCATACAGCAGCGCAGCTCTAAACACATATCATCACGTACCTTTATCCTTACAGACACTGCAGCCCTAAACATATATCATCACGTACCTTCATCCATACAGACAGTGCAGCCCTAAACACATATCATCACGTACCGTCATCCTTACAGACAGTGCAGCTCTAAACACATATCATCACGTACCTTCATCCATACAGACAGTGCAGCCCTAAACATATCATCACGTACCTTCATCCTTACAGAGAGTGCAGCCCTAAACAGATATCATCACGTACCTTCATCCATACAGACAGTGCAGCCCTAAACACATATCATCACATACCTTCATCCATACATACAGTGCAGCTCTAAACACATATCATCACATACCTGTGTCCGTACAGACAGTGCAGCTCTAAACACATATCATCACGTACCTTCATCCATACAGACAATGCAGCCCTATACACATATCATCACGTACCTTCATCCATACAGACAGTGCAGCCCATAACACATATCATCAAGTACCTTCATCCATACAGACAGTGCAGCCCTAAACACATATCATCACGTACCTTCATCCATACAGACAGTGCAGCCCTAAACACAAATCATCACGTACCGTCATCCATACAGACAGTGCAGCCCTAAATATATATCATCACGTACCTTCATCCATACAGACAGTGCAGCCCTAAACACATATCATCACGTACCTTCATCCATACAGACAGTGCAGCCCTAAACACATATCATCACGTACCTTCATTCTTACAGACAGTGCAGCCCTAAACACATATCATCGCATACCTTCATCCTTACAGATACTATAGCCCTAAACACATATCATCACGTACCTTCATCCATACAGACAGTGCAGCCCTAAACACATATCATCACGTACCATCATCCATACAGACAGTGCAGCCCTAAACACATATCATCACGTACCTTCATCCATACAGACAGTGCAGCCCAAAACATATCATCACATACCTTCATCCATACAGACAGTGCAGCTCTAAACACATATCATCACATACCTTCATCCATACACGCAGTGCAGCCCTAAACATATCATCACGTACCTTCATCCATACAGACAGTGCAGCCCTAAACACATATCATCACGTACCGTCATCCATACAGACAGTGCAGCCCTAAATACATATCATCACGTACCTTCATCCATACAGACAGTGCAGCCCTAAACACATATCATCACGTACCTTCATCCATACAGACAGTGCAGCCCTAAATACATATCATCACATACCTTCATCTATACAGACAGTGCAGCCCTAAACACATATCATTACGTACCTTCATCCATACAGACAGTGCAGCCCTAAGTACATATCTTCACGTACCTTCATCCATACAGACAGTGCAACCCTAAACACATATCATCACGTACCGTCATCCATACAGACAGTGCAGCCCTAAATACATATCATCACGTACCTTCATCCATACAGACAGTGCAGCCCTAAACACATATCATCACGTACCTTCATCCATACAGACAGTGCAGCCCTAAACACATATCATCACGTACCTTCATCCTTACAGACACTGCAGCCCTAAACACATATCTTCACGTACCTTCATCCATACAGACAGTGCAGCCCGAAACACATATCATCACGTACCTTCATCCATACAGACAGTGCAGCCCTAAACACATATCATCATGTACCTTCATCCATACAGACAGTGTAGCCCATAACACATATCATCACGTACCTTCATCCATACAGACAGTGCAGCCCAAAACATATCATCACATACCTTCATCCATACAGACAGTGCACCCTAAACACATATCATCACATACCTTACAGACATTGCAACCCATAACACATATCATCACGTACATTCATCCATACAGACAGTGCAGCCTAAAACATATATCACGTACCTTCATCCATACATACAGTGCAGCTCTAAACACATATCATCACGTATGTGTGTCCGTACAGACAGTGCAGCTCTAAACACATAATATCATCACGTACCTGTGTACGTACAGACAGTGCAGCTCTAAACACATATCATCACGTACCTGTGTCCGTACAAACAGTGCAGCTCTAAACACATATCATCACGTACCTTCATCCATACACACAGTGCAGCTCTAAACACATACCATCACGCACCTGCGTCTACCTGGTGCAGCACATTCAAACTAATTTGTGGTGAAATCATTGTTGTAGTTGAACCAACTGAAGTCAAAGTAGGCATTGTGCTTGTGGACGACGCACCTACTCCCGGATCAGAAATGGTGCTAGACAATAGTTTAGGATGCTTGAGCGGTGTATTCTATCGCTACAAACCCTGTGGAGTCACGTCTATCGAATGCAGAGGTTCAGTAACGGGTCGTCATGTGGTCTTTTTGTGGAAATCCTCTTACAAAATTACATTCTGTGAGATAGAAATCTATACTAGTAAGTACAGGTTGCAAACAATTAACTATACAATCTGAGAAAAACTTTCATCAGCGAATGAGTAAACAACTGTGTAGTAGATTATGTTCTTTTGCGTTACAAGAAATGCAATTGTCTTGACCAGTTGTAAGCACGATGAAAATCGCTAATTGTTCACGAACCACTTGTTGAAGCTTAATATTTTATTATTATTATTAAAACACGTTTTATTTTTATTATATATTTATTATTATGTTATTATTATTATATTATTATTATTATATTCCTATTTTGTGCTAAATTTATTTTACAAGAATTAGTAGTAGTATTTTGAGATATATTTGTTTATTTAGCAATTCTAGAACATTTGATTAATGTTTAACATGCTGATATTGATGTGAAGCGCCACAAATTATCTTGGATCTGACACTACGACTAATACAATACATTATTATTATTATGTCGTTTCCACTGCAAATCCACGTACACTCTTTGAAATTAATTTATTCAATTGTCATGTTGAATTGAGTTTAACTTAAAATTGATTTTATTTGGCAATATAAGAATACAAAATGCAGCTAACAACAATTCATGTCTGGACGCCTGTAAAAACTAGACAATTAGTTATTACATCGATACATCAAAGCATATCACCACACAACTTCTATGTTAGCCCACGTAGGGGATTTGATTGATATATGCTTTTGAAATCTATGATATCCTAAACTTATGAGTAAATAGAACGTCAATAGTGTGTATGTCAGCGAATTGCCAAATACTCCTTTGGAGGTTCTCGTTGCGTCGAGACTGTTGCTCCGTCGTTGCCTCGTAGTGATGGTGCAAACAATGAATGTGCTTATAATTATTACTACAAAATTATTATTATTATTATTGCTAAAAATGCATAAAGCGCGATATATCTTGGATGTTCATGGATGCGTGCAAAACATACGTGCAATCCTATTTTTTTTTTATAATGTTATAGTTATATTATATATATATATATATATATATACATATATATATATATATATATATATATATATATATATATATATATATATATATATAAACGGATGATTTATAAAACAAATAAATAATTATAGTAAATAAAAAAATACATGTTTATAAAAGTATCTTTATAATACTCCTTTCCAGAAAGATATCCAAGGAACCTCGCACTGCACAGGCTGACCTATGAAAGCTATTCAAACTCTACAAGAAGTATTTCAAAAGACATCGTTGTTGACGGTGCATGTCGAAGTGGACGATTTGCTACAGCCTACTCTGTCACGAGACAGCAGGTGACACCGATTTGGTGGATGGTCAATCTGAATCGTGATTATGATATTGAACACATACGTGTTTACACTCAATTCCCAAGTAAGCTTACTGTATGTTATATCACTCGCTATATTGTGTTTATGTTTCCTTTTGCACCGTATGTATATTATAAATAGTTGCTGTTTGCCCATCAACCCCCCCGCGTCCTCAGCCCGTTGAGGCTATGGGGCAGGGAAAGAAAAGACAATTTCACTCGAAGGAGA
>OY759261.1:67117180-67127180 GCA_963662155.1 Lamellibrachia columna
TATATATGTTGCAAATTGCAAATCACCAATCAGGCAATTGCTCTCTACATAGGTAACTGATTATAACATACATTGCTTAGCTGTTAGGTTTTTAATTGTTTTTTAAATACGGGTTATTCAATCAAATAATCCAAATGTGATTAAATAACTAGTTATCACTTATATTTCAAAATGTATTCAATGTGTTGCAAACTGCTAATCATTAAACATTATTTCTCAGCTGTTTCTATGTTTAGGGGCAATTAGGTGCATAATTAGGGTTAAATATTCTAGGCAACCATATGTTACTGTACTAACAAATGGGTGAAATAATTCAACCTTTCAACGAAAATATCGTCATCATCTCATTTTAATTTGCGGCATAAGGAACATAAACATTACGACATTAATTGTAATCTCTCTTAATTTAACTAAAGCTGTCCAAAATTGCACATTTCGTAACAAATGTATATACTAATTGTATATACTTCAATATATCACGTCAAACATAAGTCTTGATGTTTAGCCTCTTTTACGACAATAAGGCAGAATATACTCTGTTACTCGAAGGAAACAACACACCAACATTAAACAAGTGTGTTTGCAAACATTACGCACCAAACTGAAGTCCTGCAGGATTTATGCAGTCCCTGGCATGGCGCAGGCATGCTGGGGTGCACCTCTGGTTACTGTTGACTGCAGCTGCAGGAGGCAGTCCTGCATTTGGACTTGCATCTGTATGTTACAAGCTCAACGCAGGCATCTGGAATGGCAGGAAGTCTTGACCAAACCACTTCCAGTGTTTGGGTTTCTATCTTCCGCCGACCCTCTGTATCTGATGGTCCGTCGACTGTTTGCAATGCTGCATCTGCCTGTAGCCACACCTTCGCCTGGACATTTGAATGAGCCAAATCTAACTCTAATGCATTTTATTGGTGATAGCCTCTCCTGTTCCTTGTGCCCCTTTCAAACATATCATCTCGGGCTTGATCGACACCTCCAATAGGGTCTGGTGCACCATACAACCTGCAGATGAAATCTTCTGTGTGTTCAGGAGTGCCATCTCTTCCAACACCACCAAGTAGATGAGTGTTTGCTTCAAACACACTCTAACATTTCTTCTTACCGAATCCGGCCAGCGATGACGTGGAGTCGCAACCTGTAAATACGTGGAACCCGATAATATTGTTATTTGCTTGCTGTGAAAGTATGTTGGCTATCTGGTGATCAGGATAACATTTCTTTTGCCGAGCTGTTCCACTCACCATCCAAACTTCCAACTTCTTGCTTGTCGCCAATAAAGTGAAGCAACAAGAGGAGAGCGTCTGTATCTGTGCACACGACTACTATCCTGTTGAACGTGCTTGTCACTGCATCACATGCCTGTAGAATGAGGCGCGCGTCTGCTTCCTCGTGGTTCGCACTTAAATGAACAACATCTCCTCGCACACTTGATTTTGCGTTTTGGTTGTCTTCACCCCCCTCCCCAGCTACGACTAGTTCACATCCATTGGGCAGGTGCTTAGCGTGCTCCATCATGTAATTAATGACTGAGAAAATGAGCCAAGTCAGACTTCTTTTCGTCTAGGGACGTGAATGAACTCCACACTTTAGGCAACGGGACATCACCGCATTGAATTAACTTCCGTATCGGCCTCTTCTTGGATGTTCGTTTTTTTGTGGTTGTTCCTTTAACGGACTGCTTGATGTAGGTGTCAAACACAACGTCCACCCGTTTGACACTCGCAGTAACATGGCTAATTACATTACACTTCAGAAATACATTTGCGTAGTCATCAAATGTAGTGACATTGCTTGGTTTTATCAATAATTGCTGAATAAGCGCATGACCATCGATCAACACACATGACCATCGATCAACACACATGACCATCGATCAACACACATGACCATCGATCAACACACATGACCATCGATCAACACACATGACCATCGATCAACACACATGACCATCGATCAACACACATGCTCGTTGATTTTCAGTTGGCATTGGAACATATGGCGGTGTTTCTATATCCATGTCGTGTGACATAATGGCAAGAAAATCCGACTTTGAAGTGGAGTTCATCTTGCCATTGACTTTTGCCAATGAAAGTGGTATACAGTTCGTGCTTCAAGATATGCTGCATTTGAACCTTGAGACCTGCCCTTTATACATTGAAAAACTGTTGTATAAGCTTTCTGTCTCCTTTCAATGTCTGCTTCTCATTCTGCTTTGTTGTGATTGTGGCCAATGTGCCAAATGTCTTTGACTTGTTCCTCTTCAAAAGATGAAACATTTACAAAGACCGGTCGATCAAGTACTGCTTGACATTTTTGCCGACCAACTTTCTTTGGCACTCAGTTGATCTTTTTGGATATCACATGAAGCGACGTCATTTGAGACTAGTGATATAAGTCCATGGTTCGTCTACATTTTCGTTTCCATCTGATGGGTCTTCACTCCTAGTAACCTGAGTTCCCACATGTAATTCCATGGGTTCTGTAGAGTCATCAGATAACACAGCACGATTGGTTTGTGGTTCATGTTGGTCTTGTTGGTTTTTTGAGTGATCACAACAGAGTCGTCTGGAGGAGCCTGTGTCCGGGCTTCTTGCGAGCTTTCTGTGTAGTCAGCTTCATGGTTTATCTCCAATGCATTTGGGTGATCATGAACTCTGTTAGCACGATTGATGCGGAATGCATCGAACTGTTTAAACTGCTCAAGAAGCCTCTTTACAGCTTCCTCATCGTGTGCGATCATTGATGGAAGAGCATCTTTGCGTCTTCCTCTTCATGTTCAAGCCCGTATAAAATCTCAGTTTTATGCGATACATCAGAGCGTTCAGCCCATATAACACAGAAACGGTCTCTCAATGATCATTCCTTGTGATCCCAATTATGCCATTAGAAATCTTGCATGCCCTGTTTTGCCATTATGTAGCTTGGTCCGGCGGTACTTGGGCAAATCCCCCTTTGCTTCGTTTAATGACAAAGTATCCACGTGTGAATTCTCTGTACAGTTCTGGAGCTGATTTGTTTATGCCTTTCATTTCTGCCAAGTATACTGGACCCCAACGAGCGTAGTTGGTATGATCATACACCGTCAGATATGGAAGCATTGCAGCAAACGCAGCGTATTTCTCTCGCTTCAGGAATGCCACTGGGTCGATGTTTGCATTGTCACGCCTTCTTTTCGATGGACATGGCTTGGAGTCCATTTCACCATTGGATGTAGACTGCCAGGTATGGAGTCCATCCTACTTCAATAGCTGATCTGCTAATACAATTAATTGCCGTTGGAGTCATTCAACAATTATGTAACGCATTTTGTGAACCTCCGTTCCACCCCCATGTAATGCACCGAAACATTGGCATGTACCACGGCACCCTCTCTGGCGTTACGTAATTTCTGAATGGCCCCTTAAAAGTGTGAAATGTGTAATCAATTAAAATCATAACATAGGTTATGTATGATTGGCCGATATTTCGTAAAGAGAAATTACGTTGTAATTAAACACAAATGAAACATTAGACGTTAAAGGACATTGTAGACAAGCAGTGATAACCACGCAGCAGTACACATAAGCATAGTCATACGGGCGATAATAAAGGGTTATGAAACAAACTTACGATATAATTTAGTCAATAAATCTCATAACATAACAGCAGATGCTGAATTACATAGAATATGTATTACTACAATAGCGTACATGTTCACTGGGTTGCTAATTTACACCTTTTAATCACTATGATATCGTTTCCAGAGACGCAACGAACTGCCTATGCGCACAGCAGCGTGTCACATACCGTCGGCAATAGGCGAAGTTCACGGCTTTCAAAATCAAATGCACGTTAGTCAAAACAATTTGCATGTTAAACTTGTTGGTAACATCTGACATAGCCAGTAGGCCTCTTATAGCCAACCTAGCCAGCTTTCATGGCAAATTTGTTTTCGAATTTTGCTTTAAGAAACAAACATTTATCGCACGTTGTATCCATTAATGTAAGTGGAGACAATCTCACATGGTTGGCAAGTTGTATTACACTGATTACATACTTAAATATAAGGTTTAAAATGGCTTTCTTAATAATTTTTAGTAAAAAGTAGCAATTTGTGAGACAAAAATGGCCCGTGTTGAGTCAAAAATAAAAATAAATGGCCGACTTAATTCAGTAATCAGTTACCCATGTAGAGAAAAGTTAAACACACACGCACACGCACACGCACACGCACACGCACGCACACGCACACACACACACACAGTCCAACAACCAATACCATAAGCAGTGACATATATAGAGAACATCTAATATGGTTGGCTGCGTGTAAAAAAATGCGATCGAAAATTTTTCTGAGCACTTTCTTTTTCTAATTTACTTAATACGTGCGTCAAACATCCATGTAGGTTCCGTCGTAACATCGCAGGCAGAATGGGGGGAAGTTTGACAAAACCACTGTACTAACCATTCCCATGTCAACCCCATACAAGCGAAGCTGACGGAGAAATGGGGGAATATACATACAGCGTCACAGACTACTCTGTAGTGTGTATGTGTGTGTGTATATATATATATATATATATATATATATATATATATATATATATATATATATATATATATATATATATATATATATATATATATATTTTCAGTTCTTCAATCGCCAACATGATTGGTGACAGAGCAGGCAGCACCATACAGAAAATGGCAGATATTGTTGTTAAGGCAGGAAGGTAATTAATAATAAAACGCAAACCGGGATTAAATATGTGCGAGAAAGAATGTCTGCCTGGAACATGACGCTCATCAAAGGTGCATGCCCTCGTGCCATTCACGGAACCTACGTCGCCAGGAAGACACCGTAGTGCGACGCACGCTGCTATAACAATGAACAGTATCATCTGTGCTGTTCTGGATGGCTGGCAATTGACATCCACGTACGTGTGCACGGAAAGTTTGGGAAGAAGAAACCCGTGAACGCGGTTACCGGTGGTTTTGGACAGAATGGAAGGGGTAAACAGCGAACAAGAACGGGGAAGGCAATCGGCAGGACGGGACAGGACAGGAGAGACAAGGGACAGGGCAGCAACGTGGTATTGGGGGAATTAGACTACGTGGCAGCAGTTTATAAGGGTCAGTGGTACATTAGCCTAGTACAGGAACACAACAAAGAGGAGGACGGTTTGATGTGGCAGTCATGAAGAACAATACCACATATAAATGGGGGGTTTCGCGATGAAGTCTGGATTATCATAGGGATGATGTTTTGACCGTTATCGAAGCACCAACCAAGAACACTAAGGGAACGAGCAACATGATGGATGCATTGCTTGGCAGTCGCCAGTAACATAAAATATTGGTTGGAAGAGATCCGACAGTGTATGCTGACTACCGGTAGTATCTGCAGTACGAATCCCTGTCTGTCTCACGAATGCCACTGTTGTACTCTAGTGGTACATGTTTTCCATATTAATTAATTATAGTTTTGTCAAGTACATTTACATTACGTTTACAGTGTATTTGTTATTTAGAAATAATGATGTATAATATACAAGTACATAATACATTTCAAACCAAGGCTAAAGTTTGTGAAATACAAAAAGAACACGAAATCTAAAGTTACAGTCCGACTGTAGCCTGGCATTGCATGTTTATACATATTCATCCACAAATACAGTTTTTTTGCAAGTATGCTTACTACTTTTAAACCAACACCATTAGTCTTGTGTTTTCTAGTAATTCATGTGCTTTTATCTGCCTTACGAATCCAAATGTGAAACGTTGATAATGTATTATAATGCATATGGCCACGAAGCTTGGGCAGCCATAATATCCTCTTTTTCCTAATACATATTTGCAATATTTGTGGGGTTGCCTATATTTAGATGACCCCACTGTGCTATCAGTAATGTCTGTCTCATTGTGTAGGTAGTAAAACAATGCGGATAACCCTCTATTAGACTGAACAACATTAAACTAATTAAAACGAAGTACTTTACGTTTCACGTTAGCAACAACATGTGCATATGTCACAATCATCATATTTTGACAAGGTACTACTGCAGCGGCGTATCTAGGGTCTCGTAGGGGGGCAAGTGGCCACGCCTAGCCACCCATGATACTATGTAGAACAAATTCGGGAATAAAAAAATTAACCCAAATATGAATGAATGAATGAATGGATTTATTCTACAAAACATATTTACATAATTTATACAGTACATAACACTAATTGCAATTTGTCGAAAAAGGGTAAAAAGAAGTGTAATACTTATAATGTTTACCCTTTTAGTAATTTATCTTAGTAACATATCTAGAATAAAATACTTGATTGCATGTTTAACTACTGTATACATTAGAGTGTCGATATTGTCAACATTCAAAGTGCAACAACACAATTTACATGTATATTCATAGCAGGTAAACAAAATATTGGAATATGAATTGAAAACCTTAATGACAATCTAAAATAACAATTTACAATATTTCAATTTTTTTTTAGTTTCGGCTGATCACTAATTTAGTTTACAGTAATATGATAAACACAATAACTGATGTTTCTAATTTTCTACAAGAAATGGTTAAGAACTTAGCACATAACTATTCAATACGTTGTCTGCATAATACGTCTTGAACTGATGAACACTACTACAACTAATCAATGACCTATCAAGGGCATTTAAAAGTTTCACTCCTTTAACAGATATACACATGCTTTTCAAACTGGTACGTGCATATTTTTGTATAAAATTACATTCCTGTCGGGTTGAATAAACTGATTCATATATGCTGAAAAACGGTTGTACATTCAGTGATAATAAAATATGAAATGCTTTAAACATGATAATTGCAGTTTTTAATTCCACTAATTGACACTTTAAGAATGTGCAGATTATAAAATAGCATAGTTGTATGATCCAGTCTCTTAGCACCACAAAGTAACCTTATAACCCTTTTGTGTAATATAACTAAACATTGAACATTTGTTTCATATGTGTTGTCCCATACTTCAGCACAATACATAACACAAGGCAAGAAAAGAGAGTAGTACAAAATATGCATACCACGTCTGTCAATCAAGAAGTTGGTTCTGTACATAATAGCACAGCTCTTTGACAGTTTTTATTGTACTAAACATATATGATTTTTCCAGTTTAATTTATAATCAATCATAACACCAAACACTTTTGTGACATTTACTCTATTTATTGTTTCTATATTTATTTTAACAGAAATATCATCAGGCAATTTGCGATTCCCAAAAAAAACATGTAATTAGTTTTCGTTACATTAAGAGACAATCGATTTACAGAAAACCACACATGGAGTTGATCCAATCCAGCATTTGTTATTCGAACAAGTTCATTTAAATCACTATGACAATATAATAAATTTGTATCATCAGCGAATAGAATAAACTTAAACACTTTTGAAACGTTACAAATGTCATTAATGTACATAATAAACAACGTTGGTCCTAAAATAGAGCCCAGTGGAACACCACAAGATACATTTAGTATTTCTGAGTCACAATTACTAAAATTAACAAATTGTTGTCTATTTTTCAAATAACTCAGTATCAATTTATGTGCAACACCACGCACACCGTAGAAATGTAACTTTTTAGCCAGTATATCGTGATCAACAGTGTCAAAAGCTTTCTTAAGGTCAACAAATACTCCAATAGCATACTTGTTATTATTTAGTGAACTTGTAATGTCTTCTACTAATTCTAAAACAGCTTAAGTAGTTGACATATCAGATCTAAAACTATACTGACTTGGACTGAGTATATCATACTTTTTGAGGAATGTATCCATCCTATTATTATATAATTTCTCCAGAATTTTCGAGAAATGAGGTAACAATGATATTGGCCTGTAATTTGTAAATACATTCTTTTCGCCGCACTTAAATAGTGGAACAACTTTGGCGATTTTCATTTTGCTTGGAAATACACCCGTTTGAAAAAATACGTTACATATGTAACCAAATGGCTTAACTATTTTAGTAATTACATTTTTAATTAAACTCATGTTAATATCATTGTAATCAGTCGACTTCTTATTTTAAATTTTTTTTACCGTTCTAATAACTTTTTGGTCATCAACAGGACTTAGAAACATAGATTGATTAACTTTGCCTTCCAAGTTATCATAATAATCTTTTTCAGGTAATGAAATATTATTTGCTAAGTTAAGGCCAACAGTTGTAAAAAAATATTAAAACCATTTGCAATATCCTCCTTTTTTGAGATTTGTTTTTTATTTTTTATAAAATATTCTGGGTATGTTGGCTTATTGTACTGTTTGTTAATTGCATTATTTAATATTTTCCAAATAAGGGTGGGCTACGGCCCAGTGGTCGCTTTCTTTAATATTACGCCACGGTATTATTTGTTTTAGATTAACACCTATTGAATGGAATCAAGTCTGGTATAAGGCAGACGAGGGGAAAACATCTTACACTTTATTGATGTACTGTGAGGAGCATAGTGGGCTAAGTGTTCGGCATATCTTTTATCAAACAACACAATCTATCTATTACATGGTAGCGAAATATGAAAATGACACGACTAATTTAATTTTTCATCGATGGAAACTCGATGTGTCGACGTTTCATGGGAATCGATTTGTTTGTACACATGCACGTGCGTGTGTGTGTGTGTGTGTGTGTGTGTGTGTGTGTGTGTGTGTGTGTGTGTGTGTGTGTGTGTGTGTGTGTTCGTGCGTGCGTGCGTGCGTGCGTGCGTGCGTGCGTGCGTGCGTGCGTGCACGTCTTAACACAGGGCCTGCGTTATTTGTAGCGGTAAAAACCGACTTTGCGTCTACAAAAGTAGGCCTCCGAAGCGGACCTCCCACCATAGATTCCCTTCCTGCAGCGGAGTGCCACATTGCCGATTTCACGCAGAGTGCTGTGACGGATTTCTTGTGCCCGAACAATGCGAGGGGACACTATGTTGTTGTACGAAATAACACCAACTTAGCCAGCCTTTGGCTAGTTGAAGTGGAGGTTTTCGAAAGTATGTATTTAGCTCATTTTAACTGTAGAATGACAACACAATAGTCAGGAACTAGGGTTATAGTAATTCCGGCCCATTTTCGATATTTAGTGCTATCAACACCATAACATGTTTATGTCATGTGCAGCATGAGACTTGTGTAAACTAAGAACCCATCAATAATATTGATGGGTTCTTAGTTTATTGGAGAGGAGATCAAATTGAAGTTTCTAAGATATTGAATGGGTATGACAATATTGATAGAAATTTTCCTTTTCTCGCTGAAGAAATATAGTAGAACTGGAAGACTGAGGTAGCATTTGTAAATGATCAGTGTAGATTGGATATCAGGAAGTACTCGTTCTCACAGAGGACAATAAATGAATGGAACAAATTATCTACATCTTGTGTAAATGCTAGCAGCATGAATATGTTTAAAAACAAAATTGACACATATCTCAGGAGGGCGGGTTACACGTAGATGAACATTGTTGGACTCTCGATAAGCCAATGGCTTCCTTGTCCACTTGCCATCTGGGCCTTTGCCTTGGATGGTAATATTGTTAAATCTTTTTTATCGTTATGAGTATTTGAACTTAACAAAAATGACAAAACTGAGTAGCCAATCGATCACCCTGTCTCCCGCATATGCGGGTCTTTTAGCTCCCCGAATAGACGTAACGTCATACGCCATTTTGCTGGCTTATTCTGCATTTCCTGAATAGCAAGATTATTTATTCTTAAACGTATGCCACAAATTTAATTCGGAAATCCTCCGCAAGTCAAAATGTACACCCCGTAGCGGGTTCCGCGGTCTGGGAAAAATCGCCGTGGTTTCGAACCCTCACAGATTATGTAATTACTCAGTTTATTCAAATTGCGTCAGCCATACCATTTCCTTACCAGACGAACATTGTTCAGAACTACTGTAAAACAATAGCATCACAGATTTTAAAACACAAACCGAAACATAAAACGTGTGTATTATGCACACAATGTTCGCACAACTGTCAA
>OY759261.1:67132180-67212180 GCA_963662155.1 Lamellibrachia columna
ACTAAAATGCACAATCATACAAACGTCATAATATATATATATATATATATATATATATATATATATATATATATATATATATATATATATATAATATATGTATAATATATATATATATATACGCACACACACACACGCACACACACACACACACACACACACACACACACACACACACACACGTATATATGTATATATATATATATATATACATACATACATACATACATACATACATACATACATACATACATACATACATACATACGTGTGTGTGTTTGTGTGTGTGTATGTGTGTGCGTGTGCTGTGTATGTGTGTGCGTGTGCTGTGTATGTGTGTGCGTGTGTGTGCCCAGTAAAGAGTTATGGTAAGCTTATCAAAACCAGTTGTCCGTATGAAATTTCGACTGTTGTATTTTAAACAAGATATTCCTAGTAAACTACTGGCGTGATTTACTTAGTTGTAGTTGCAAATGGTTATGTTTTAGTAACTCTCATAGGTACATAGACCCAAACAAATATTTTTGCTTCCTTTTAATATGCAAAATAAACCATATGTTACATAATTGCATATAATCATATTGTAGAATTCAAAGGACAATATTGATTTATCATGTTACATTTCAGGAACAACGTTGCACGAAGGCCCAGATGCAAAAATGCCGCCGAAACATTTGTTTGCTGGCGCTGAGGAGGATAATTACACAAGAATTATCTACATCAATGTCACTGACCAAACCAGATGGCTAGAAACAGCCAGTGTATCAGTTGTGGTAGGTATACAAACGCATTCTCTGCGAGAGGCGGCAGTCCTGTTTTTGACTCACTGGGAATCCCCAGCGTCGTGTCTGGAACAATGCTAACCACATTTGCTAACACACTTCCTGATACACAAGGAAACTGTAAGCATATTTCCAGTATTGGCAGCACATTTCTGCATAATCCAATAGTGTATGTCTTAACACATATCGGATTATCATATGACAGTTTAAAATAATATTTAATACATGTAAACTGGATTGTCTGTAGACACACAATTAAGAAATGTCTCGAAGTAAGAAACGGCGGAGTTGTCTAGGTTAAACGAACTTGATCTATTTCGCATTTCAAATGCAGCACACTTAGTCCATCCGCAAGTCAAACAATGTTGTCAGTTCGTGTCAGCGTAGTACATTGCACTTCCTATTACACGACATGTTGCCAGTTCGTGTCAGTGTAGTACATTGCGATTCGAACGACACGACATTTTGCCAGTCCGTGTCAACGCAATGAATGATATTTTCAATGACCAGATAACATATCGGCCGTTCGTGTCAGCACAGTGCATCGTACTTCCAATGACACAATGAATGTTAACAGTTCGTGTCAGCACAGTGCATCGTACTTCCAATGACACGATGAATGTTAACAGTTCGTGTCAGCACAGTGCATCGTACTTCCAATGACACGATGAATGTTAACAGTTCGTGTCAGCACAGTGCATCGTACTTCCAATGACACGATGAATGTTAACAGTTAACAATGACCAGTTCGTGTGTGGCGTGTTCGTGACATAAAGTTTGATAATGCTGATGTCGTGGTAACGCTCTATAAGATAAAGTGAAGGTTTACCTCTTAACAAGGTCCGGACTGAGTTCGAAATCTACAAATAAATGTATGTGTGAGTCAGAATACTGGCATAGTTTTGGCATGGGCTTCCACAAGAGGATGACATGTGTTAATGTTGCTCTTCTCGTTATCCCTGTAGTCCGGGTGAGGCTGGCACCGAAACCCGTCGTCGATTTTTTCCCCTTCTTCTTCACCACTAGTCCCGTTTCACTGCTGTTAAAACTTGTTATAATCTTGTTTGACGATTGCCCTTATCTACGTGGCGTCATATCATGGCTTTACATTTCATACGCTCTTTGTTTCTTAAATGTATTTATAACATACCGTTTAGCTTGCCAATCTATTGGTCTATTTTCAGGTAAAACCAGCTCATGGTGTGACTGAAGATATGGTTGAGCAAATATCACGCTACATGTTTAATGACACAGGAGAGACTGTTCTCGATGAGTTGTTAAAACACCACGATTTTGAAGGTAATCCTTAAAAACAACGAATTAACGACAATTTAACAAAAACATGTTTCCACTAATTTAGCATCATCAACCGCTTAACCCACCCGAATCACCCCCACTACCCCATCCCTACCCATGTGCATTGGAGCAATAGTGGAAAATACAGTGATACTATATTATCACACAAATACTCCATTAAACTTTTGTATAGGCCATTACATTAAGGTACTCCCCACTTCTAAGCTACTGGGTTTTGGTGTAGGATTTACAATAAATTTGGGAAAAATCACTCGACAATTTGGAGATTAAAACTTTGAAAAGTGTTGCACAGACATTGACACTTCTAAACAAATTAACAGTCTTGAAATTTACTGCTGAAAGCTCTATACCCGTTTTAAGGATGCCAAGTACGTGCTACCACATACACACCTGAATGCATTCATTTGTTCCACAGCTGTATACACGCACGCACGCACGCACGCACGCATGCACGCACGCACGCACGCACCCACGCAGGCACGCACGCACGCACACACACACACACACACACACACACACACACACACTTTTTATACAACTAATGCCTCTCAGTTCTAGAATAAGTTTAGTTGCTCTACGATATGGTCGCCATGTTTGTATGAAGTAGGCTAAATGAGGCCTAGTTACTGCTTTATACATGTAGGGTCAGGAATACAGGAACTGTAGCAGAATAGCGATAAACACACAACTACAGAAGGTATGTACGGAGGAGGGAGTAGGCTTCGTAGACATGTTGTTAAATTTTGTGGGAAGAGATGACTTTTTAATGAGAGATGAGGTTCATCTGATTGGGAAAGGTGCTGCAGTTCTTGGGTGTGAGTTTGTCAGGGTTGTTGACGAGGGCACAGGTACCGTAAATTATTTAAATTAGATGCGCAGGGGGAACTGACAGAGAAAAGGAGTACAAATATACATCAAAAGAAATGTTCACTAATTATTTCAGAAAATGAACTTAAATTTGTATGCTTAAATGCCAGGAACATAGTAAATAAAAACGCAAGTTAGAAATTATGGTAGCATATATTGACCCTCAAGTAATAGGCATCACAGAATCATGGTTGATAAAAATAAAGTAGGTGTTGAATTAGCACTGACAGGTTATGCAATGTTTAGAAAAGATAGGCGAGAGAGAAGGGAAGGTGGAGTAATTTTATTCATGAGTAATCTATCAAAGCATATGAAATAACAATTGGTATAACATAGTTACAAAGAACTCAACATTAACAATTGCAGTAGTTTATCGTAGTCCAAACATAGGACAAGAAAAAGATGTAAAACGGCAATGAGGTAGGCGAGTGTTATAATGGGTAATTTTAGCCATGGCCATATACAATGAAAATCACAAGAAAGTGCTGGGGTGACGACCATTAGTTTCTACTAACACAGGATTTTTCCTTATTCAAAATGTCTTGGAACCGACCAGATTTGGGAATGAGTTGGGTTTTTTGTCTTCTCCAAATTAAATAGTTGACAGTGTTAAAGTAGACGAACTTTTGGGTTAAAGTGATCATAATCAGATCCATTTTAATATAAAAGTAAAAGAGGGAATACATGTGAAAACAATATGAGGAGAAACTTCAACAAAGGCACATATAAAGAGATGAGAACATATCTAGCGAATATAGATTGGAATAACTTGCTGAAGAATAAGACAGCAACAAAATGTTGGACTTAAAATATGAGATTGAGGGCATTAATTAGACAAGTAATATAACAGTTAACAGCAAGGGTTTATATGCTTATGTAAGGAGTAAACAGGCATTTCAAGATAAGTCCGGACGACTGGAAAACAACAGTGGAAACATAATTTCAGACGGGTTTCAAATGGCAGAGGTCTTGAATGAGTGTTTCAGCTTAGCTTTTACCACAGGAGATATCAGCTTACTTCCAGTTACTAAATTTGAGAGTGATAAATCAGATCAGTGCAAATTACTACACACTAATTAGAGATCACATGGTGGAGTTCCTTGTAAAGTCTAAATTAATAAATACATGTCAACATGGGTTCCTAAAAGCAAGGTCATGTCTAACCAATCTCTTATGTTTTTTGAAGAAATTGCAAAGTGGGTAGATGATGGGTCACCAGTAGTTGTTGTCTATTTAGATTTCCAGAAAGCTTTCGATAAAGTGCCACATGAAAGATTGTTAGTTAAACTAAAAGCCCACAGGTAATGGTGTAATTAGCTGGATAGGAAAGTGGGTTACACACAGAAGACAAAGAGTAATAGTAGGTGGTGAGATTTCAAGCTGGAAATCTGTTTTGAGTGTACCACAGGGGTCAGTATTGGGACCTATACTAGTTTTAATATGTACTGTACTGAAATTTGTAGTTGACACAACAGTATTCAGAAAGGTTACAAATGATACAGATAAACAGCATTCAGGATGATCTAGATAAATTCGTTAAATGGTCAGAAAAATGGCAAATGTTAATCTCAATTTTGGGAAGTGTAAATGCATACACATAAGACATGGACACATGGACGAAGAATATACAATGGGGGATGCTGTACTAGGTAGAACCACAACAGAGGAGTAAAAAGGAGGTCATATCGATAGAAGGACACAAACTATAAAGAATATGACAAGGAGTAACTAAAATGATTCTAAATAGAGAGACCTTAAATATTAAAGCTGCTTATTAGACTGTGGTTTGACAACACTAAAGACCAGGAGACTAACAGGAGACCAAAAACCAAGTGTTTAAAATAGTGAATGGTTACGAGGATATTGATAGGAATATGTCCTTCAAACCTAAAGAAGGCAGTAGAACCAGAGGACACAAATCTGATTTACCACTCTAATTTTTACAAAGGATAATAAATGATTGGACCAAATTAACAAATCATGATTGGTGCAAAACACTGACTGGGAGGTTGTCTTCAGCTTATTGTTTGGGAGGCAATCTTGTTTAAATAGCCTTATTAAAATCTTGTTCAAACATATTTCTACTCTCTCTGCGTCTTAGGTGCATTAACCCTGATGGCCGGAATTGCCAGAGCTTTGAACCATGCATTCAGTGTGACGACGTTTACAGCAGAAGGTGCAAAAAAGAAATACCAGGTAGTTTTTGCTTCAGCGAAAGCATCTAAAACTATATCGATAGCAGGGTCCACAAACTAAGAACTGTTGGTTGATAATACTGTTGATTAACTTAAACTGGTTGGTTAAAATTAATTTACTTATTACTATATAAAATCATGTTTTATTAGCTTGTGTACCCTGCTACCAATATAGTCTTAAATATATATATATATATATATATATATATTTAGATATAATCAAGATGTTGACTATAGTGATGACTACGTATTACAACCAGTAGTAAAAAACAGTGGAAATATATATATATATATACATCTAAACATTTTGTATGCATATATATATATATATATATATATATATATATATATATATATATATATATATAGATATAACCAAGATGTTGACTATAGTGATGGCTACTTATTACAACCAGTTGTAAAAAACAGTGAACAAAATCTTAAATATCCGATGTTGCTGTGTGTTACTCGTGGCGAGTAGCTGCGATCACGAATTCAACATCGAATTGACACTAGTAAACGGTTTCTTTCACAAACCGTGTCAACATTGAGACAATGATTCTTAATTGGTAGATATTAATATATATATATATATATATATTTATATATAACTATATATATATATAAATATATATACAAACATGCATTCTTTATTTGACCGATTATTATAAATGAGAATGTAAAAACATTTCGATTCAATTTTAATCTGGTTAATGTTTAGACAATGTAATGTTACAACTTACTTACTTAATACTCTTCGTGCGGGATCACACATAAGGCCGACACCAAAGAACGCCAATGTTGCCTGTCCGTTGCAAGCTTCGTCACCTGGCCCCAACCCCACCCGAGAGCCTTCATCTCCCGCTCTAATGATCTCCTCCACGTCTCCTTGGGTCTCACCCTCGCTCTCTTGCCACCAGGGGTCCAGCGCATGGCCACTCTTGGAATGGATGTCAGCGGCTTTCTGCAGATGTGTCCGATCCATTTCCATCTGCGGCGTTTAACCTCGAGAGAGATGGGCTGCATACCTGTTCTTTCATGGAGATCCGTGTTGGAGATTTTGTTCGGCCAGTAGATTCGCAGTATCTTCCTGAGACACTTGTTTTGGAAAACTTCCAGCATCTGGCATATGCTTTTGGTAACTTTCCATGATTCCGCCGCATATAGTAGCACACTTAGGACGTTGCTCTTGAACAGGCGGATCTTTGTTCTGTTGCTGATCTTGTTTGTCTTCCAGATATTCTTCAGTGCCGCAAATGCCCCTCTTGCCTTTCTAATCCTTACCTTAATCTCAGACTCCGAGTTTCCATCTGTTGACACCTTGACTCGGTCACCTCTTCAATATCCTTTCCTCCAAACGTGATGGGGTCTGCTGTTTGGCTGTTGTTTCGCAGCATCTTTGTTTTGTTTATGTTTATCTATAGCCCAATCTTTTCGGCATTTCTTGCAAGTTGATCGCTTTTTCTTTGGATGTCACTGTAGCGGTGCGACAGAAGAGATATGTCGTCTGCGTAGTCTAGATCACCCAATGTTTCTGTGAAGGTCCATTTGATGCCGCTTTTGTCTCCTAGTGCTGTTTCCTTCATGACCCAGTCGATCCCGAGGCAGAAGAGGAAGGGGGATATTATGCATCCTTGTTTCACTCCGGTCTTGATTTCAAAATCTTCTGTCAGGTATTGGCCGCAAATGACCTTGGTCCTGAAATCGCCATATAGCAGTTTGATTATGCTCACAATCTTGGGGGGGATTCCATAGTGCCGGAGTATACGCCAGAGAGAGTCTCTGTGAATGCTGTCGAAAGCCTTTTCCAAATCGACAAAGTTTGCGTAGAATGGTGTGTTCCATTCCTGGCACTGCTCCAAGATCTGCCTTAAGGTAAAGATGTGGTCCCCACAGGATTTTCCTTTCCTAAAACCTGCCTGTTCTTTGCGTATCAGTGGGTCAATGGCTTCTGAAATTCTGTCAAGGATCACCCTGCTGAAAACTTTGCTAGTGATAGACAACAGAGTGATCCCTCTCCAGTTTTTGCAAAGGCTGAGGTCTCCTTTCTTTGGTAGTTTGACGATCAGCCCCATCTTCCAGTCGCCTGGTGTTTCTTCCGTCTCCCATATTCCTTCAAAGATCTCTGTCAAGGCTCCCATGGTGACTTATCCTCCAGCTTTCAACATCTCTGCACTTACACAGTCTGCACCCGGTGCTTTCCCAGACCTGATTGCTTTTCTCACTTCTTCAGCAGATGGTGGGTCTGTGTTGATCTTCAGGTCCTCTTTGCTTTCTGGAATTTCTGCTTGATTTCTTGGTGCTTCCTTGTTGAGGATGGTCTCGAAGTGTGTTTTCCATCTCTGGGTCTGTTTTGCTTCATAGGTAACAACATTTCCATCCACATCTTTCACTGGAATGTCACTATTTTCAAAACCGCCAGTCAGCGTTTTGGTTATCTTGTACAGTGTGGCCATGTTCTGTGTCTGTGCTGCTGCTTCTGCTTCATCTGCCATATTTTCGATGAAGGCTCTCTTATCTGCTCTCGTCTTCCTTTTGACTTCTTTGTCCAGTTCTGAGTATCTACTCTGCAGCTGTTCCTTCAGTCGTTGAGATTTGGCGTCGTTTAGCTTCTTTTTTGTTGCTTTTCTTTCATCAATTGTTGTCCATGTGTCTGACTTGATCCATTCCTCCTTCTTTTTTCTTCTGTATCCTAAAAGTTTCTTGCTTGTTTCCATCAGTGCCTGATTGAAACTGTCGATGTTCAAGTCTTGTTCCTCTTGGAGTATGCGAAAGCGGTTTTTTAAGTCCAGCTGGAAAGCTTTCTCTGTATTTGGGTTCTTTAACTTTCCTGTGTCAAATCGCCGTTGTCTCTCTTCTCTTCTTTGTGTCTTCCGTAGCTTCAAGGACAATGTTGCCACTACCAGCACATGGTCACTCCCCACATCAGCTCCGCGTATGGCTCTAACGTCCTGAAGTGATCGTCTCCACTTTTGATTGACTATCACATGGTCGATCTGGCTGACAGTGTTGTTATCTGGGGACCTCCAGGTGGTTTTGTGAATGTTTCTGTGCTTGAATAGAGTTCCACCTATGACTAGGTTATTCTCAACACATAGGTCAGAGAGTCTCTCGCCGTTGTTATTTATACATCCAAAGCCCTCGGTGCCCATGGCCCTTTCTCTTCCTGTGTTTTCCTTTCCAACTCTTGCGTTTAGGTCTCCTACCACCATGAGTACATCATGCCGGGGTGTTGTCCGGATTTCCTCCTCCAACTGGTCATAGAACTCATCCTTGATCTCCTCCTCCGCGTCCTCTGTTGGTGCATAGCATGTGATCACTGTCAGCTTTGCAAACTTGGAATTGAATCTTGCCTTGAGTAGTCTGTCGTTGATTGGCTTCCACTCCAGCAGAGTTTTTTCCACCTTTCTTGTCACAATGATGGCAACTCCACCTCTGTGCTGGTTATCTGATCGGCCTGAATAAAGTATGGTGTGTCCCGAGGACAGGGTCCTCTTCCCTGAGTCTATCCATCTAGCCTCGCTCACACATAAAAGTTCCACTTTGTAATTTTCCATCTCCCGCAGTACTTGCTGAAGCTTTCCTGCTTGATACAGTGTTCTCACGTTCCAGGAGCCCACTCGTATCTTGTTTTTCGGCTTGAGGAGCTCCGCTCTCGGTGTCAGCTCCCGACCGGGTTTGGCTGCCATCCTTCATGATCCCAGTTTCCTGGGTTACTTCACTCCTCGCACCATTGATGTATTGTTCTTTGGTATTGGTTTCTGTAGCTTGAGTTTTTCTTACATGGTGAGGGTGCTAACCTCACGCACAGCCCTCCTCCTTTCTCATCCGGGCTTGGGACCGGCAATGGCGGAGTTAATGTTACAACAGTACATACATATATACGAATGAGTGTCATATCATGATAGTAACATAGACATTAAATACGAGTCGGAAATTAAGGTCAACAGGTAGCCACTCTCATAGTAGCCACCATAAATACGATTATATATGCACTAATAACATTTCATAGGATTTGTGGGAAGTCTGACCATTCGTAGGCTGTTAAACCTGACATTATAAGTAATTATGCATTGATTTGTGTGTACCGAATGTGGTACAAAGATAAAAATCATTCATGTAGGCAAACATACACGATCTGATCACGAATTGTTTGTTACATCGATTTTTTTACCAAAAAAAAGGTACAAAAGACGATGGTGGCCACGTTGTGGAACGTCAATAGCAGTGACGAGGACATCGTGTTGAGCAAGATAAACTGTCTAAATGCCATTACCGCTACAGACGACATGCAGGTGGACGCGCGGGTAGGCCTTTGTTTATATGGTAGCAATAGTCCAGCAGCTGATTTCTATAGGACCTCAAATAAACAAATTCGTTCAATCCGTGCTACACCTAAGGTGTGTCAGTAATGGTCAGTAATGTTCAATGTTTGCATTTCATAGACTTTTGCTTTGAAATATTCACAGTATATTTCACCCACAAAAGAGTTATTTGTCCTATTTAAGATTGTCCTGTTATATTTGGCTCGCGTATTGCAACATGTTTTTCAATGCACACAAACGTACGCACGAAGCACATGCATGCAAGAACGCACTCACGCCCGCACACAAGCATCCACACTGCGCTGAGGAATGTGACACTGCATCCCCAAAAATCTTACGGAAATAGCTTAAATTGGCCCCGAGAGCCACAACAATCACACCTTGTTAAATATGTTTCTATGCCTTTGAAAGTGACTGTCTGACTTAGGTGTAAGTCTTACCGGGAACAACTGACACCTTTTAGATCACCCTCAATAAACTGTTTAGGAGGATGCATCAGCCGTGTACGAAGATATAGCCAAACATCTTAAGAGAATTTCATTTTCGGCATCGGTCTCATTACACGCAAATAGTACTAATGCTAGCAGGTCGAACACGATTGATGAAGCGCTGAAGTACGTATCTCCTCATTGTCTTCATCACCACCGTTCGGCTACATGTTTTCTCCACTCGTCTTTTTGTAGTGTCATGTTATTTTGTCCACGATACACCTCCTACATCCTGCCAAGCAACGAGTTAAGTGTCACGTATGAAGTCAGTGATATTAAAGTAAAGAATAAAGTATTATTTAGTAAAATATAACACACACACACACGCACACACACACACACACACACAAAACATTTCTATGTATAATGCTGTCTTAGCTTGCTATGTCAGTAATGTCGGTATTGTGTGGTTTTATTATAACTACTGTTCTTACTGTTTTTATTATTTATTCGTATTGTTCTTATATTTTGCTATCAGTCCTGGTACTGGATCTTCGGACCTGTTGGAACTTAATAAAATACAATACAATATATATATATATATATATATATATATATTTATATATATATATATATATATATATATATATATATATTTATATATATATATATATATATATATATATATTTAAATATATATATATACTTATATATATATATATGTATATATGTATATATATATATATATATATATATATATATATATATATATATATATATATGTATATATATATATATATATATATATATATATATATATATATATATACGAATTCAATTCTTTTTAAACAGGTTCACGCTGCTAGTATAGCAGTTCATTTGTTCCAGTAGTTTATATTTTTATTAATTCTTCTTTGTGCTATAGTATTCCTCTACTTTCGAGATATTAAAAAATACAATTTACTATCGATTTCTTCATAAGCAGTCAATGTTTAAACTAATTATTTTTTATCTCTTCTGATTCTGGGATGTGGTGCTGCACGATGTGTTATAAATTATTAATAAACTTGTCAATGTTATCTGCAGCGCAATTTTATAATATCATCATACATGGATTAAGACATAATTCAATTTGTTTCTCTACACTTTTACACCCTACTCTTGCACGAACTGACACCGTGTGATGATGAGGTGTACGTGATGTACCATGTAGATGGTCAGTGACACCGTTACATGTGCATTAAGTTGTGCTCAATTAAATTATCGTGTTTCAAGATTTGTATTAATTTCCTAGGGGTGTCTTCAGTGGTGCCATTAGCCTTATGGACAGGTCAACTGTCGTAGCTCTGACTGATCTAGAGGTGGACTATAGTGAGGACGACTTTGACACACATTGGGCGTATGCTAAAGAGAACGAAGGAAAAGCTCAGGTATTACTTTCTGTCAATAAAACTAATTAAAATTATAGTAATTATATATTCACGGTAAGGACGATTACTACTCCATAGATTGGACGTAAGTATATTCACGGTAAGGACGATTACTACTCCATAGATTGGACGTAAGTATATTCACGGTAAGGACGATTACTACTCCATAGATTGGACGTAAGTATATTCACGGTAAGGACGATTACTACTCCATAGATTGGACGTAAGTATATGTTAAGGAGAACGATGAGAAAACTGCAGTAAAGCATTATTATATACGACCTGAACTGTTGCGTTATGCCAGAGAGCAAACGGTTGCTTTGTTATTTAAATGGACGTAACCACTGCTAGAATACATGATACACGTGGTTGTCCTCCCACGAGACATATGTTGGTAATCGTTAGCCGAAAGAAACGTGTGTCGACGTCTACGACAACCCTCTCGGCAACTAGTTTGCTACTTCTCACAGTGGCACAACCCATCATCAGTTGCAAAGCTTAAAAGTAACAAATTGCCAAATGCGTAAAAGTCGAGAACAATAAATGAATCGTTACTTGTCAACGCAGAAAAGAACCATAATACGAAAGACCATGACAGTGTCGGATGACGTTTCATTAGCACTGCTGCGCTTAATGAAGCCAGGTAACGAAAATGTCACATTGCAAGTTGGCACACTAAGTCAAGTGCTGAAGAAAGACACAGCCGCTCGTCTCAGCCAACAGCTGGTGACGCTTCCAAGCACTGGCGACGGTGCCGCGATTAGCTTCAAGCTGCCGACGTTGGAGAACGTGACGTCACCAACAGATGTAATGGGACTGCAGGTCAGCCTCAATATATTGCCTTCTTTGTCTCCTTTTAAACAATCGTGGATTACAGCAAAACATCCAAAACTTGTGGAGGCTTTCACGTAATAGACATGACCCACACCCTGGCTTACAGGAAGTTTTGTTTAATACGGTAATACTGGAGATTATCTTTAGCCGGATTTAGATTACCTGAACTTTGATATGCACACATTTGCATTTCGTTTCACAAGATTTTTAGAAATAGCAGTCTAAAGAAAATACGTACAATTGAGTGAACCCGATCACGTTTGACAATGTTCCAGTAGTCATGTTATTGCTCTGTCTTTGTCTTGCAGGTTTTTAAACTGTCCCGAAACCCGTACACTTGGCATTCTTCTGCCAAGCAAGTGAACTCGGACGTTGTTGGTCTGTCCATCTACAGAGAAGACGGACAAACTGTGCGTCTTAAGAATCTCACTCAACCAGTTGTCATATCTATCCCACGGAAACGCGGTTTGTTTGCTGGCTACGCGATATTGTTTCTATTTGACATCAGTTGTTCACAATGTCATTGTCTGTGTTTCTCTTGGTATGTATTCGCTGTATCTAAAGTACAAATTCGAAAGGTTAACCTGGGAAAACGACAGTGAAAATGGGTTATTGTCTAAACTGTCTCGTCCCTATACTTGGTACAACAGGTAAAGTTATTTGTCGAACACACGTATGATGTTATAGATGTGTTAGTAAACTTAGCGAAAATTTAAACGAAATGTAATACTGCCTTATTGTTAATTATAGCAAATACAAATTTTACTGGGAGCGATACATTCTTCAAAAGGATCACCATGTACTAAACATATTTGAATTCCACAATTCACACAAAGTGTGAATTCTCAAAGATTAAAAACTAAATTCGTTGTATGCAGCAGATTGTCCTCAAGCGTAGTTGTTGCCGTTTTCTAAAACATTCAAATGCTATAACGACTCCATACTGAATCTTACATGCTTTGAGACGTTCACGACATAGATGGGATGATTTGTTATTTTGCATGCTTCGGCCGAACGATATTTCACGTCCGTGCTTGTTATAAGGTCTCTCTCTACCTGTTCCAGGAACTATAGGAGACGCACTAAATCTTCGTCTGAAGATGGGTAAACCAACCGAAAGTTTCCTCTTAAGCGATTTGGAACGATTCACATCTGACATTAAATGTAAAAAAACAAACCAGATAATCTTATCTCCGCGCTCGACTGGCTCTTACACGTCTATTTTCCTTATTGTAAAGACCGATGTAAAGGTGTTCGTCAGAGATTTCTTCAGGGACTCCAGAAAAGAAAGGAACATTACACTACTCACAGTGAACTTCCACCATCAAACGACACAAAAAGTTGTTAAGATAAACAAGGCGAATAATGCCGGACTAGAATACGTTGTGGAGGGTCGTGGCATTGTTTCTCTGTTCGGCCGAATGTTCGACAAAAGACCACGTTGTCAATTATACATTGGCATGCTACCAACGTTTTACGACTCGACTCGCTGTAAGCTTTGTGAGCCAAAGTCTAAAACTTGTGGTTTCTGCAACTCGGAGAAAACAAGCAGAAAACAAACTGACAGCTCGAAGAAAACTAATGACAAGTATCTTAAAATCTCCGCAACTGTCTACACGAACGACTGTTTATATTGGGACGAGAATGCAGAACTATGGACGAACGAAGGATGTAAGGTAAGACAATATAATACAAGTATAAAACATTTAATTACGCCATAGCTACGGAATATGCTTTGGTCGCCGTCATCTGGCTGTTGCGAATTACATTTGGACTTTGTATGCTTCGTTTACATTCTGATACGTTTCTAGGTCTAAGCTACATTGTATGTTCCGTTCGAGGTGTCATTGAACTCGTCGGCTGCTGTCATCGTGTGCGAATGCCGTCACTTGAGTGTCTTCTCGGCCAGTATGTTCGTTCAACCGAATTCACTGGACCAGTTTCACCTGTCGTTATTCCTCGGCATCTTCAACAACCCCGTAGTTGTGGCTATTGTCATTGGCGCCTGGTGTATCTACGCACTGCTGATGGTGTGGGCTCGACGGAAGGACCACGAGGATCTGATGAAGGTAACAAATGTCTCCTTTATGGTGTAGAGCAACCTCTTGGGCGAGGAGCAATGCGTTGTAATATTGGAGCATTGACCTATTTCGAGAGTAGCATTGAAGCGTCTCTCTGTGACCTTTAACAATATTCAACAAGATTGAACAAGATTGCCATCTCGAACAACAGATGGCAAGTGGACAAGGAAGCCATTGGCTTATCGAGAGTCCAACAATTTTCTCATGTGTAGCCCGCCCTTATCAGATATTTGTCAATTTTATTTTTAAACATATTCACACTACTAGCATTAACACAATCATTTGGCAGTTTGTTCCATTTATCACCCTCTGTGAGAAAGAGTACTTTCTCATGTCCAACATACACTGCTCCTTAACTAATGCTGCTTTGTGTCCTCTGGTTCTACTGCCTTCTTTAAGTTTGAAGAACATATTCCTATCAACATCCTCATAACCGTTCACTATTTTAAACACTTCTATTTGGTCTCCTCTTAGTCTCCTGGTCTCTAGTGTTGTCAAACCACATTGTAATAAGCGACTTTCGTAACTAAGGTCTCTCAATTCAGGAATCATTTTAGTTGCTCTTCATTGTATTCTTTCTAGCTTGTCTATGTCCTTTTTACGATATGGCCTCCATGCTTGAATACAATATTCCAAATGTGGTCTAACTATTGCTTTGTACAGGGGTACAATTAGACGTTTCTCCTTATACGTGATAGTTCTCCTAATTAGCCCTAGAATTTGATTTCCTTTCGAAGCAGCAATCCCACATTGCTCCGAAACTTTCATGTCAGCACTAAATGTTACTCCTAAGTCCTTTTCTTGTGTGGTTCTACCTAGTACAGCATCCCCCATTTTTATATTCCTCGTCCATATTTCCATGTCCTATGTGTATACATTTACACTTCCCAAAATTGAATAACATTTGCCATTTTTCTGACCATTTAACTAATTTTTCTAGATCATCCTGTAAACTTTGTTTATCTGTATCATTAGTAACCTTTCTGAATACTTTTGTGTCATCTGCAAATTAGAGTACTTTGAAATACTGATCCCTGTGGTACCCCACTCAAAACAGATTTCCAGTTTGAAATCTCACCATCTACTATTACTCTGACCTGTTCTCTGTCTTCACTGCATCAGTTCGTCCAGCTACGTCGGTACTTCGCTTTCGTCTCTTTTATTTTACTGATTTTGTTTTCCTACATGCGTTTCTTTGGTGTCCTTTTTGGGGATTTACGATGACAGTGTAAACAGTATTAAATGACGATGGATGTTGGTATTCTGTCTTACAAGCATGTTACCATATTGCTGGTTTTTTACAGCAAGGAGTCATCGTTATTTCCACCGCCGTGGACGCCGAATACTACTACCTGATAACAGTGATGACTGGCTGGCAACTTCGCGCAGGCACCTCGGCCACGGTCGCTATGTACATTATCGGGTCACGCGCCATTAGTGAGACACTCGTGTTGGCCGACCCGACCAGATTAGTACACGAGTCCGGAGCCGAATGCTGGTTCCTGATTGCGACCACAGCAAACCTCGGCCAGCTTCTATACCTGCGAGTATGGCATAATTGTAGCGGGCTCTTTCCAGCGTGGTATGTCACATATATACCTTCCAATACATTGCCGACTGGCATACTGTTATTTGCCATTAAAACTGTCAATGTGTTTGTGTTCGTTCGTGTGTGCGTGCGTGCGTGCGTGCGTGCGTGCGTGCGTGCGTGCGTGCGTGTGTGTGCGTGTGTATCCGTGTGTGTGCAATGCTGTTGTTGTATGTGCGTGTGTTCGTGCACTGTTGTTTGTGCATGTGTTCGTGTCAGGTTTCTCAAGCAGATAACAGTTCGCGACATTCAGACGAACCAGGTGTGGAACTTTGTATGTGACGACTGGTTAACCCCGGAATTTGGAAAGAGCGGAATCATTAAATCATTGTACACGCGCGACGCACCCAGTCGCTTCTACGACTTCCGACTGACATCAATGCAGACCATGCGCAGTGAACATCCGTGGATCAGCATCTTTAGCCGGCCCGTCTACAAGACATTCAACCGCGCTCAGCGACTGTCGTGTGTGATGTCGTTTGCAATGATCGCCATGCTCACCAACATCATGTTTTACGGGAAGCCGCCAGTAGATATTGAAGAGGGTGCACTTGGCGGTATTGTTATCACATTGAAGCAGCTGATTATCAGCATCGAATCTTTCCTCATGTGTTTACCGACCAGTATCTTCATTGTGGCGATCTTCACGAATGTACGCCCGCGAGAAAGAGATAACATTTGCATAGAGTTCGACGTGCTGGAGACAAGGAAGTGAGTGTGTCAATGATTCGCACATTGCACTCGCACTCAAAGGCGCACGTACGCACGCACGCACGCACGCACGCACACACACACACACACACACACACTTTCTAAACAATCTGGGCTAAAAAGGTGAATTTTGATGAGAAAACAACTATGTTAAATTTCACAGCGATCCGTTGACACGATTTACTATACACCAATTGAACCCAAACATTTCAGCATATATATATAATGCAATATCTCGAAAACTGCTGAACCGATTAGATCAATCAACCGATTAGAGTTAGGATTTGGGTTAGACATAATGTTTGGGTTAGGGTTGTTTGAGCTGTATTTGTCAGTGAATAGACCTTGCCTCAATGTCACAGTGATAAAATTATGAAAATCGGTTCAGTAATTTTCGAGATTTCGTTATTTGTAAAATCCGACCGGTACGTCATTCGTACTGATGAAGTCGCCTTAATAAACGATGAATATTTTACAACGGTAAAAACAAGTTTGAATATGTCAAAATAATCTCTTCAACATGAAAACGAATTATCCTGTTCACTATGAAGGGCACGGGTACGAATCTGTGCATGTTAACCGAGAACATAAAAGTGGGGGAGGAGTGGCAATTTATATCTTAAATTCCATTGATTGTATGGCAATTAAAAGCATGTCATCAGTAGTGGACAACATTATGGAATGCGTTGCAGTGGAGCTTAAATTAAATAAAAGAAAACATGTAATCATAGGATGTATGTATAGAACCCCGGGATCAAATGTGGACATATTTAATTACACCTTAGATTTGTTACTACATAAGGTAAAAACGCCAAAAACAATCAATATATTTATATGGCGATTATAATTTAGACCTTCTGAAGCGCGATATTCGTACCGGAACAAAGGATTATCTGGATATCATGTACAGCTTCCATTAACTGTCAAATCTAGTCGAATTTATGAAGTAAGTGCTACCTTAATTGACAATATTTGTTACAAGTAGTTAATGATATCAGCAGTGGACTGTTAGTCACAGATGTCAGTGATCATCTACATGTTTTTGCACTATTATATAGACATTGATCGGCCAAAAGAAAAGTGTTTTAAATACGTGCATGATATGCGGGTGCAAAGAATATATGCATTTGATGCTGCACTGTGTGTTCAGGTCTGGGGTCATATCTTGAAATAGAATGATGTTAATAAGAGCTACGAAGGTTTTGTTAATATAGTCAATGAATTATATGGCATACATTGGGCGTTACAAATGGTGTGCATCAGAAATAAAGGAGAAAATAGGTATTGTAAAGGTTTGGCAAATGCGTGCAAAAAGAAGAACAATCTGTGTAAAAAAATATATTAAATGTAAATGACAAACAATTCTTGGCATGGTTATCGGCGATAAGCTTTCTTGGAAAGCACATATACAATCGGTAAAATCCAAATTGGCTAAAGCAATGTAACTCATTTATAAAGCCAATTTTTTCTTAAAGGCCTCTACTTTATGCTTATCACTTTTCTTGCCCCATATAGACTACTGCTCCGAGATATGGGGAAATACTTATCGAACAAATATAATGCCCCTATTCACTCTACAAAAGAGAGTTGTGAGAATTATTTGTAGAGCAAAAGCTCGTGACCATGCAATATCTTATTTATTAGTCTTAAATTTATAATTTTTTTCGATCTAATTTAATACAAAACATCTTTATTGATGTACAAAGGGAAATATAAACTATTTCTCAACAGCATTCAAAGATTATTTTATTGTAATGAAGATAGTTTGCACAACACAAGGCAAAGGCACAAATAAAACAATTAAAAGTCGTAATGCACTAAGGGCAAAATGTTTTTCTATCTATGGTATTATAATAATTAATAACACATTGGCAAGACCTACGCAATGCACTAAGAAACTGTAAAAATATTTTCGCTTTCAAAAAATGCACAAAACATTTATACTTGATAGACACAAAAGGGATATTTAATTCTGAGACGTAATATGTTTATTATATTAGCTGTTGGTATATTTATGCATTAATTATATGTGTTTTATCAGTATGATACAAGGGATTGTTATATAAAAGAGGAATAATGTGTGTGTGTGTGTGTGTGTGTGTGTGTGTGTGTGTGTGTGTGTGTGTGTGTGTGTGTGTGTGTGTGTGTGTGTGTGTGTGTGTCCAAAAAAAATATTTCAGCAAACAGCCTGGGCTATGGGATAAAATGTGCGTGCGTGCGTGCGTGCGTGCGTGCGCGTGCGTGCGTGCGTGGGTGTAATTCACGTCTGTAATATGCTGTGTTGCAGATCTTTCTGGCAGAAGAGGGAATCGATAAAACAGGACAGTTCCTCTTCAAAACCAGAAGGGTACATGTGCTTGCTGTCTAATTGGTCAGGCGCAACCTCCCTTATGAGTTTGACTTGTGCCTTAGCATGATATGGGTTGTATTGATGGAGAATGCTGTACTATTACTTACATGCACTAGACATTAGACCAGGGACGTATTTAGGGGGACATCATTGGGCTGTTGCCCCCTTTAGGGTAAAGTATTTTAATTTTGCCGTTGCGCCGTTACATGGTAGCATTGTAAACTAATATCACCCCTTGGCCTCCCTCGAGATCCTAGATAGCCACTGAATTAAACATATTTTGACACAGCAAAATGTTTGTTGATATCTAAAGCATCACACGTGCGCTAAGACATTTTATTGCATATATATGTTGTGTTCTTTCAGGTTTGATGACGACTTGATCATAACCATACGGAAGAAATCAAGTACAACCCAACGACATGTACATTTTTGCTTCACATATACTTGATTTATAACAAATAAATATGTTTATGAATGTTAATGTCTGACAGTACCATAAAATATGACCAAGACTAATTAAAATGCCAATGACATGAAAAGAAATAACATTAATCTTGTCAGTCTTGATTTGTAACAAGATTTGATAAAATTGGATGGGACAAGGAAGCCATTGACTCTGTTGCTCTGAACATTTTTATCAGCACTTATTGTTACTCTTGAGTCCTTTTCTTTTACGGTAGTACCTAGAACAGCATATCCTATTTTATTGTTTACACAAGCTCCCGTGTCCTTTGTGTAGGCATTTAAATTTCCCAGAATTGAATAACATCTGCCATTTTCAGACACATTTAACTAATTTGTCTAGATCGTTTTGTAAATGTTGTTTATCACCATAATGTTTAACCTTTCTAAACACTTTGAGTCATCCACAAATTTCAGTACGTTGCTTGTTATATTATCGTTCAATTCATTTATATATAATAAAGTGAAACCAAATGCATTTTTGGGGCCTTTGCACCTATAAGAGTACTTGAAAATTAAACATTTGCAACTATAATCAAGAATATCACGCAAGTAGTAACTTAATACACCTCGTTGAACACCGAAATTTTTTTTTACATGGGCAGCGCCGTGTTTGTTCTGAATCCTACGTCAAGAGTGCTGACTATTTTTCCAACAACTCAAACTTTAAACGCCTGATCGTACACGATTTTAGTCGCATACTTGCCAATAAGTTTGGACATATATTTGCGTCTAAAATCAACGTATTTGACAAGATAGTCCATTCAGTGTTTGCGTTGGGTCGAAGCCTTCGACTGAGGTACAGGCTGGAAGATTGTCGGTACCGCTTCAGGCTTTAACGTTCTCCGTCGTCAACGTTTTGAAAGATCTAGACCCATTAGTTGATGAAAATATATCAACTTCGAAACATGACTCTTCAAAATGGGCCGAACAAAGTCTAGCATATCGCGTGGGCTTCTAACCAACCCGCCCGCAACTGTGAATTCGTTGCTTCCCTACTGTCTGTTTTTCCAGAGGAAATAAAATACTCTATACCTCGCTGAATCATATTTACATCGAAATGCAGCACAGTAGAGCATTGTAAGAGTTTTTGTTGCGTGTAAATTCAAAATAAAACCAAATAAAAATGTAACTGCACATCTCAACCACGTTAAAGATAAACGCAATATGCACATAATACGTCACCGCCGCGTCGAGGGTTAAGGGGCTGCTCGCTGCTGATTGGTCAAAATTACAAACACTGATGAATATGTCAGCCTCCACAAAAATTACATTAGACCAGAATTTCGCACTTCTAAAACAGATTCCCAGTAAAATAATTTTGATTATATTTGCAAATGTTTAGTTTTTAGGCACTCTTATAGGTGCAAAGGCCCAAACAATGCCTTTGGTTTCACTTTAAGAATAATAAAGGTCCTAATACTGATCCTTGTGGTACCCCACTCAAAACTGATTTCCAGTGTGAAACCTCCCCATCTACTATAACACGCTGTCTTGTGTCAGTCACCCATTTTTGTATCCAGTCGATTAAGCCATCCCCGATACCATGGTTTTTGTATTTAAGTAATAATTTTATGTGACACTTTGTCGAAATCTTTTTTTGAAAATCTAAGTAGATACTATTTACTGGTAACCCTCGTTTATCCACGTAGTGACGTCTTCCAAAAAACATAACATATTTGTTAAACATGACCTCGCTTTTCGGAATCCATGTTGAAATGGATTTAATAATTATGACTAACAAGGAAGTCCACCATATGTCTTTAATAAACCTTTCTAATAATCTACAAATTACTGATTTTAAACCCACTGGTCTGTAATTCTCTGACTTATTTCTCGAAACCCTTTTAACCTTAAAATAATGGTATGATGTTTGCTTCTTTCCATTCAAAAGGAACCACTCCCTATTTTAATGACAAGTTGAACTCTCTTGCAAGTGGTATAATCGTTTGTTCACCTGCTTCCATAGTAGTTTTGGAGGAATTCCATCCACTGCAGGTGATTTATTATCATTCATTGCCTTTATTTTCTTAGTTACCGTTTCTGGAGTTATAATTAACTGCCTTAAATATTCCGATTTAGTATCCTAATACTAACTAATATCCTATATGTTAAAGTGAACTGAAGTATCCATTTAGGTCTTCCGCCATTAAAAAACCTTTTGACATTTTATTTCCAACCCTGTATTCTAGTGGTCCAACCTTGTCTCATACGATTTGTTTACTCCTGACGTATGCATAAAAAAACTCTTGCTTTATTTTTTATGTTACATGCACATTTTTTGTCATAGTTTCTTTTAGATTTTCTAATTTCAGCGGTAGCCGCATTAAGTGCTTCTTTGTAATTGGTGTAGTCTTCATCCTTTCTGATACGCCTATCAGCCGTCCACGCAGTTTGTAATTGGTGTAGTCTTCATCCTTTCTGATACGCCTATCAGCCGTCCACGCAGTTTGTAATTGGTGTAGTCTTCATCCTTTCTGATACGCCTATCAGCCGTCCACGCAGTTTGTAATTGGTGTAGTCTTCATCCTTTCTGATACGCCTATCAGCCGTCCACGCAGTTTGTAATTGGTGTAGTCTTCATCCTTTCTGATACGCCTATCAGCCGTCCACGCAGTTTGCTTGTACAGTGTTTTCCTAATAGCTTCTTTTGACAAATGTTTCTTTCTGGACTGTTTCCCTGGTTGTTTCAAGATAGCAAATTGTTCGATGATACTCTCAATTTAGTATTTTAGAAATTTAGAGTATCAATGAACAATTTGATTTGTAAAATTACAACGTCATATGAGCGTATTAAATATTTGTACTTTACCATTTTGTTCTGGTTCGTTCTGATATATATATATATATATATATATATATATATATATATATATATATATACATAAATATATATATATGTATACATAAATATATATATATATATATATATATATATATATATATATATATATATATATATATATATAAATTAACATGTTCGAAACTAATTGTAATTATCCTGCTTTCAGATGTCCGAACTAGATAAATATATTGCTTCGATTGGTTTGAATTCAAAGATGCGTTCCGAAGAGTCCGACTTCAAACAAGAGAAAATCCACGAGGCAGCGGATAAAGCAAAAGGACGGTAAATGTACGAGAGAGAGAGGGGGGAGGAGATAGAGTGAGAGAGGGGGGTCGGCACGGGGGGAGAATGAGAGAGGGGGCAGAGAGAGAGTGCGAGAGGGTGGGGCAGAGAGAGAGAGAGAGAGAGAGAGAGAGAGAGAGAGAGAGAGAGAGGAGGGATAGGGCAGGAATATAGAATGAGTGAGTGAGGGGCACAGGGAAATAGAGTGATAGAGGAGAGCAGGAGATAGAATGAGAGAGGGGGCAGTGAGAGAGAGAGTGAGAGGATGGTAGTTGACGAGAATGAGAGGGTGGCAGAGGGATAGGGTGAGAGGGGGAGCAGTGTTGTAGGGTGAGAGGGGGAGAGTGAGTGAGAGGGTGGCAGTGGGCGAGAGTGAGAGGGTGACAATGTGTGAGAGTGAGAATGGGTGAGAGTGAGAGGGTGGCAGTGTGTGAGAGTGAGAGGGTGGCAGTGGGCGAGAGTGAGAGGGTGGCAGTGTGTGAGAGTGTGACAGTGTGAGAGAGTGAGAGGGTGAGAGTGTGAGAGAGTGAGAGGGTGGCAGTGGGTGATAGTGAGAGGGTGACAATGTGAGAGAGTGAGAGGGTGACAGTGAGAGAGAGTGAGAGGGTGACAGTGTGAGAGAGTGAGAGGGTGACAGTGTGAGAGGGGGACTGTAGAAAAGTGTGGGGGGGGGCAGTGGGAGAGAGTGAGAGGGTGAATTATTTAGCATGTTGTATCCTACAGTCTTTACAAATTGCATTCGTCGTGGTATAATTTGCAGCTTGCCCTGGTGGTTCATTTACATCGCGTGGACCGTGACTCTGGGCACGGGCTTCGTGGCGTCGTTTGTCACCGTCATGTACAGTTTGACATACGGCTATAGGCGGAGTGTCGCTTGGACGGTGTCGTTCATTTCAACGTTCTTTCAAGACACAGGTATATTTGAACCAATGAAGATCATGGCCGTTTCCGCCTTCGTGACTTTCATCGTGGGTGCACGAGCTCAACCAAATATCCCCGATTCTTATACTCTCAACAGGGGTAGGTATAATAAATGTTGAGTTAACGACAATCAGCGTAATAGTAAACATTTGCAAACGTGTACGTACCTGCTTACCCAATTAACTGTAGATTATGTGTAAATGACGAGAGCCGATACATTATAGATGAGGATTTTGTTTTGGTCGCGAATTAACGGAAAACACCGGGACCGATCTATGTCATTATCACTAGTAGCTGAGAGCAGTACCGTTTTACTGCAGACACGGGTGACGAATTCGTTTCATCGAGACCGAAGGGTGCCAGGAAACGTTCGTCAGACTCGTCAAGTCATTCCATGTTCCCATCAGAAAGCGTCGTACAAATGGCGTCGTCGACTGTGAAGAAGGAAAGCAGAATGTGGAGATTATTCTCTGAATTCTGCCTTAGTGTTCTTCTAGTCACCATTGTGAGTGTCGCTTTGAATAAATGGGATCACGATTCATCTTACGTTTTCCGCAAATCACTGGTAGACACGTTTGTGCGTGTTAGGTACAACGGGAATCTTACTTTTTCCGAGGTAAGACCGTTGATAAACTTACTAGCAATGAACATGAATAGTGGTTATCTAGTGACCTATTCTCTTTCATTAAGATATATTGGGACTGTGGTTAGTACCATAATTTAATCTAGAGAGAGACAGATAGCTAGCCAGAGGCAGAGACAGCCAGACATACATTCATACATACATTCATACATACATACATACATACATACATACATACATACATACATACATACATACATACATACATACATACATACATATATACATATAGATACATACATGTATATACAGACAAACGCAGAGGAGAGATTGAGTTTTTATAATTATTAATGGCGGGTGATGCTTGCAATGTATAACTTGTTTGTTTGGATAGCGATCTTGTTAAATGATTACTCTTATGAGTCTTATCAACATCGAATTTTTTCAGGTGGCTTTCTTTGTAACTACAATTTGCGATCAAAGCTCAATGTCTTCACTCTGCATTATTGTGAATGGTACAAGTTATGTCAAAGTAATATATCCTAGCAAAAAAAAAACAACCGAACTAATCCATCCGGATTTTCATTCGCACATAAATTACGCAAGTGTGTTAAATAAAAAAATTATCTACGTCTTTCGCAGTTCATTAATATTTAGTCGTTATCGACAAGCACAAATGTGACACGATTGTTTCAGGTGAGAACGACCGACGAGATGTGGCGATACATGGAGCACAGCTTTGTGCCGTCTTTGCTCCTCAGCACTCCCCACTACGTCGCCGATGACACAAACTTTGTCGTTGGCATAGCTAGGATACGACAGCTCAGAGTTAGAGCCGGTATTGTTTTTGTTTCATGTTATCTAAAAGTGTAAATGTATAAATATATATTTTAATGATAGTTATAAAATTACTTTAATATATTTAGTAACGTAATTACATTAGATTACTGCCAAAACAAAAATGCTTCTCGAAACGAATCTAAATTACCATACAGCGATATACGTGTGCATAACGAGCGCCGCGACATTTTTTATTTTGCCCGGTTCTACGTGTGCGATCGAAAGACGACTGATATGTGCGCAGACGAATAACTGGACCTTCACATCAGTGAAGGAGCCAGCAGATTCTACCGCCAAATACGTGAAAAAAACGTGCATTCATTTCGGACACTGTGCTGCTTACTGAAAATATCGCCCGTCTGGACAGTACAACTCGGGAAAATTTACCCCCGCTGACACACAGTCATTGATTCACCTCGACGTACTGACGAGGAACAAAAATCTACCCCGCTGACACACAGTCATAGATTCACCTCGACGTACTGACGAGGAACAAAAATCTACCCCCGCTGGCACACAGTCATTCATTCACCTCGACGTACTGACGAGGAACAAAAGTCTACCCCCGCTGGCACACAGTCATTCATTCACCTCGACGTACTGACGAGGAATAAAAATCTACCCCCGCTGGCACACAGTCATTCATTCACCTCGACGTACTGACGAGGAACAATAGCCACTGAAGTGGTTTTAACTCAAGGGTGTTAACTGTAACGCCATTGTTTGCGGCTGAGTGTGTGGCACTCTCTGGGTGACACAACCAAACCGTGATGCCCAAGACTAAGCAGCCTAAAGATGGAGCCAGTGTAGGTGGTGCAACCACGGCCAAGGTTTTCTTAAGGTTCAGCTCACACGGGCCGTGCAACATTTGACTCGGCCACGGGCAAACATGTTTTTACTTTTATCAGGCGCATTACCGCGCATATATATAACAACAATATTGTTTTATTTACTTTGGAATTTCACACGGGCATGGAGGGTTTTCACAATTGCAAATTGCCCGTGTGAAAGGCCTTAAAAAAAACCTGACCACGGTCCCTGCTGACGACACGCACCTTGAAACCAACGCCGACGCGTACGATAATACGATTCACGTTGCGTTCGTCGAGAAGCTACTAAAAGAGCAACAAAACGCGTACCGTATTGTTTGGAAGCGATTATGCTTTAGATGTTGTATTTTAGGCGCCCCTGAACAGGTTTATATCCGTATATATGGCGCTATACAAATATAAGTTGTTATTATTACCAGACATGTTTGCAAAGCGCGGTCGCCGAGGAAATCGGAGGGTGGACTGTTTCATACGCGAAACAACCACGGCACTGACAGAACTCCGGATCAGCCTTCAGTACACACAGACTCAAGTCGAGGAACTGAAAGTAAAACAAGGAAAACATCGACGACCTGTCAAAAAGATGCTCGATTTCGAAGACACGACCAAGAAAATCGATCGAGACACTGCAATCTGCGGTTCGACGGCGTTTCTGAAGTCGACGCCGAGACGTGGGAGCAGACGGAGAAGAACGTACGCAGGGCAATGACAACAGCCCTAGAACTTTCTGAAGCACAAGTGCACGCCATCAACATCGAGCGCGCACACCGAACTGGCGGCTCGGGGACGAGAGCCAGGACTACCGCCGTCAAGTTCACATCGTACAAGGACCGCGAGCTGGTGCTACAGGCGGCGAAGAAGAATCGGCCAGCGCAATTTCCAAAAAAAATGCCAAAGCGCTGTACAGGAATATCATTGCATATACAATGTAATATAGTCAAATTACACATACAACTAATACATATAAAAACTAATTGCATATAATCTAATTACATATAAAAAAACGTTAAAAAAATAGCATAAATATGTGCACAATAGCGAATAGAATGAAAAGTTAAATAAGATTTATAAATAAAATGTTGCTATTAATTAAAGACTATAAATAATTGTTTTTAAAGAAGAAACAAATTTTAATTATTATTGCAATATTAACATGCGTACAATCATGCGTATATACATAAAGTGTGAATTGCGCAGTAAAATATCAAAATAAAATAAAATAACAGTAAAATGTCAGCGGTATTCTGCTTAAAACATGTGTGTTTTAAGAGACTGTTTGAACAACGATAGGTTTCGGCTGCACTTTATGGCAATTGGCAGCGAATTCCCAAGTCGAGGTCCAATCACTTTGAAGGACCAATCTCCAAAACTAACACGCTTTGTTCGGGGCACCTCTAGCGTATGTTGTTGGGACGAACGTGTACGCCCTGTACAGCATTGTCTCTTCAAAATGTTCGCAAGATACAGCGGTGCCTTGCCGTCGAGACATCGGAACACATGTACAAGGATCTTAAATTCGTTTCGACATTTGACAGGCAGCCAGTGCAATTCTTTCAGAATTGGGGTTATATGATCACGGCGAAGTGTGAAAGTTCATAAGAGATAGGTCAGAGTTAATAGAAAGTCGATACAAAAAGTACAAAATCAACTTAACAAAACTCTAGAAAAGAAGAACTGTTACAGGAAGAAACTCGAAGATTGTAAAACTAATACAAGAGAGACTTGGACAATTCTTATTAACATAATAGGTAAAAGAAAATCTGAAACAAAATATTCCAACGAATTTCGTGTTGGTGGAAATCGAGTAGTATTAGAAAGTAAAGAAATAGCTAACCATTTCAACAAATTCTTCGTTGACATAAGTACCAATTTATCAAACCTTATAGAACCCTGCCCGGGAACAAAGCCCACTGACTTCGTAAAAAGTAACGTATCACATTTACTGAGCAAGAAGTATTTGACATTGTGTCTTTGGGCAAAAGTAAAACTTCATACGGACATAAATCCCAAAGTACAATTGGTGTCTTTATCGACAAACAACTTTCGACACCGTTGACCACAACGTATTGCTAATTAAATTGCAATGCTATGGAATAAGAGGTTTGGCTCAGGAATAGATAAAAAGTTATTTATCCAATCGTAGACAATATGTATGCTACAATAACATTCAGAGGCAGAAGTGCGACGTCGGACACAAGCGGGAGCGAATGCTTGGAGAAAGGTAGAGGGAGTCATGTTGGACAGAAACATTTCGAAAAAGCTGAAAGGGAGAGTCCGGAGAACGTGTGTTACACCAGCATGCCTGTATGGTCTGGAGACAGTGGCGTTGACGGAACAAAAACAATAGAAACTGCAAGTTTGTGAGAACAACTGAGGGTGGACAGAAGAAGGATGCACGACCTGGGAAAAGAGGTTGGGATTCAATGCAGCTTAACATGAAGATTTGTGAGAAGCAGGATGAGATGGGCAGACCACTTGGTAAGGATGGATGCAGGCAAACTAGCAAAGAGAGCAGAGGTGGAAAAACATCAAGGACGCAGGAAAAGGGAAGGCCACAGCTGAGATGGGAGGACTGAGGAGGGACATGGGAAGACAGGGGTAGGATGAAAGATGGAGCCGATAGAAAACTATGGAAAGAAAGAATAGAAAGAGTGGCTCGACAATACGTTACCTGACCCTCACCCCTGTACAGTAGGGAACAAGGAGGAAGAGCACAACAACAGTAACTCAGAATTCAAGGAAATTAAGTGTGGAATCCCGCAAGGATCAATCCATGGCCCATTACTATTTATCTTTTACATAAATGACGTGTGCGATGTTTCAAAACTACTTCATAATATTCTATTTGCAGATGACACTAACATGTTTTAGTCGGCTAGTAAAATTGATGATGTAACCAATGTAGTTAACAACGAACTAAAACAACTAGGTCTGTGGTTCAGAGCGAACAAATTATCGCTCAATGTGAACAAAGCAAATTTTATAATGTCTAACAATAAAAACAACATAGAACAGATGTTCATATAGTTTTGAATGGAACAAACATTGAGCAGGTAACAAAATTCCTTGGAGTAACTATTGATGAAAACTTAACATGGAGAGAACAAATAAAAATGGTTGAAACAAAAATATCAAAAAGCATAGCAGTTTTGTATAAAACTATGCATATTCTTGTCAAGCGTTACACACATTATATCAATCACTCGTTAAATCACATATGTCATATTGCTGTGATACATGGGGAAGTACGCATCAATCCCTTGTTAAACCACATATGTCATATTGCTGTGATACATGGGGAAGTACGTATCAATCTAGACTCAGGAAACTATTTCAGTTATAGAAAAAAGCTTTACGGATTATTTATAACCTTAATTACCATGACCATACATCTGTATGTTTCCATAGCTCAAAAATACTTAAACTTTATGATTTAATTACATACAAGACTATGATTATACTATATAAAACAAACAATTACTCTTTAAATGATCGTGTTAAAGCATTCTTTAAACCAAGTTCAGCTATACACAGACACAGTACCAGACAAAGCAAACTGTTTTTTATGCAAAAATACAAACACCCCCTCAGAATATTGTCACTCACTATCAAAGGTATAGAAACGTAGAACAGTTTAATAAATGAAATAACTCAGCTGCCAAGTTTAACACCATTAAAAAAACATTCAAGTTGTAATTACTTACCGCATATTAAAAAAACATTTCACTGAAAGCAGCAACCGCTGCAGCAGCACACCATATTATGCACCTGTATTATGTTGCTGTTGTTGTTGTTGTAGTTGTTGTAGAATAAACTTTAATTCATTCATGATATGCCCAACATCCTAATATTTCAACTATTTGTTTTCAGGTCCGTGTTCCAACGGGCCACACCGTTCACTGCGCCACTCCTGCTTCACGCCGTACAACTTTGGAGCGGAGGACAAGTCTTCTTATTCGCCTTCCTGGCACAACCCCATCAGGAACAACGTGGTCAAACAGAGTCCGTGGATCTATCGTTCGGCCGACGAAACGGGCGCGCCCTCGATATGGGGCAGATACCAGTTGTTTTCTGGTGGTGGTTATGTAATCCCAGTATGGTCTACGCGAAGCTCGAAGATGATAGTGTCGCTAGAGACATTACGCAATGCGTCCTGGGTAGACGGGAAGACGAGGGCTGTGTTCTTGGAGTTCACAGTTTTCAATCCAGCAACTAATTTGTTTGCATCAACCGTTCTCGTGTTCGAGTTCAGTGGTATAGGAACTATCGATCCTAGTTACTACGACTTCGCTGTTTATAAACTCCACACGCTAGTAACCAAAGACGACATATATCGTTTTGTATTTGAAATGTTCTATTTGATTGTGATCAACATACACCTTTTTAAAACCGTTCTGCACATCTGGCACATGCGTCACCTGCTGTTGCAATATTTGTCAACGATTTGGACATTTGTAGATTGGGCCATCATTTTAGTCACATATACCCTAGCAGCTATCATCTTGTGGCGGAATGTAATTGCAATCCGAATTGCGGCAGAGATCAGGGAAGGTAGAGGCAAGACGTTCATATCCTTCTATCAACTTATGGTATGCGACACAGTTCTCACGTCGATGTTTTGTGCGCTCCACTTTTTGTTGATGATGAACGTCTTGAAGTGGTCTGTCTTCCTAGGAAAACGTAACATATTTTTCGCCTTTAACATCTCACGCGCCAGACGATATGTTTTCTATATAGCGTTTCTCTTCTGTGTGGTATTTATAATGACTGTTCTGACGTCACAAACCCTGTTCGGGTCGTATTGCGACGGATACAAAGACTTCGCCAAAGCTGTTGTGCATGTCGCAAGTTTGGTTAGATACAGCGTCGTCTGTAGCGAGAACGAATGTATACACGACTCGCCGTATGTCAATCTTCTGTTCTTCGGCCTCGCGGGGTTCTTCGTTATGCTGATGTGGCGCCTCCTGGTGTTGATGTGCGGAATCACGGCGCAGTGTGCGACGAGGATGTCACAGCAAGAGAAGGACGATCTGCTGTTTGTCGACTATCTCACTAGTCGGCTGCTGGTCCGCGTCGGTTACTGGACCATGGGCGACTACATAGCACACGTGACATCTCAACAACAACAATGGCAGGAAAAGCAACCCCGTAGTCGGCCACGGCGCCACACTCCATGGTACTTGCGGAATCTTCGGCCACCTCCAACTCTTCGGCCATCTCCGCGCAGGGAATCAACTACCGTGGCAACACAGACCACGCAGCGTCTGTATCCCGGGAAAGTGAACATCATTCAGCCGAATGCCTACGCCTTTAATCAAGGATACGCCATGGGCGAACATCGGACCCGTGTGAGGGGAATGTCACGTCCTGTTTTTGATCAAATATAAATAACACGGATGACATGCAGCGCGTCGACAAGTTTGGAACATTGTGGACGCACTGTTAGAAGCACATTGAACTAGAGATACACGGCATACACACTAATGACACTCCTAGACTCACATATTTATAGCAGTAGCAACAAATAAAGATATTTAATTGATTTGTCAGTGGATTTATGTTGGCATATTTGTTTGAATAAACACAAGTACCAATATATACACCCACCCACCCACCCACCCACCCACCCACCCACCCACCCACCCACACACACACACACACACACACACACACACACACACACACACACACACACACACACACACACACACACACACACACACACACACACACACACACACATGACTTTACTATGCAAGTCAAGTCAATGACCCTCAAGTCAAGTCCCAAGTCACCAGGATTGTTGTAGTTTGTCTGCATGTTATTTGTGGCGGGCAATTTAGGTAGATGTCGCCCCGCCACAACATTAGCCAATCATAATATGTACTTTAACAAGATTTTAACAAGATTTGCCATCCAAGCCAAAGGCCCAGATGGCAAGTGGACAAGGAAGCCATTGGCTTATCGAGAGTCCAACAATGTTCATCTACTTATAACCCGCCCTCCTGAGATATGTGTCAACCTTGTTTTTAAACATATTCACGCTGCTAGCAGTTACACAATCTGTAGACAATTTGTTCCATTCATTTATTGTCCTCTGTGAGAACGAGTGCTTCCTGACTTCATGACTATTGTATTCGGTGCGGCTGTTACAATAACATGGACTCGCTTGTGTACGTTTTGTGTACGTTTCGAACCATCAGCTTTGTTGGCAAGTTACAAATTTACAGCAATTTTCAAGTCAATGACGTCCAAGTCTAGTCTCAAGCCATCTCTCTGAGTTTCAAGTCATGAAAATGGGCGACTTGAGTGCGTCTTTACATTGTCTATGCTCATTTACACACCATAGTGAACTGGAGCAACGTGGAGTGAACTGGAGCAACGTGGAGTGAACTGGAGTAACGTGGAGTGAACTGGAGCAACGTGGAGTGAACAGTAGTAACGTGGAGTGAACTGGAGCAACGTGGAGTTAACTGGAGCAACGTGGAGTGAACTGGAGCAACGTGGAGTGAACTGGAGCAACGTGGAGTGAACTTGAGTAACGTGGAGTGAACTGGAGCAACGTGGAGTGAACTGGAGCAACGTGGAGTTAACTGGAGCAACGTGGAGTGAACTGGAGCAACGTGGAGTGAACTGCAGCAACGTGGAGTGAACGAAGTTTCAAAACGGCAGCAAGAGGATTTGAAACCGGATTCTCTCGATGGAGTCTGATGTTCTAACCAGTAGTAGCACATTGTGTCACTGGCATAATCACATAATCAGTACTGGAAGATCATAACATGTTGTTATAAATTGGGTTGTATCAACACGCTTTGTAGTTGTAGCTACGAGTAGACCTGGGAACACTGTTCAGTGTGCCCACCCGCTGTACCGTTTATATAAAACATAGGAATTCACAAATAAAAGTATAGGAATTATAATTATATGAATGACATAAATAGTTTAACCAAATCTCATTATTTACCGTTATTTCAGGTAATCACAAGAAACCTTAAAATCTCCGCAAAATTTGTGGAGATTTTAAGGTTTCTTGCGATTACCTGAAATAATGTTAAATAATGATATTTGGTTAAACTATTTATGTCATTCATATAATATTATTCCTATATTTAATGTTAGAAAATATAGAAATATTTTTAATCCTATATGTGTGCGCTATTTTGTATATGTTTTTTTACCTGGTGTAAATTTGTACCCCATTAATGTTAATAGGAAACACATTGTATAATTAGAATTTGCATATCTAGTGAAAACCATCTGTGACATTTATACCACGTTTACACGTGTGGCTCTAACGGATCGAGGTCCAACAGACAGCTGCACATACGCTCTTGCTTCCACATCAACGTGGAAAACAAATATTTAACAAATCCAACCCGCCCTAACAAACTGAATGGTCCGTCCCTAATCCGACAAACAAAAAGGCCTAAGCGGCGCTATCCACACTCGGCGTAAAGGACGCAATGTTAACTTTGATATTGTGTATGCCAGCAAAGAGCCATGCACTAGTTAGAAGCACTAGCAAAAATGCCCGTCCCCAGGATGACCAGGACGGGATAACTTGGTAGCTCATACGTGACAGTCATGATAGCAATGTTTACTAAATGCCTCGGGCCAATAAGCTGTCAATACGTTCTAGATTGTTTAAGGGAACATCAAACGTATTACCAGAAACAACCGCGTCACGCACGTGATGCAATACTCTTCTTCTTCTTCCCCTTGTTCCCTGCGGGGGGTCCAAGTCACTTGATTGCTTCTTCTACTTTCGTTGTTAATGTTCTCCATTTCCCTCTGTCTTCTGCGGTGGTCTTCCACTCTTGGCCGTTCATACCTGCCCTTTCAAGATCTCGTTTGACACAGTCTTTCCATCGCAGCTTTGGTCTTCGTCTTCTTCTTCTGCCACCCTCGTCCGCTTTCCATGCTTTTTTTGACGGTCTGTCTTCACCCATTCTTCGCACATGTCCTGTCCATCTCATTCTGCTTCCGGCTACTTTCATCTTTAGGTGTTTTTTTACGCCAATCTCTTCCTTCATCTTCCTTCTATCTTCTTTGGTTACTTTGCATATTCTTCCGACCCAGTTGTTTTCTGCTATCTGCATCTTCTCCTCCTGTCTCTCTGCCAGTGCCAGTGTTCCCAACCAGTATATACAGGCTGGTACCACGCAGGCTTCCAACACTTTTCCTTTTAGTTGTTTCTCCAGTTTTCTGTCCCACATAATGCCTTCCACTCTCCTCCACGCTGCTGCTCCTGCTTGCAGTCTCCTCTGTATTTCCTTACTACTTCCTCCATCGTCACACACTGTACCGCCAAAGTAAACAATACTGTTCACTTGTTTAATGGTCTTTCTGTCAACAACTACATGCAAGTCCACCTCTTGTTCGCCTATTAACATTACTTCTGTCTTCTCCAGATTCATTCGGAGGCCATGTTTTCTAAAGGTGTTACTCCATTCTTGCAATGTTTTCTATAAATCCTCTTTGTTATCAGCCACCACTGCAAGGTCATCTGCATATAGTATCTTCTTAAGTTGTTCCTGTTCAGATACCTTTCCACTGATCAGGTTCATCACCAACATGAAAAGCAGGGGACTCAACGCACTTCCCTGTCTAAGTCCTACTCCCACTCCAAATTGTTCCGATGTTTCTCTTTCAACTCTCACCACTGCTGTTGTCTCCTTGTACATTTCCTCAACCATTCTGACCTCTGCCTCTCTAACCTCCATCCATCTCATGACTGCAAATGCAAGTTCTCTCGGCACAGTGTCGAATGCCTTTTCCAGATCGACAAAACCGAATGCTACATCCTTTCTAAATTCTCTCCTTTTCTCAATAATTTGTCTGATGGTAAACAATCCGTCATCCGTTCCTCTCCCTTTCCTAAATCCCCGCTGATTCTCTCAGATTTTGCTCTCCATTATATGTCTCACCCTAGCAACCAGTATTCTTTCCATCCATTTTAAGGCTTGGCTGTATACTATAAACCTCGCGCGAGCGTGGTTTCTGCGATTGTTGGAAGTTAACGTTTTAAGTAGCACACTTTATTTACCAAAAAAAGCACCAAGAACCCTTGATGTACGGGGAATTTCGAAAAAAAAATAAAGGCGTTACGTTTCATTCGTGGGGTCGTAGATTAATCCTTGAAAGTTTGACGCCCGATGTGCAGCTTGAGAAGGCGGACTCAGGAGTATGGAATGCATTCTTTGACAGTTATGTAGCTCTCGTTGAAATATTTGGGAGGATGCGAGCAAGCCGCGCAACGATGGTGGACAGACGTCCGTGAGAACGTGCCCGCTGATAGGCGTTGACAGACACGCTCATCCAATATTGAATGAGGACAATGCATCTGCCGTTCGAGGATCAATTGCTGCAGGAAATGGATACACGTCTATTAGTAGCTCAGATTCACTATGTAACCTAATGCCTCACACCACGACACTAGATTACACAGTTGTACGATGTGTGCCAAGACGGCATGCCCAGTGATCTACATCAGCTACAGAGACCCAATACACTCGACGACACGATACAGGAAATCAATCCTGTCCCGTACCCCAACACACACACGCGCGCACACGCACCCGCACGCGCACGCACACGCACACGAACACGCACACGCACACGCACACGCACACGCACACGCACACGCACACACACACACACACACACACACACACATATATATATACAGCAGTCGTGATACTACTTGTGATGTAAGTCTCGATTGCTACAGTAGAGCGGTCATTTACTGCGATGCGACGCCACAGTGACAACTACAGGCGTGTGTTGGGGTGGGACCTCACGCTTGTCCACAAGGACAAATCGTTGGATGAAGAACGCATCACCTTCCAGTTCAGTAGTTTAGCGCTAGCATTCCGCCCAAATGAAGGAGATATGATACACTCGTAAACACTTATTACCGAAGCTTTATCGTTGCCAACACATGTCTACTTGGCTTATGATTAAATGGCTGTTATAACTGCAAAGTGTTTGCGTTTATCAATGAATAGTACATACGATCATCATATTACACGTGCTCCAATGGTTTTGCATTACATTGTAGTACTGTTTGTATTGCGATAATGCATCACTAGTTATGTTATTATTAATTGTGCTGTCACATAGTAAACGGGTCATTGAAGTATGGAAACAATCTTAATACACTGCAACATTCTATCACGTTAAATCTAAATCTCAATCTTTGTTATGCATATATGATATAGTGAAGGTTCATATCCAACTTTTCTCAGTGATGGGTGTCGAGTAGGTGGGTCGTGTTGTTCTCCATGGCCGGAGGAGGGGCATTCTATTAAGTTTTATTTAGACTCGAAAATGCACCAGATTGCAATAAAAATGGACACCCAAACCCCCTCTTAGATTTGTGTTTCCACATGAATAGATAGATAAGCCCCTGACCACTGAATAAAAAGACAGGAAGAAGTATTAATGACAACCAGGGGTAATTCTGTACCTCAGGCAGCATAGCCATCTGCGCACAACGGAGAAAATATGAAATAGGATCTTTGTAAATATTGTCATGTCATGCATTGTCAATGCTTGAGATATGTTCTAAATGTTCAACAGTATTTATAAATTGAAGTACAGCACATAATATTTATTGCATGCTTACGAAAAAAAATCCCAAATTGACTTTGAGCCCGAAATACAAAATAATTATCCATAGGCAGGTCTTTATTTCGGAGTTTTTCCCCTGGACACTGATTACAATCACGGCGACGTGGTTCTGGAGACGCATTTGGCGACACAAAACAATAATGTCCAAGTCCCTGTAGGCCTCGAAGATAATACAGAACGAAATTATTGCATTGACGAGGCATTTGACCGTATCAAGCCAAGAACAGTTTATCAGCTTTGTCCTGAAAAATGAATAGCAATAGATCCGAGAGGAATTCTTGGAGTTTCTCTTGCGTTACTCCGGAGAGGTCGAGCAGCTCGGTTTGGACTTCCAAAGATGTAGGCAGCGTTCCACTTACTGCCCTTCAATGTGCTGGTGTGTAGCAGTCAACACCACCACTACCTCCATGTATTGCGCATAGGATTTCTTTAATATCTCCCCAAAGTGGAGAAGCCCGAAAGCATCACAGGGAGGGAGGGATGGAGTGAGGGAGGGACGGAGGGGGATGGAGGAAGGGAGGGGGAGGGAGGGAGAGCTCGTGCGTGCACGCACGCGAATACAGAAATAATAACTTAAACTTAATAATAAACATTTTGTGCATCTAGTCTTGGATAATGAAGTATCTAAATGTTACTCTTAAATGCATCCAGACTGCTTTAACACTGTTTTGAGGGAGTTCTAAAGTCGAATAGTACTGGGGAAAAGAATATAAGTACTAACTGCATCTGGAATAAGGGGTATGATGGGCTGAGGAAAGTTGTCTCCTATTGATGATATTCACAGGAACAAGATATTTATTGATTTGAAGGTATTCCCACTAGATAATTACATCATGTAGTCATTATTTTTCTTTCAATTTAATAATCTAGTTAAAATATGGATATGCACGAAATTTTTTAATCTAGGAAAAAATATGACACGCATTTCATTTTCAGTAATCTTCGGGCTTCGCGCCATAGCCATGGCATACCAAATGTTCGTGTCAAGACAACATTTACCTATTTCGTTCATACGAATTAGAACTATATATCATAATCCGCTATTGCTCCAATTTCCCTTCAGCTTCGACCCTAAAAAAAATGGAATTAAACTGTTGACATTAAATCCGTTAATCCTGTCAAAACTTTCATGAACCAAAGTGTGCATAAACGATACCTGACTAATAAAACCTTTGCAGCGACATAAAATGAGTTTCGTGCTTTACTGTGTAGTAGTTGGCTCTGAAAAGAGCCGTTGTTTGTTTGTCCTGCCGAAACTGTTTAGACCTAGTTCGATTTCGCGCTGTGCTGTGATTTCTTTGGAAGAAGCACGCCTTGGATGTTGGGAAGAACGCCGCCTTGAGCAATCGTCACAGCCGACATCAACCTGTTGAGCTCTTCGTCGTTGCGGATAGCCAGCTGCAAGTGTCGGGGGATGATCCTCGATTTTTTGTTGTCCCTGGCCGCGTTGCCCGCCAACTCGAGCACTTCGGCAGCCAAATATTCCATGACAGCCGCCAAGTAGACCGAAGCTCCGGCGCCGACCCGTTCAGCGTAGTTGCCTTTCTTCAGGTGTCGGTGGATGCGACCAACTGGGAACTGGAGTCCGGCTCGCGAGGAACGGGTCTTTCCCTTTTGGCGAGTTTTACCTCCTTTTCCTCGACCAGTCATAGCTGCTGGTATAAGTCAACAAATGTATATCTTAATACTGCAAATAACGTTCAAATTCTTCACAGTAATGCGCTTTTATAGTAAACAACGCGTGCCGAAACAAGAAACGTCGACGGCGCGTGTTTATTACTCGGCACGATCACGTGACTATAACGTCCACCTCCAGAATAGTGCTTGCATTAAAATAATTGTGTGTGACTTTTTTTTTTACTTCTAAAGACGCGAAAAGGCAGCAAGAACCGCAAAACAAAGGAGGGAGAGCTTTGGCATTTCAAACAAGTCCACCCCGACACAGGAATGACATATTCGAACGAATTGCCAAGAAAGCGTCCCATCTGGCTCAATATCTCAGGAAGGCGGGTTATAAGTAGATGAACATTGTTGGACTCTCGATAAGCCAATGGCTTCCTTGTCCACTTGCCATCTGGCCCTTTGGCTTGGATGGCAAATCTTGTTACATCTTGTTAAATACTGCAAGCGAGCAACCATAGCCAGTCGCGAAATACAGACGGACGTTCGACTGCTTCTTCCAGGCGGCGAAACTTTTTCCCAACCATATTGAGGGGAGACGCCTCTGCCCTGGAAATTTCGACACGCGGGAGATTAACTGTTTTCTAGTTGGTACTCGCAGTTTGACACAACTAAATTGTCAATGCATGTTAATTTACTGTAGTAGTAATAATACACGGAAAGGTGGCAGTGTGTGTCTAACTGTTTCATAACGATTGACACTACTACGGGGTAGGTACTATCCACGCAGCATGTACGCAATAACTGAAGCACTCTGGCTCGATCAGTATTTGCTATCCGTACACCGGCGATTGTAATGTTTTGTTTTAAATTGCAATTACTGGGGAGGTGTACTACACATTACAATACAGTTTTATATGTGGGTATTTGGGCAGAATGGATAGTTTGTTTTGTAAATTGAACAAATAAGTTATTTTTTTCATTGAAATTATTCCACATATTATTATTAGGACATTTCACGTTCATGCGCACAAAGTTATTCTGCATCACTTCTTTTTAGGATTATTGTCTTGGGATAATATCAAAACATGAATTATGGGATGATCTGAGAACATTGATCAACGACACTACGTCAAGTCTCAGACCACATGAAATCTTTAAATGTAATCGGCTAGTGGATACCCGTGTAAATTTCTCCCGTGCTTCATGCTATACATGCCTATAGCCATCACATTGGCACTTAAATGACTCAGTGACAGTGGCTTGATAGAATCAAATTGAGGCGACACAAAGTAATTCTACTAAGTAGAGTCTATATATATATATATATATATATATATATATATATATATATATATACAGTACCGGCATAAAGTAACTGGAACAGCATTTTTGTCATCACTTTCTATGATACATTTAATTTATTATGGTCTTCCCTGTACACCAACCTATTACAAACTTATATTATGCCACAACTTATCTGAACATATTGTGTTCGTTAAAGTCATGTTTATTTACATATTTTTTGCAGAGATGCAACTTTTGACATCAACATGTGAAAATACCAATACTTGCGGTATAAATGCACTGTGTTTTTTATACATTATTTGTGCAGTAAACAATTATTTACAAAACAATACTAATGCAAATCTATTGCAAATTAACAAGGTGATGCTACTCCATAATGTCTTTGATCCTAGAATTTTTTTTCGTATTTTAATATTATTTGTTCTTGTTTTTTATACAATAATAGAAAAATCATCGCAACATCATGAAAAATGTACCAACAAAAATATTTATACCAATAAATTTACCAAATTGTATATTCATAATCATTTCACACTACAAGTACAGAAACAACAGAAAAACATTACTGTGTTGAAATACGCAGTGTAAATTTAAAATCGTGTGGTGACCCTTTGCCTTGATAACAGCGGAGCATCTTTTGGGCATATATATATATATATATATATCCACCACTGCCCAACCTCATGTATTCAGATGATGTGATATAGAAAGTTACACAAATATATGGTGTCACTAATATTAATGAAACATTACTTTTAAAAACATTAAGAAATTATAAATATGAAGGTCTAGGTGGTTAAATTTTCATTAATTGTATTCCTTATGCTGTTTGACCTTTTTTATTACCACCTCCTGTGTTAAAATATTAAAAAAATTGTAATCATGAAATATCCTGCTTCTTTCAATTATTATACAATTAATTTCTGGTAAGATTTATAGGCTTTAGAAAAAAACTATGTCATATCGCCACATAACTAGTATTACTGTGGACTCTGCTTAGTAGAATCACTTTGTGTCGCCTCAATTTGATTCTATCAAGCCACTGAGTCATTTAAGTGCCAATGTGATGGCTATAGGCATGTATAGCATAAAACATGTGAAACGGGATAAATTTACACGGGTATCCACTAGCCGATTACATTTAAAGGTTTTTATATCTATATATACTAATAGACATGTGTCCATTTCCTGCAGCAAGTGATCCACGAACAGCAAACACAGGTGATAAATGCTTTATGAACAATTATCAGGGTATAACATACCCAATAAATTTATAATTGTCTTTTAACCATGTTATCAGATGTTAGCGAAGCATGTCCTTATCAATTAAATTAGATGCAAGATCGTAATTGCACTAATTACTTTTAACACACCAGGTCGAAATCATCCTATTTGGTGACAATATTGGTGAACTTACTCATGATACCATACAAATGGGCGGCGGCATATTGTCATTGACGTTGTTGTGCAACTCAAAGCTGTATGTAACTTTCTTTATCACATTATCTGGACTGAATATGTATTGTTCTTAGTTAATTAATTGTAAACATATCAAGTAAAACATTAATCCTGAACGTCCCTGTGCCGTGGCGGTAGCTTACCATCAGACTCGATGAAGATAACGCCCCATCACCACGTTGTCAATGTTGCGACAGACGACTTTTTCACAAATACTGAATATTTTAGCGTGCGTTTACAATCTGACCATGCCACGTCAATATGTATACCTATCTATCATACATGTGACGGAACAAACATTACACTTCTACGTACACACACGCACACACACACACACACACACACACACACACACACACACACACACACAAATGCTACCATCGCCAACGCAAAACACCGCATACGGCGTCTTCCATTGGCATAGCTAATCAATATTTATGAACCCTCAACTATGCCCCTCGACTCAGCGACCCAGCGTGACTGCCAATGATGTAGAACACGGTTGGGAAAACAATTTCGCTTCCCGGCGAGTTGGCGAAACATGCTGTCATCGAAGGACGAAGGCCGTCACCAAACGTCACGAAGTACAGCACAGCAACGAGACGAGATATGTCGACAGTAGCTGAAGAAACGGCTCTTTTCAGAGCCAACTATCTTCTTTCAAAGAGAGTGTTGTTGGTGACTTGGACTGGGTTTGGTACAACGCTGTTAGTAACTTGGTCTTACAACAAAAGGAATGTACATGGCCGTAATCTCAGACATTTCATTTTGCACAAGGTTGGACCACTAGAAGACAGTGCTGGAAAAATTGTAGAAAATAAAGCACCTGAACATATTCCGCCAACAACTGCTGGAAACAGTAGAACAAATTGGCATACCACTTGCAAGAGTGTTCAACGTCAAATTCTTGTCATTAAGAAAGGGAGTGTTTCATTTTTGGATGGAAAACATCAAATAAGTAAAAAATTAGTTTAGCATCAGCGACGACATATGGTGGACTTCCTTGTTAGGCGTAATTAATTATAAATCCATAAACGAGGTCAGGCTGAGGAAATATATTTTTATAAAGCTGTGGCCATATCAAAGATTACTACTGTGTTTTAATTATGCGTGCGAGATTCACTGAAGCAAGGAAGCGCGCATAATTAAAACACAAAAATGTTTAACTGTAAGATGTTTGATTTAAATCATAGGAGCGACGGACTTTTGGTGAAACTGAACGACTCCTAGCCTTGGCGTTACGCGTAGAATGCGATGTTTTGGTTTTATTTTGAGAAAGTAAATTTTGACCACGTGATACATATATAGTAGATATATGAGAAGTTTTGGTGTTCTAGGTGGTCGTTTTCATGGATAGGTCACAAAGTAAAAGCTCGCCTCCAGATGATGCACAGCGTTTGTGAATGTATTCTTTTATCATTATTTATGGTTATGCAAAATAATCGTTACGGTCGAAGGAAAATACAACAATGGCAACATTGTCATTGCAACAAGTTATTACCAACAGGCAACTCTTTTTGGAAGAAGATAGTTGGCTCTGAAAAGAGCCGTTTGTTTCTTCAGCAACTGTCGACTTATCTCGTTGCTGTACTGGTGTACTTGGTAACGGCCTTCGTCCCTTCGCTGACAGCATGCTTCGCCAACTCGCCGGGAAGAAGCAGTCGAACGGCCGTCTGTATTTCGCGACTGGTTATGGTAGCTCGCTTGCCGTATTGAGCCAGATGGGACGCCTCCTTGGCAATTCGTTCGAATATGTCATGGACGAAGGAATTCATGATGCTCATGGCTTTGCTCGATATGCCAGTGTCGGGGTGGACTTGTTTAAGAACCTTGTAAATGTAGATGCCAAAGCTCTCCCTCCTTCGTCTATGTCTGCGGTTCTTGCTGCTAGAACGACCACCCTTCTTTGCAGCTGATGCAGCCTTTTTCGCGCCTTTAGAAGCAGTTTTTGGAGCCATTATGAAGCACGTCTATACGCATCAGCACTTCTCATTTAACTGTGACAGAAAACGTTACACATAATTCTTTTAAAGCAAGCACTATTCTGCAGGTGGACGTTATAGTCACGTGATCGTGCCGAGTAATAGACATGCGCAATCAACGTTTCTTGTTTCGGCATGTGTTGTTTACTATAAAAGAGCATTACTGTCATGAATTTGTATATTACTTGCAGTATAAAGATATTTTATGAGTTATTCTAGCAGTTATGACTGGTCGAAGAAAAGGAGGTAAAACTCGCCAAAAGGGAAAGACCCGTTCCTCGCGAGCCGGACTCCAGTTCCCAGTTGGTCGCATCCACCGACACCTGAAGAAAGGCAGCTACGCTGAACGCATCGGCGCCGGAGCTTCGGTCTACTTGGCGGCTGTCATGGAATATTTGGCTGCTGAAGTGCTCGAGTTGGCGGGCAACGCTGCCAGGGACAACAAAAAATCGAGGATCATCCCCCGACACTTGCAGCTGGCTATCCGCAACGACGAAGAGCTCAACAAGTTGCTGTCGGCTGTGACGATTGCTCAAGGCGGCGTTCTTCCCAACATCCAAGGCGTGCTTCTTCCAAAGAAATCGCAGCACAGCGCGAAATCGAAGTAAACAGATTCGTCAGGACAGAAGCAAACAACGGCTCTTTTCAGAGCCAATTACAATACAGTAAAGCATGAATATCATTTTAAGAGAATTAATTAGCGGGCATCAAGTATTTGCATCTTGGCCACGGCTGTCCGGCTTCTTTTGGCAGGGACTCCTCAGGGTCGCAAGACACTTTGTGAGGCCTTGACCAACTGTGTAGTTCACAGGGGCCAAATAATGATGTGCAGCCGGCCGGCGAAATTTTGTCCCCAACCATGTTGAAGCATATCTACTTCATTGACCAATGGCAGTCGCGCTTGGTAAAGACGACATGAATATTGATGAGCAACTGAAGTCGCGGACGGCGATCGCTCGCGGGGAGACGCCACTGGAAATTTCGACACGCGGGAGATTAACTGTTTTCGTGATGGCGTGTTGATAATGTTATTCATGGAAGGTGGTCATCGTTATCTTAGCATGTTTGCGTGTGTTGACGCACAAGCAAAAACCCTGCCAAGTTGTAGCAGCTATTTAGTACTACTGTCCCGACAAACACGCACGTTAGGCTCTACCAAGAAGTGAAGAAATGTAAAATCGCAGTTTGTGACACAACTAAATTGTCAATGTATGCTAATTTACTAATAATACACGGAAGGGCGGCGGTGTAAACTGTTTCATAATTTTCACTACGGTTGGGTAAGTACCATCTATGCAGCCTGAACGCAATAACTGAAGGAAACACTAGCTTGATCAGTATCTGCTATCCATTATAAAGTTTTTTGTTTTATTTTAAATTGTAGTTACTACAAATTACAATACAGTTTTATATGTAGGTATTTGGGCAGTATAGATACTCTTAGTAAATTGAATTTTGTTAAAAAATAGTTTTCATTTTCTTAAAAGCAAACAAATAAGTACATTTCTTGAATTGTTCATTGAAACTATTCCATTAGGACATTTCACGTTCATGCGCACTGATTTCAAAGTTATCCTGCATCACTTCTTTTTAGGATTATTGTCTTGAGATAATCTCAAAACATGAATTATGGGATGATCTGAGAACATTGATCAACGGCACTAAGTGAAGCCTCAGACCACATGAAATTTTAAATGTCGTCGACTAGTGGACACCAGTGTTAATTTCTCACGTGTTTCATGCAATAACCATCACACTGCCACTGAGTCATACACAAAACACAGGAAAACATTTAGCAGGTTTATTTTGCTGTAATAAACATACGCAAGTTCATAACATTTTGGCTACAAATTATTCCAGCGTGGACGCACCCACAAAACAGAACATGTGGCACCGATTACATTGCCACTACGCACGCACGCACGCACGCACGCACGCACGCACGCACGCACGCACGCACGCACGCACGCACGCACGCGCACACACACACACACACACACACACGTTTATATACAGGACAAACATGACTGGCCGCTCATCGTTTGGGACACCCGATTTGTTGTCCCAGAGATACCGCCAAAAAGACTGGAGCCCACGGAATACGCACAAGAGGAGTGTCGATTGCGGGGAGACTTCCAGTAGGGCGGCCCTTTCTGATGCAGAGTCATCAGTCATAAAAACAGCTGGCCCATTGCTTCCCCTACCAAAGAAAGCGTCGTTGTCCATCATGTTCATATACATTCATAAAGCTGTCACAGTGCTCTGTGATTCGCTTGTCACAATCAGGACACCCAAAGGCAATATTCCGACACAGCTGTGGGTGAAAAGACCGAACACACTACATTGGTTTCTATCCATGTTCCCACTGGCATCACAATGTTTTACTAACCTGTGCACACGTCGCATCAGCAGGGTACATACTGCTACTACAACCTGATTATCATCAGCGACTTCCATGCTTATGTAAAGCCTTACCAATTGTGACTGCTTTGGTGTAATGTTAATTACCGAATGTTCACTCAAGTCATGTTCACTCAAGTCATGCTCACTCAAGTCATGCTCACTAGCATTAGTTGTCGCTGTAGAAAGTAGATATCATCAACAAACTGCTTCAACTGTGACACATTGGCCTTGCCACCCCTGCTGTCACCATACCTTCCCTTGAAGAGTCTGTAGTACAACCTGTTCGGTGCAGAAGTATTGCCTATTGAAGTATTTACATAATCAGAATATGGGAGGGCACATGTAAAACAATTACTGGGAGATTTCACTGGAAAGTTAGCAAAATGACTTTCATGTCTAACTCGCCCCTTATACTTAGACCAATATGGCTTAGTGCTGCTACTTTGTGTTATGGGAAGCATGGCAAATGTAATAACACTTCAATATGGCTTAGTGCTGCTACTTTGTGTTATGGGAAGCATGGCAAATGTAATAACACTTCAATATACCGCCATAAGTACATACAGCAATTTTCACCTAAATAATTGTTTTCTTAACGGAACGTAGATATGACACATCCACTTGATATACATATGTTCCCTATTCCATAATATATTGTCTATATTGTCTATATGGCTGCAATGTTCTGGTGTTGTTCGTAATGCAACATATGTTGGCTTGGTTCAACCGCAGTAAGATTAGTGCATCATATTTCCAACTGATAGAAACATTCAATCCGCCCCATGCACCAACCTGTCCAGGTCTCCCCTACACGTAACATCTACAATTCACAGACTACTAAACACTAATAACGATACTACTGTCTCCGGCAGCCACCCGCAACACTAACAATATCACTACTGACTAGTATTTACCATTCACACCGTGTATGTGGGGGTCTCTCCACCACACCAATACTTAATAGGATATACCACCTTAAAAACCCTGTTTACACAACTGAGCATTTTGTGAAGATGAAAAAAACACTTAAGGCAAAACCTTGTGTACAATTCTGGAAGAGGGAAAAGCTACAAAGCACTATGTCCATCCCCTCTATGCAATCAGTGTTTTAAATGATTTACCACACTAAATTGCAATAAAAACCCGTGGCACAATTTACCACAGGGTTACTTAATAACAATTCCACACATGAATGCATTTAATTTTTGCAATGTTTTTGACTACATTTCCTGTGAAATAACTTTCCTGTGAAATCACCCTATTAAGAGTTAATAGAGTTATTTTGACAAGTAATAGAACCTTCACATTACCACCACGCTACATGGTAGATTATAATGGAACTTAAAGATTCAGGTAAATCCGAGACCATCACGCTATTTACTACATAGGCCTGTGGCTCTGCGAGCCAAATATTACCGTTCCATTATAATCCACCAGGTAGCGTGGCGGTATAATGGGAAATATTCAATCAATCAATCAATCATTTTTATTTCAGAAAAAAGTACATGCATTATGCATTATGACTAGCACTATATCTCATAGATAGGCTGAGCATAATCCTAAATGTATTGTTATAAGGAACAATAAAGTGCTGCATAGCGGCGTTTCTATAATTAGCCCATAAGGAACATAATTACACATAACTACAATAAGATGCGAACAGCTTTTTCCTCACCTTTTTTAACAGGAGTAAAAATTCCTGAGTAGAATGTTACTTACATACAGACTTTGGATTTTATATCATTTTCTTCTGACAAATCATCATAAATTATATGTCCAAGATATTTATAAAATGTTGTTGTATTCGATACTGCACCACCAAACTTAAAATCTACTAAAAATACAATTTCGAACTACTTTAGTGGAGAGATTTGAAAAAATTTGTGAAAAGAAGTTCCTGAATTTTAGCAGCTAGGTACATGATCGCAATTGCATTCATTAATTTTGACACACAAAGTCGAAATCTTCCTATTTCGTTACAATATTGGCGAAATTACTCTCGATACCACGAAAATGGGGGATGGTAAAATGGACGATGTTGTTGTGCTACGCATATATATATATATATATATATATATATATATATATATATATACACCCAGCGCGGCTGCCATTGGCCAATGACGTAGATATGCCTAAACTTGGTTGGGAAAAAAAATTTGCAGCCAGCCGTCATATTTGACAGGCGATAAGAGGGTAAAATAGTTGACCGGCTGCACATACTATAAACTCAAATGTACCCAGTGTGCCAATGTCCTTTTACCCGTATCTATGCACGTGGATGACAATAATCTAGTTACTTTGTTGAATTGAAGTAATTATTATTTAGTAATTATTATTATTATTATTTAGTATTAGTAAAAAAACTGCTCCCCATGCATATACTGATAAAATGCGTGTATCATGTATCAACAGTATGAAGTAGGGCAATGTTTTACATAATCCAAACATTGTTCGTGATCAAATACGATGGACATTCCGATAGCTGCGTCATTTTATCTAACAATACAAAGCGTAATAATTGTATATTATATTTTAGAAAATATGGAAGAGTGACATCACTGACACGATATCTAAACAGTAATAGAATTACAGAATCTTAGTAACAACAAAATACATTTTTATTGCAGTCCTACACACTTGGCAGTTGTCGTCATTTCGTCGAAGTGTACCCCGGTTGTACGCGTGCCTGGATGCGTGTTTATTCAAACACAAGTAGCAACGTAAATTCAACTGAAACAAACTGAACATCTTTATTTGCTTCTATTGCTACTGCTACAAATATTACAATTACTATTGTGTCTAAGACTGTCAACATTAGTGTCTTTGCTGTGACCAGTGTATCTCTAGTTTAGTATGACTCTAGAAGTGTGGCCACCCTGTTCCAAGAGGACACCACATACTCAGCTGAGTAAATGTCGTGTTCTTTATAATTGATTAAATGCAGCACGTGAGCTTCTCATAGCGTTTTCCTGATTAAAGGCGTAGGAATTCGTCAGAATCATTTTCCTGGATAAAGATGCTGCAATGTCTGGGTCGCCACGGAAGTTGAGTCCCTGCGCGAAGGTGGCCGAACAGTTGGAGGGTCACTAAGCGGAGGTGGCCGAAGAGTTGGAGGACTCCTGCCCGGAGGTGGCCGAAGAGTTGGAGGGCTCCTGCCTGGAGGTGGCCGAAGAGTTGGAGGGCTCCTGCCCGGAGGTGGCCGAAAAGTTGGAGGGCTCCTGCACGGAGGTGGCCGAAGAGTTGGAGGGCTCCTGCCCGGAGGTGGCCGAAGATTCCGCCGGTACCACGGAGTGCGGCGTCGTGGCCGAACCCGGGGTTGCGCTTCCGGCCATTGTTGTAGCAATGCCACGTGTGCTACGTAGTCGTCCATGTTCCAGTAACCGATGCCGATCAGCAGCCGACTCGTGAAATAGTCGACAAACTGCAGATCGTCCTTCTCTTGCTGCGACATCCTCGTCGCACACTGCGCCGTGATGCCGCATATCAACACCAGGAGGCGCCACATCAGCACGACGAAGAACCCCGCGAAGCCGAAGAACAGAAGCTTGACATACGAAGTGTCGTGTATACATTCGTTCTCGCTACAGACGACACTGTACCTAACCAAACTTGCGACATGCACAACAGCTTTGGCGAAGTCTTTGTATCCGTCGCAATACGACCCGAACAGGGCTTGTGACGTCAGAACAGTCATTATAAATACCACACAGAAGAGAAACGCTATATAGAAAACATAACGTCTGGCGCGTGAGATGTTAAAGGCGAAAAATATGTTACGTTTTCCTAGGAAGACAGACCACCTCAAGACGTTCATCATTAACAAAAAGTGGACCGTACAAAACATCGACGTGAGAACTGTGTCGCATACCATAAGTTGATAGAAGCATATGAACGTCTTGCCTCTACCTTCCCTCATCTCTGCCGAAATTCGGATTGCAATTACATTCCGCCACAAGATGATAGCTGCGAGGGAAAGTGTGAGTGAAATGATGGTCCAATCTACAAATGTCCAAATTGTCGAGAAATACTGCAACAGCGTACGACGCATATGCCAAAGGTGCCGAATAGTTTTTACAATGTATATGTTGACCACAATCAAATAGGCAACTTCAAATACAAAACGATATATGTCGTGTTTGGCTACTAGCATGTGCAGTTTATAAACAGCGATGTCATGGTAACTAGGATCGATAGTTCCCATATCACTGAACTCGAACACGAGAACGGTTGAAGCAAACAAATTAGTTGCTGGATTGAAAACTGTGAACTCCAAGAACACAGCCCTCGTATTCTCGTCTACCCAGGACGCATTGCGTAATTTCTCTAGCGACACTATCATCTTCGAGCTTCGCATAGACCACACCGGGATTATATAACCACCACCAGAAAACATGTGGAATCTGCCCCATATGGAGGGCACGCCAGTTTCGCTGGCCGAATGATAGGTCCACGGACTTTGGTTGATCACTTTGGAGTTGTTCCTGACGACACTGTGCCAGGAAGGCGAATAAGAAGACTTTTCCTCCGCTCCAAAGCTGTACGGCGTGAAACAGGAGTGGCGCAGTGAACGATGAGGCCCGTAGGATTTGGAACACGGACCTGGAAGACACGTGATAACATCATTATGGGACATTATGATTAAACTAGAGTTTTATGCATTTACAGTTCCTTTTTATTTCATTAGCTACATATTTTATTATCTAAAATTAATATTCATTTTCTTATGATCAATATGAAAATATGTTATTTTACACGCACGCGCGCAAACAATCACACTATCTACAACTGTAGGTAACAGTAATGACAGCAACCTTTGCATCAGCGGCGATTGATAACGAATTATTTTCGTTTCACTAGCAGTTGAATTTCATTACGTTACCAGAAATATAGAACTTTAACGATTAACATTAACATATTATCTTTAGCACATTTACATTGATAGATAATACGAAAGGCAATACCGGCTCTAACTCTGAGCTGTCGTATCCTAGCTATGCCAACGACAAAGTTTGTGTCATCGGCGACGTAGTGGGGATTGCTGAGGAGCAAAGACGGCACAAAGCTGTGCTTAATGTATCGCCACATCTCGTCGGTCGTTCTCACCTGAAACAATCGTGTCACAATCATTGAGGCGTAGGAACGAGTTGCAGAATGACTTGATCGATGTATATCGTTAACAAAAACAACCGTCATTCTTTAACATTATATGCGTGTTAATATGGTTTTTAAATAAGCATACATTACATGAAAAACAACATGGATATTATTAGCATTGTATTTTTTCATGTTTAGGCATTAAATATGGAGGTCACCAGCGGAATACGCACACACGCATTATATTGAAATAGTGATATTTTAATTGACGGCTACGAGTTTTACTCGACCATAATCTTACCTCGGTAAAAGTCAGGTTCCCCGCGTGCCTCGCACGCACAAACGTATCTACGAGTGATTTGTGGACATTGTACGATGATGCCGGAGTCCGATAATTCAACACCATTGTCAGGAACAAGGCAAGAAGAATAGACAGGGCAAAGTCACTCAACAGTTTCCATAGTCTGTGTCCATTAGTCACAACCGATGCCGCCATTCGGACAGTCCAATCCGTGGGAAACAAGTAATAACTCGACATGCCCGAGGAGCGTCTCCTGGCAACATTCGTGTCGACAGAGAAAAACGCTTCATCCACGCCTGGAATGAGACAAGGTTTTTTTAAAAAAATAATGATATTAATAATGTGTAGAGTTGCACGCTAGACATGCGTCAACACTTGTGCAAATGTTTATTATTAAAACCGTCGGTATTAAGTAAACATGTAGTAAACGTACCTCTGTTGAGCGTGCACGAATCGGGAACGTTAGGTCTGGCCCGTGCACCTGTGACGAATGTCACGAATGCAGCAGCGGCTGTGATCTTCATTGGTTCAAATATACCTGTGTCTTGAAAGAACGTTGAAATGAACGACACCGTCCAAGCGACACTCCGCGCATAGCCGTATGTCAAACTGTACATGACGGTGACAAACGACGCCACGAAGCCCGTGCCCAGAGTCACGGTCCACGCGATGTAAATGAACCACCAGGGCAAGCTGCAAATTATACTTAGTTAATACTAGGTTACTGTCCCTTGCAGTGACATTATAACACAACAGACTTGATACGACAATACACACGTTGACCACAACCACAACCATTCAATTGTTTTATCATATCCATGGACGGATCGTGCCCCGAAAAAGGGGGTGTCAAGTTTACAAAAAAGACACCAGGCGGCAAGATTTCTAGTCATATACTCAAATTTATATTGGGTGAATGCGACCACGCAAACACGCACGCACGCACGCACGCACGCACGCACGCACGCACGCACGCACGCACGCACGCACGCACGCACGCACGCACGCACGCACGCACGCACGTACGCACGCACGCACGCACGCACGCACGCACGCACGCACGCATATACACGCATACACACACTCTCGCTCTCTCTTTTTCTATATGTCTCTGTTTGTACGTCTGTCTGTCTCCGTCTCTCTGCCTGCGTGCCTGCGTGCCTGCGTGCCTGCCTCTCTGTCTCTAAAAAAGACTCAAATGTAAGATACCTCCAATGGTTTCTGGGACAAGGAATTTCTACAAAATGTGAGGTTCGCATGTGAGGTTCCACCCAATGAATATGTCTAGAACATTTACCGTCCTTTCGCTTTTTCGGCAGCCTCGTGGATTTTATCCAACTCGGTGTCGGACGCTTCGGAAGACAGAGTGACGGGACTTTGGGATATTGGTGTGTCTAATGTCGATACAGTTCCAGAGGTGGCGAGCGAAGATCTACTTAACACCTTTGAAGTGAAATATTTGAGGTAAGATATTAATGCCGTTCTGGCACATGAAAGTAGGATAACTATTTTCGAATTTGACTAGTATTATAAATTGTTGCATTCAAGGATAATGTATCGCATATTTTTATTACGTGTGGTGTATGACAAGACCCAAGCACTGTAACATAGCACGCACGTAGTACTGTAGTTAGTACAAAACCAATAATAATAATTATATCAAATATTACTTCCTTCCATATGTCATTTATAGTAATGCCCTTTTGTGTAACCGTACAATATATTCAATGTATGACCAATATTTACAGCTCGTGGTGTCGTCCTAGGTTTAATCTGTCTCAAAGTTATGAGCAAATCATCGTCAAACCTGAAACGAACACAACAGTGCAAGCAACACATTCTCGTAACACATTCTCGTAACACATTCTCGTAACACATTCTCGTAACACATTCTCGTAACACATATCTGACTCTTTAAGCAATCGTTGCACGTTTTGTTGCAATTAACAAGAATATGAATCATTGCCTAGTTCTATAATGTAAGTAATTGATGGCATAGCACTACAGAAAGATAAGTTATGATTCCATGACAAGGCCCATGTCATATTGTTAAGGAACACTCAATAATTCTGATTAATCTGATTAATTAAACAGCAAACACACTTACCCTTCTGGTTTGGAATCGGACGTGTCGGTCTTTGTTATCGAGTCCTTCATCTGCCAGAAAGATCTGCAAAACAGTATGTAGCGGCCAAAAGTAAGTAACATGATAATCAATACATTATTGCCACAACAACATACGACATATTAGACGTATGGCCAACTCGTCGTAAAATGTATATCTGATAAATGCAAGTGATTGTTTAATCAACAAAATATGTATATGCCATATTGAGACACTCACTTCTTTGTCTCCAGCACGTCGAACTCTATGCAAAGGTTATCCCTTTCTCGCAGACGAACATTCGTGAATATCGCCACAATGAAGATACTGGTCGGTAAACACACGAGGAAAGATTCGATGCCGACAATCAGCTGCTTCTTCGTGATAGCAATACCGCCAAGTGCACCCTGTTCAATATATGCCGGCGGCTTCCCGTAAAACATGATGTTGGTGAGCATGGCTATCATTGCAAAAGACATCACACACGACAGTCGCTGAGCGCGATTAAAGGTCTTGTAGACGGGGCGGCTGAATATGCTGATCCACGGATGTTCACTGCGCAGGGTCTGCATTGATGTCAATTGGAAGTCGATCAATCGACTGCGTTTATTCTCATTTGCGAACAGCGATTTCTTGACGCCGTCCACGCCAAATTCCGGGGTTAACCAGTCGTCACATACGAAGTCCCATACCTGGTTTGTTTGAATGTTGCGAACCGTTATCTGCTTGAGAAACCTGGCACAAACACATTTAACAAGATTTAATTAGATTTGCCATCCAAGCCAAAGGTCCAGATGGCAAGTGGACAAGGAAGCCATTGGCTTATCGAGAGTCCAATAATGTTCATCTACATGTAACCCGACCTCCTGAGATATGTGTCAACCTTGTTTTAAACATATTCACGCTGCTAGCAGTTACATAATCCGTAGACAATTTGTTCCATTCATTTATGGTCCTCTGTGAGAACGAGTACTTCCTGATATCCAATCTACACTGACCCTGTATTAATGTTACATCATGTCCTCTAGTTCTATTATCTTTCTTGAATGAGAAAAACATATTTCTATCAATATTTTCATACCCATTCAATATTTAAAAAAACTTCAATCTGATCTCCAATTAACCTCCTTGTCTCTAGGGTTGTTCTTTCAAGCATTGTTCATAACTAAGGAATCTAAGTTCTGGAATAATTTTAGTTGCTCTCCTCTGTATGCGTTCAACCGTATATATATATCCTTCTTACGATATGGTCTCACGCTTATACACAGTAATCTAAATGAGGTCTAACTATTGCTTTAGAAAAGTCTTTTTCTTTTACAGTAGTACTCAGTATCTCCCACATTATAGTTTATATCCAAGTTCCCGTGTCCTGAATGCAGGCATTTACATTTCTCGAAATTGAAACGCCTGATCGTAGATGATTTTAGTCGCATACTTGCCGATAAGTTTGGACACGCTGCTTTCGTCTAAAATCAATTTATTTGGCAAGATAGTCCATTCAGTGTTTGCGTTGTGTCCAAGCCTTCGGCTGAAGTACATGCTGGAAGATTGTCGGTACCGTTTCAGGCTTCAACGTTCTCCGTCGCCGACGTTTTGAAGTTGATGAAAATATATCAACTTCAAAACACGACTCTTCAAAATGGGCGGAACAAAGTCTAGCATATAGCTTGGGCTTCCAACCAACCCGCCCGCAATTGTGAATTTCTTGCTTCGCTACTGTCTGTTTTTCCAGAGGAAATCGAAAAAAGACAAATCTCTGCCTCGTTGAATCATGTTTACATCCGAACGCTGCACAGTAGAGCATTGTAAGAGTTTTTGTTGCGTGTAAATTCAAAATAAAACCAAATAAAAATGTAACTGCACATCTCAACCACGTTAAAGATAAACGCAATATGCACAGCCTACGTCACCGCCGCGTTGAGGGTTAAGGGGCTGCTCGCAGCTGATTGGTCAAAATTACAAACACTGATGAATATGTCAGCCTCCACGAAAAATTACATTAGACCAGAATTTCGCACTTTTAGAACAGATTCCCAGTAAACCACTTTCGTGATAATTTTTATTGTAGTTGTAAATGGTAAGTTTTTAGGCACTCTTATAGGTGCAAAGGCCCAAAACAATGCCTTTGGTTTCACTTTAAGAATAATAAAGGTCATAATACTGATCCTTGTGGTACCCCACTCAAAACTGATTTCCAGTTTGAAGCCTCCACATGTTGTCAGTCACCCATTTTTGTATCTAGTCGATTAAGCCATCCCCGATACCATGGGTTTTAATTTAAGTAGTAATTTTCATGTAGCACTTTGTCGAAATCCTTCTGAAAATCTAAGTACATAATATCTACTGGCGATCTCTCGTCTATCCACTTAGTGATTTCTTCAAAAAAGAAAACATAACGTATTTGTTAAACATGACCTCGCTTTTAAGAATCCATGTTGAGATGAATTTAATAATGTATGCCTAATAAGGAAGTCCACCGTATGGTCTTTGATTAACCTTTCTAATAATTTAAAAATCACTCACTTTAAACTCACTGGTCTGTAATTATCTGACTTATTTCTCGAACCCTTTTTAAATAATGGATTGGTGTTTGCTTCTTTCCATTCAAAAGGAACAGCTCCCTCTTTTAATGACAACTTGAACACTCTTGCAAGTGGTGTGCTGATTCGTTGTACGGTTTCCATTAGTAGTTTTGGAGGAATTCCATCCACTCCAGGTGATTTACTACTCTTCACTGCCTTTATTGTTTAGCTAACATTTCTGTATAAAAACTCTTGTTGTAATTTTTTATGTTGCATGCTAGTTTTTGCTCATACCTTCTTTTAGATTGTTTAATTTCAGTCGTAGCTGCATTAAGTGCTTCTTTGTAATTTGCATAGTCTTCATCCTTTCTGGTACGCCGATAAAAAGCCCCCACATAGTTTGCTTGAACACTATTTTTCTAATAGCTAAGTGTTCCTTTCAAGACCGTTTTCCTTGTTTTTTTTAAGGGAACACATTTTTTTATGATACTCTAAGTTTCATATTTTAGAATGTTCCAACATTCAATTGCGATGTTATTCCAATGTTGGTTTGCTAAGTAGTTTCTCTTATCTTTATAGCTACCTTTGTAGAAGTTTCTCATCATATGCGTTTTTTATTTTTACTTTCTGATTTTACATTAATGTTATTTTACATTAATGTATTTGATTATGATCACTGTTACCCAATGGTTCATGTATTTTTGCTGCGTCCACACATTTTTTGTGATGACAAAACTATATCTAATACATTCTCTCACATCGTTGATTCTACCAGATGCTGAGTAAAGAAGCTATCCTGAATTAAAAATAGAAATTGTTGGTCCTCACCCCCTGTACTCTCTAGAGAGTTCCTTTATATGTGCCCATGGTTAAATTATCCCTTCATGGTACATTCCCCTTTACTCATTTCCTTTATAGCGCTTTGTATTTTGTGTTATCCTCTTCGTTTATGTTTGGACTTCGGTAAACTAATCCAATGGTTAATGTTGAATTTCCTGACACTATTTTGCACCAAACATTTTCATCGCAATCCTTTCTAATGTTATTTCATAAGCGTGAATAGCTTCTTTAACATATAAAATAACTCCCCCTCCCCTTCTTCCTATTCGATCTCTCCTAAACAGTACATATCCTGTCAGTCCTAATTCAGCATCTGTTATGCCTATGTTGGCCCATGATGCAGTTATACCAATTATGTGATGGCCAATATCTTCTGCCATAATGTTTAATTCGTTTTTCTTATTTACTATGCTCCTTCCATTTAAACACACGCATTTATAACCATGTTAAAAAATGTTTTCCGGACATTTTGTCATTGGTTTTTGCGTAGTAGTGGAATCTTGTCCTTGTTTGAGGCACCTCTAAGTAACCCCCTGCGCATCTAGTTTATACAATGTTTACTACCAAAACCATTTTATTATGCAACCAGTGCCACTATCTACTGCTGCCGAGAGTTTATCCGCAAATACTGCTGCCCCCTTTCCACTTAGATGAAGCCCATCCCTCATGTACATATCAGCCCTCCCAATAAAATTTCTCCACAAATAAAAAAATCCAACTTCCTCTTCCATACATAGCTTCTGAACTAGCATGTTAACTGCCACCCCCCCCCCCCCCGGCAATTTCGATATCTCTGACCCCTCCTTCCTATTACTGGTAAAATCCCTGACTGAATTACCTGCTTAACCCGGGTCTGCGTGTTCTGACTAACTGCTTGTATTTCCTAACTATGGCAGTTGTACCCTCCCTCTCTACGTTATTTGTCCCTATGTGAACTAAAACAGATCCACTCATGCCTGAACCCGTGACGTTTTCTACCCTCTCAGCTATCGCCTCTATTTTGGCCCCAGGCAAGCAAACCACCACGTCATCTCCCTTGTTTAAGACTCTGTTAGTCGTCCTAACTATCGAGTCCCCACAAACACCCTCGCTCTCTTCACTACCTCAGAATAGCTACCTTGGCAGACTCGTATCAATCTCCCTCTCACCCATCAACCTGTCACCTTTCCCTCCCGCTTCCTTCACTCCAGTTGTCTTCCCTCCAGTTGTTTTTCCTTCCCGTCTCCTTTTATCACGTCTCCTTACGTCCTTTCTCCTTACGTTCTGTTTCCCTACGACCTGTCACCTCTTCCTCCTCCCAGACTGAGGTGAGCCCTCCCTCATCTCTCTCATCGTCTTCACCCACTTTATCATCTACTGTCCCCACACTGGAACCACTGGCACAACCCACCTGCTCCCTTCCCACCATTGCCACAATGAGCTGCCTCAGCTGTTCCAACTCCACCTGTAGTTCCTTCATCTTCGTACATCCTCTACACTAAAAACTAAAACTATCCGCCTGAACCTCAGCCCAGGACTTCTCACACCCGGACTTGACGAAGTCTACCCAGTTGCTGCAACTGCCGGATATCAAATGCCTGGTGCCCTTTACCTGCCGTTTGCACGGCGCTAGCACATAATTTAGTATTAATTTGAAGGCTGTTTTTGTGTTCAAAAGAACACTTTAGGCTGGGTTATTTAGGATTTAATTGTATACGTATATCTACGAATTCTGTCTCCCATGCCGGCATTATAATTATACATATGTGTGTGTGTGTGTGTGTGTGTGTGTGTGTGTGTGTGTGTGCGTGCGTGCGTGCGTGCGTGCGTGCGTGCGTGCGTGCGTGCGCGCGCGTGCGTGTGCGTGGGTAGGTGAGAGCATGGGCGTATGTGTGTGTGTGTGTGTGTGTGTGTGTGTGTGTGTGTGTGTGTGTGTGTGTGTGTGCGTGCGTGCGTGCGTGCGTGCGTGCGTGCGTGCGTGCGTGCGTGCGTGCGTGCGTGCGTGTATCAACAATGCCCTTATAGAGCCAAAACATTAAAGGCATAGTGGATCAGTTTTCAATTCGAAAAACTAGACTAAAAAAGGAACAGAAATAATCAGTTAGTTTGCTAGCGAGAATATTACCTTTGCCAAAAATAAATTATAGGTGTCACGTACCACGAGGGAAATAGTCCGCTACAGTTGTGCCATATTCGCAGGTATAGAAGTCGACCGAGATTTGCTGTGGTCGCAATCAGGAACCAGCATTCGGCTCCGGACTCGTGTACGAATCTGGTCGGGTCGGCCAACACAAGTGTCTCACTAATGCCAAGTGAGCCAATCATGTACATAGCGACCGTGGCCGAGGTGCCTGCGCCACTCTGCCAGCCTGTCATCACTGTTACCAGGTAGTAGTATTCGGCGTCCACGGCGGTGGAAATAACAATGACTCCTTGCTATCAAAACACGTGGAAACACGGGCAAGACAAAATATAAATATTCATCTTAAATTTACTAGTTGCAATAATTAAACTATAACAACTTACAAAAATTTATAAAAATATTACTAATAATTATTTATATGGTAAAATAAGGAACCTTGCATGAGGCCTTATAAAAGATAAACTACTTAATTAAAACAGCGCAGTATCTAAATACTCATTCATGAAGCTATGCTAACTGATCTGTAAAGACGGAGCACAGGTCACGACATCTAGTGGTGTTTTGCCGCTTGTCTCCAATATGGACGACAAATGCACACTTCCTCCGTGTACAATAGAAGGGAGAAAGAATAATGATGATTCTTTACAATTAAATGGAGACAGTCCTTACCTTCATCAGATCCTCGTGGTCCTTCCGTCGAGCCCATACCATCAGCAGTGCGTAGATACACCAGGTGCTAATGACAATAGCCACAACTACGGGGTTGTTGAAGATGCCGAGGAATAACGACAGGTGAAACTGGTCCAGTGAATTCGGTTGAACGAACATACTGGCCGAGAAGACACTCAAGTGACGGCATTCGCACACGATAGCTTCAGTCGACGAGTTCAACGACACCTCGAATGGAAAATATAATGCGATTTAAACCTAGAAGCTACACAGAATGTAAACGAAAATACAAAATAGAAATGAACACCTGACTGATTTTGGCTTGAAGCAGAAAAAACGTTACTTCTAGTGAGAATGGGGCTAAAGTTATGTCTCAAGTTTATCTGCCAACATAATTATTCAATAGGAAGACCAGCTTTAGACATCAGCCCCATTCGTCGTAGCACTTGTGGTTTTTCCTCTCCGAACCCAAAAACTAAAATGAAGTTTGGCTATTGTTTAAGTCAGGTATTCAAATGTAATTCCTAGCAGTCACCTAATGGAAACCAATGCACAATCTGTATCATATGTTATATTGGCTTACCTTGCATCCTTCGTTCGACCATATTTCTGCATTCTCGTCCCAATAAAGACAATCGTTCGTGTAGACAGTTGTAGCGATGTTAAGAAACTTGTCAGTGGTTTTCTCCGAGCTGTCAACTTGTTTTCTGCTTGTTTTCCCCGAGTTGCAGAATCCACACGTTTTAGACTTTGCCTCACAAAGCTTACAGCGAGTTGAGTCGTAATACGTTGGTAGCATGCCAATGTACAGTTGACAACGTGGTCTTTTATCGGACATTCGGCCGAACAGAGATACAACGTCACTGCCCTCCACGACGTATTCTAGTCCGGCATTATTAGCCATGCTTATCTCCACAATTGCTTGTATCGTTTGATTATGGAAGTTCGCTGTGAGTAGGGTAATGTTCCTTTCCTCTCTAGAGTCCCTGAAGAAATCTCTGAGAAATACCTTTACATCGGTCTTAACAATAAGGAAAATAGATGTGTATGTGTTACTCGTGTGAGGAGATAGTATTATCTGGTAGTTTTTATTACAGGCAACATCAGCCGTGAAACGTTCCAAGTCCTTTAGGCTGAAAGTATCGCCATGTTGGTTCATCTTCAGACTAAAATGTAGGATACCTCCGATGGTTTCTGGAACAAGTAATTACTACGAAACATACTTAAAGGTCACAATTTTAATACCCCCTCTCTCCCCCTCTCCTCCTAACTCTCTCTCTCCCTCCCTCTCCTCCTAACTCTCTCTCTCTCTCTCTTTCTCTATATGTCTCTGTATGTATGTCTGTCTGACTCCGTCTCTCTTTCTGCCTGCGTGCCTGCCTTGCTGCATGCCTGCCTGCGTGCGTGCGTGCGTGCGTGCGTGCGTGCGTGTCTGCCTGCCTGCCTGCCTGCCTGCCTATCTGCCTGCCTGCATCTCTCGCCCCCCTCCCCTGGGAAACGGCACTGTTGCCAACAAACCGAGTTTCCGTGGGATGGAGATGACAACTGGTTGAGTGAGATTCTTAAGACGCACAGTTTGTCCGTCTTCTCTGTAGATGGACAGACCAACGACGTCCGAGTTCACTTGCTTGGCAGAAGAATGCCATGCATACGGATTTCGGGACATTTTAAATACCTGCAAGACAGAGATAGTGTATGTGAAGAGAGGGAGAGGGGGTGGGAGAGGGAGAGAGATAACATGAAAACTATTGTCACCCTTGTTAAACGTGGTCGGGTATCGGGACTTTTTGAAAACCTGCAGCAGATATATAATATTCTAGTATTAATAACATAAATATTTCATCCATTACAAGGTTTAATAACATTGAAGTATATTCCAAAAGCTAGTTCTAAAAACTAGGGCATTTGGTATAGGAAATATAGTATTACGATGTATAACATCCTACAATCAAATGACTCACGCTTTTTGAAAACATAATGTCAAGTGTTTGTTGAAAACATTTTTCAAGTAATCGGTTTGTTTTTGAGAGATTACAGTTTATGAAAATATAACTTTTCATCTTAGATGCGTACGAATCAAAGCACATCCATTCGGGGATCTGCGTCTAGTGAAAGGTAAGAACTCTAATACACAGTGCACTCACCAAAGCTTCCTTCAAACCAAGATACATCAATGTTTGTTAAGTGCAAGCATCGGCTATTATAGCAATCGATTGGAAAAGTTCGGATATGTAAATGTAACCCACGAACACATATGTTAAAACAAGAGAAAGAGGCCAATATATCGAGGCTGACCTGGAGTCCCATTACATATGTTGCTGACGTGACGTTCTCCAACGTCGGCAGCTTGAAGGTAATTGCGGTACCGTCTTCAGCGCTTGGAAGCGTCACCAGCTGTTGGCTGAGACGAGCGGCTGTGTCTTTCTTCAGTACTTGACTTAGTGTGCCAGCTTGCATGGTGACATTATCGCTACCTGGCTTAACTGAACGTAGCAGTGCAGACGAAACGTCCCCCGCCACTGTCATGGCCTTCCGTACTATGGTTCTTTTCTGTATTCGTAAATAATGTACCACTAACACCAATAACTGTATTAACTATATATATATATATATATATATATATATATATATATATATATATATATATATATATATATATATATATATATATATATATATATATATATATATATATATATATATATATATGTGTGTGTTAAGGTGACACATCATTTTGTTTCATGTCTTAAATAAATAGCAAACACATGCTTACTGTATGTTAATGTATGTTAGAGTAGATGCTATGGCTCTTCAAACCAACACCAAATATATCTAGTGTAATTATTAACAATACGTTACCGCAGCTTTCTCTTCGTCATCTGTGTTTGTCCAATCTGAGTCGAAGCCGTCCTCACTATAATCAACCTCGAGGTCAGTCAGTGGTACGACTGTTGACCTGTTCATTAGTTTCATGACTCCATCAATGACAACCCTAGCATGTGTAGCAACAATTACGAATTAATAAAATAATTAGGTAGGTTGTAGACCGCATGACGGCCGCAACTTTTTTCTTAATCAATCTGTATGCATAATTTCAATATAACATTGCTTTGTGGAATTATTCATTATCATTTAATTTACCGTACAGGAGACGTACTTCGATATTTTTTCGATCGTGTCCAATCCTGCAGTGGTGTTACTTGTTTGCGATGTGTTTGAGGATGAGGATGCATTTCCATAAGCCATTTGCTTAAGATATTTGCCCAAGTCTTCGTAAACGAACGACGCCTCAGCCTAAACAATACATTAGAATATTTGCGATTAGACACAGAAAGGCAAATACATAAATATATACTTTAATGGAAAACGTATTTGTCAAATCATCCATAAATCCATGTCTCTTCACATACTTTACTGTACATTTCGCTAATATATTCTTCATTTAGCAGAATGAAAAACCTTAAACGTGATTTCGTTATTCAGTGAATTATGGAAGATAGCAATTTTTATTGAAATAAAGGCAACTTGTCTGGAGTTTTAGCAGAATCATAGGATACTGGTAAAAATACACATCCTGCGGACGAGATAACTTGGTAGTTAACAAGATTTAACCAAATTGCCATACAAATAAAAAAACATATAGATAATAAGATTGTCACAATCATGTATTGTCCTGTTTTAGAATGAGTACTTTCTGACATATAAGCTACACTGCTCCTTCATCAGTGTTACTTATTGTCCTCCTCTTCTTCTATCATTCGTATTTCTATCAATATTTGTATACCCTTTTAATATCTTAATAACTTCTATTTGGTCTAATCTGAACCTCCTTATCTCTATGGATGTTAAATCACATTGCTTTAGGCGGTTTTCATAACGAAGGTATGTCAGTTCTGGAATAGTATAATAAATGAATGAATATTCTATTGGTTTATACAGATTTATAATTACCTCTTTTTCTATATATAATCTATAAAGCAGCGGCCATTTTTGTTGTTACCGGATGCCGGTAGTGTTTACACCAATGAAATCGCGCCGGTAAGCTGCCTCCAAGGTAAATGCCGCGGTTAGGCTTATGCTGGATCCATGCATAACGTATTGCCAAGTTAACCCGGAGGTAAGCGCTACCTGTTCCCTCTATCCCGTCCCAGTTTGATATTATGTGCTACAGGGCACTTCACACAAAGACTTCGAACATGGAGCTTTGAACACTCGTAAAAAGACACGCATAACGTTGCGAACAATCTAATAACGTTGCGAACAATCTAATAACGTTGCGAACAATCTAATAACGGTAATTCTACGAAAGGTAAGGTAATAGTGTTGTGAATTTCGAAACAAAAGTGGTATGGATCCTTCCTAGGGTCGTAGATGAACCCCCTTGTTTGGCACCCGAGCAACACGTCTAGGAGTAGCACAACAAGCGCACATACGTACTCGAGCTCGTGAATAATAAGATTGTTTGCGAGACACTGCGTGTAGTTGTTGAGGAAACAAAGACAAAACACAATAAGAAGACTCATTCTTTTAAACTACTATTTGCCAAAGTCTTACCTGTGTTTCTATTCCGGCGTAATCTGTATCTGTGATGACGTTGAGACACTCTGCCTTGCCAAGGACAACATTATTGTCACTGTCACTGATGTTTGACAGTTTCGATATTATCAGCCTTCTTACCTGTCACACAACGTCTACGTTGCAAACAAAAGCTATACCACGAGCATATGTTTGTGAAAGGGGTCGTACAATATGCTCAACACGACCATAGTTATGTATACTTGTGTAGTAGTGAAGTAGTTAATCATCAGGGGAGGTTCGGGGGGTTCGAACGAAACTCCTTTTTTGAAAGAATGTTGTTTAACTGTAACATTTTCAAAAATAATACCATAAATCCCCGAAAAATTGTGTACGCCCGAACCCCCTTTTCAAAAGGGGCGGGTCTGTTAATTGATGGCTTAGTGAGGCGAGTTGAAACAAGAACTTTCTAGAACATTTTTGGTTGAAACAAACATCTTCCATATGGTTACCTTTTTTAATTTCTCAGCAGCTTTAGCAGTGTAGGTCGTGGCACTGAATACATGATTCCATACATTCGCGATGTCTGACATTACCGAAAATCCACCTATGGGAAATAGAGGGCGGATATATGTCTTGGATAAAAGTGAGCTCATATGGTTTAACTGTGATGTTACGCAGCTAACCCAATACTGTGCTTCGTTTGGACGATAATTAAGGTTGATACATTTAAGAATGTATTTAGATTAACAATGCATTGCGAAATAAAGGATCGACATTCTTTTTAGAAATTTAAATGCTTCATTCGACCGACTGAACTTGCCAACCAATTCCATTGAAACGCCTTCTTTCCTTAGTATCAGTAGTTGCTATTAGATATTCAAAGAATTACCTTGAAAATCCTTGCTAGTTAGCAGCACATCGAGTACAGAATCCCCAGTGTCATTAAACATATAGCTTGATATGTGGTCAACCATGTCTTCAATCACACAATCAGTTGGTCTTACCTGCAAATACGGACTAACAACTAAGCCAGTATATTATAGTACCACACGCACTGCCATGCAACGTAAAATAAAACACACTGCCACTATATGAACTGAGTCCCGATGAAGTTATACATAAACCTGACTTCTTATTCATCAACAATCACAACGTGTGCAGGCAAATCAGCTGAGGCAACGTGAATGGTTACATTGTGTAGTTTAGATGCATAGTAGTCAACTACCAGTGCAAAGTAAGTATGTATATGTATATATATATGTATATATATATATATATATATGTATATATATATGTATATATATATGTATATATATATATATATATATATATATATATATATATATATGTATGTGTGTATATATATATATATATATATATATATATATATATATATATATATATATATATATGTATGTGTATATATATATATATATATATATATATATATATATATATATATATATATATATATATATATATATATACGTACGACAACTGATACGTTGGCCGTGCCTATCCATGTATTCTGGTCAGTGATATTGATATAAATAATCCTTGTGTAATTGTCCTGCTCAACGCCAGCAAACAAATGTTGTGGTGGCATGCTTGACTTTTGACTTTCGTATAACATTTCTTCTGAAAAAAAATCATATTCAAAATGTTAAAGATGTAGACTTCTGGAATAGCTGTGCACTTTAGTTTATAAACAAGCGGAAGGGGAAAAAGCAACCCACAAATTGAATAGATTATGATATCTAAGTACCAAATCTGCTGCATTGATTCATATGAAAATTTTGTTTTCAAAGTTGATTAATCCATGCTCTTTTTTAGATCATCAACGAATATCATCATTCATATATATATATATATATATATATATATATATATATATATATATATATATATATATATATATATATATATATATATGTATATATGTATGTATGTATGTATGTATATATATATATATATGTATATATATATATATGTATATATATATATATATATATATATGTGTGTATATATGTATATATGTACGTATGTATGTATGTATGTATGTATATATATATATATATATATATATGGTTTACACATTATTTGGCACTTATACAGCACGATCATTGATTAGAGTATATGCAGCCTCGTAGTGTAGGTAGTGCGATTTGCAAATATTACATACATATCGATGACTGGATTTCTAAATGCATATATATATATATATATATATATATATATATATATATATATATATATATATATATATATATTATATATATATATATATATATGTATATATAATATATATATATGTATATATATATATATATGCATTAAAAAATCCAGTCATCGATATGTATGTAATATTTGCAAATCGCACTACCTGCCAAATAATGTGTAAGCCATATGCATAACTGTTGATATATCAAATACACGTTATCTTAGATATATTTACATACGTGCGTATGCATGCAATCATGTATGAAGTATATCATGTGCACATATTAATGATGCTTGTGGTATATGCTTCTACACAGAACACCAACGCACCGTTGTAATTTGTCGAGTTAATCTTCACAAAGTAGCGATACTTGATCGACGCAGTTTCCCCGGTAAAACCCGAACAGTGAACAGCGAACAACGTCGCATATTCACGGCCTTCGGTTGGCACTACGATACAGTGCCCCAGAAGATGATTATCGACGCGTAATACGAAGGTTGAGCTAGATGTTAGCTCGGGGCAGAATAGTGCTGTAGCTGGAACACACCAATACATGTACACATCGAATAGGGATAGAGGACTGAACGATTGGTGGGTTAATATTGATACTGGATGAGAACAGAGTGGAGATGGCAGGCTTTACATGTAGTCACGTAGCATTGGTAAGAATAGTGCAGTGACCAAAAGCTGTCGTCGACTGTGTCAAGTTTACTCTAAGTTCTTGGCATTAGCGGCCATGTTGGAGTTTCGCGGCAATGCAATTTTTGTACCTTCAACTGTGAATGTGTGTGTCTCGCCGGCAATGAGAGGAAATCCGCTTCGATATACTGGCCCAGTAGCATTGCTCTTGGCAGTGGCAGTAGTGTTTGTCCACCAGGTGTAGGTGACGTTGGGACAGTATAAACAGCTAGCAACCAGTCCGAATGGTTGGCCAGCAACGGCAATATGACTCTCTGTGTCATTAAGTTGTACATCTACACGCCTAGAAAACATCAGGCGAATGTTCTTCCAAACTACATCTTACAAGAGACGGAACAGATACACACAAATCCAACTTCGATTTCAACCAATATTCCGTCATACTATTACAGTTCGTATTCTGCTATGTAGCAAAGGCCTGAAATACACGATGTATGTTCGCACGCACCAATACGGTTATACCCCAGCACCCTGGGTCATATCCGCACACCAGTGGCCACTACATATTGATAACATACGCGTTTTTTAGTGGAGTTGGCATTTCATAATTGGTAGTAGTAAACTACTAAATATACAGATTAACGAGGCCAAATTGTGTCCTGGCATAAACACTTCATTAGTTATGACATATACCTTAGATGTGCAGACATGTCCCACCTTCCCCTAAATGAACTTACTGCACTGATGCATATCTGCACATGACTGGGGCATATCCGCACACCCCTATGCGGATCTGCCCTAGACGACGGGCGGGGGAAGATGGCGGTAAAGTTAATTTATGCAACGACAACACTAATTACACACATTCTAAAAATGCATAAACACACCAATATGCAAATATTATTGAGAGTATGAGCTACGCATCAATATATGTATAAAATTACATGAGATTCTGCAAAAAACAACATTTTAGTTTATAGTTTCTTACAGACGCAAAGGAATTTAATTCGCGGGTTCAAATGCTCGCCGTATGAGTTAGATCCTACCGCACAACACATTTTTTAAACGAAATACTATGTGGTTTTGGTCAATAAAGCGTGCGGACATGCCCCGCCTTCCCTTATTTCAATAACTAGTCAAATGTTACGTTTTACAGTGCTTAAGGCCTTTCACACGGGCAAATTGTCCGCATGAAAACCCACTCTGATTACATGATATTTATATGTAATACGTATTAACTAAGAATATTGAAAACTACAATATTTAATTTTCCTAAGTGATTCATCAAAACATATATTCAGCACATTGATATTGGTTTGAACTATCACGGCGTAACTAAGCTCCTAGTAATAATTATATTAGTTTTTAAGGTAAACTGGTTGTCAAAAATGTTTCACCCGTAAGATATTCCGCACTGTCCGTATGAGCTGAACACCGACGCTGTGTGTGTGTGTGTGTGTGTGTGTATGCGCGCGCGCGTGCGTTCGTGCGTGTGTGAACTGTGATTACCTGATAACGACTGGTAGTGTACGCCTAGAACAAGGGCTACCCACATGGTCTTCGTAGCAGGTACATGAGCTGACTGGTTTGATAAAAAAAAATTCACGAATTAGGTCCATGAGAAATTGTGTCACGTTGACTTGTTCAACAGGATATAGGTTGAATTTCTTACAGACTATCCGATGACGGGGTTGACTAAGCCCTCAATTGTTAGTAAATTAATGTCGTTATGGGATTGTGGAAGCATATGGGAAGGATGCGGTGTTATTCTGATTGATCGTAGGATGGGTGTGTCACGTGATGATGAACCTGAGGTTTGGCAACTTGCAAGTCAGGGAAGATGCGGACGGTGAGCCGAATATGTGGCGTATAGACGTGATGTGTATTCATTATTTATCCAGTACTAGTATGTGCACAAATGAACGTTATCCGGAACCCGTAGCGAGAGTGTGGTCAGTGTGACTGACACCGTTCCAACACTAAATGCCGGTTTCCGTGTGTTAAACCGACACAGTTGGGCATGCGTTTGCCAACGAACTCATTAATCGAGAGGTATCTCGCTGGAATGTCTTAGTTTGATGTTGGGTCGTACACCAAAGATGGCGTTGCGTGTCGGTCGGGGTAGGGTCGTCCTCGTTGCGTAATAGACGGATGTCGGTTCGCCGGGATACTTTGTATCCACCTTGCGGACGGCCTATCATCTAACGGAGAGCCACTTCCTGTGTTCCCACCTTGCGGACGGCCTATCATCTGACGGAGAGCCACTTCCTGTGTTCCCACAGTGCGGACTTCCTATCATCTAACGGAGAGCCACTTCCTGTGTTCCCACCTTGCGGACGTCCCATCATCTGACGGAGAGCCACTTCCTGTGTTCCCACCTTGCGGACGGCCTATCATCTGACGGAGAGCCACTTCCTGTGTTCCCACAGTGCGGACGGCCCATCATCTAACGGAGAGCCACTTCCTGTGTTCCCACCTTGCGGACGGCCTATCATCTAACGGAGAGCCACTTCCTGTGTTCCCACCTTGCGGACGTCCCATCATCTGACGGAGAGCCACTTCCTGTGTTCCCACCTTGCGGACGGCCCATCATCTGACGGAGAGCCACTTCCTGTGTTCCCACCTTGCGGACGGCCTATCATCTGACGGAGAGCCACTTCCTGTGTTCCCACAGTGCGGACGGCCCATCATCTGACGGAGAGCCACTTCCTGTGTTCCCACAGTGCGGACGGCCCATCATCTGACGGAGAGCCACTTCCTGTGTTCCCACCTTGCGGACAGCCTATCATCTGACGGAGAGCCACTTCCTGTGTTCCCACCTTGCGGACAGCCTATCATCTGACGGAGAGCCACTTCCTGTGTTCCCACATTGTGGACAGTCTATCATCTGAAGGAGAGCCACTTCCTGTGTTCCCACCTTGCGGACGGCCTATCATCTGACGGAGAGCCACTTCCTGTGTTCCCACATTGTGGACAGTCTATCATCTGAAGGAGAGCCACTTCCTGTGTTCCCACTTTGCGGACGGCCTATCATCTGACGGAGAGCCACTTCCTGTGTTCCCACCTTGCGGACGGCCTATCATCTGACGGAGAGCCACTTCCTGTGTTCCCACCTTGCGGACGGCCTATCATCTGACGGAGAGCCACTTCTTGTGTTCCGGTGGTTCCTTACCAATGACGAGACTAAAGTTGTCTCAGTCGGATATTACTGTTGTCCGAGGGTATTGCCCAGTCGACGATATATGGGTAAGACCATAGTTGACCTTCCTGTTTATTGTTTCACACGAATGTAGGGCGTATTAAATTGTGATATGTGAATTGAAACAATTCATATGATGTGACATAAGTGCAATTGAGCAGGCATATGCACAGGTTTGTTTGTAGAAGCTATTGGCTGTGAAATAGTGCATTTTTTGAGAGTTTAACACACGGAGGGATTTACGGTAATTTTTTTGGGGGTCAAAATTGACGGGCAGCGCATGTCGGGGCGTTTTAAAAGAGCTGGGGGTGATTTTGACAAAACTTGGTCAGCATGTCAATGAGATGATGGCAGTTGCACTGAAAGATTTTCAGAATTTGTGATGGTCACGTTTTCTTATAATCAGACAAAACGTTAACATGGCCACCAATGCAATTCTCTACTGTGGTCTTCCCCCTATAACGAGTAGTGTGTGTATATAGTATATACCGATATAGTGTGATATATTGGTAAACTATCCTGCATTGTGAATATGATGTGCACATAAGCGATGTGTGTGATTTATTTTTAAAATTTTCGCTGTTGCGTATATGATTTGTAAATGGGTCATTCCATAATTGCGGTACCCTTAGGGAATCTGTAAATGGGTCATTCCATAATTGCGGTACCCTTAGGGAATCTCACCATACTTTCAAATGTTCCTGTGACAAGTGATGTATTTGATATATGATTTGTAAATGGGTCATTCCATAATTGCGGTACCCTTATGGAATCTGTAAATGGGTCATTCCATAATTGCGGTACCCTTAGGGAATCTGTAAATGGGTCATTCCATAATTGCGGTACCCTTAGGGAATATGTCATCTCACCATACTTTCAAATGTTCCTGTGACAAGTGATGTATTTGGTAGGTTACTTCGAAGTGTTACCTGCACATTTATGTAATTTTTATATGTGCGTTACACATTATATGGAAAAGTTTATCGTTTTAGCAAGTTGCATGCTCCGAAATAGCCATATCCCAACCTAGTAGATGAGACTGAATACCGTATTCCTGGCGCAAATGTAAAGATATTCTACAGCATATGTAAACCTGTTAGATGGGTCAACGACGTGACGAATGTTTGAACAAATGTAAAGATATTCTACAGCATATGTAAACCTGTTAGATGGGTCAACGACGTGACGAATGTTTGAACAAATGTAAAGATATTCTACAGCATATGTAAACCTGTTAGATGGGTCAACGACGTGACGAATGTTTGAACAAATGTAAAGATATTCTACAGCATATGTAAACCTGTTAGATGGGTCAACGACGTGACGAATGTTTGAACAAATGTAAAGATATTCTACAGCATATGTAAACCTGTTAGATGGGTCAACGACGTGACGAATGTTTGAACAAACTTCTATTACGAAATATATTGTATTCATTATTCACCTACTGCATAATCGTTAGATCACACCACATTACTGTCAAAAGAATGATGGCAATATAATTGGCATGACTACGGTTTTTTTTATAGAAAGGCACGCTGAAACATAGCCGACATGGGCAACACATTAGAATAATGAATGTTAGCCTAGATGTCCGCGCAGTTACTGTCCGTGCGGTTACCCTAGACAGTTAGCGCGCTGACAATAATTAGCCAAAAACTGACTTGCGCTCAACTCCAATGACGTCATTTATATTTCACTATGCATGTATACACCAATAGGCCTACACTACATATTATTGATAAAAAGTTTGCGAGAAGCAGATGCGTTGTCAAGGACACCGGAATGTAGACCCGGTTAGACGGGCAGCCTATTTGGAGAAGGATAATATATTTAATAGAACAATGGAAAAGTCACAGAACTGGGTAACCGACAGGACGCCCCGTATTCAAATGAAAGTTAGCACATTCTGACGAAAGCAGAATCCAGAGTTTCGTTTCATAGAACATGAAATTATGTATGTAAAATATCATAGCTTTATATTATGTCAGTGATGCTTCTAATAGTCAGTTTGGATACTGTGTAGACACACATGCATGATACATTCATATATTGTATGTAGATGGATGTATATATGGTAGATTTTATGTAGGACACTTATGTTCGTGGTGTTAACCCTTTGTCCATGCTGTTGCTCATACATAATATGCGAAATATACAGTATTCCACACACTGGGTAAAATAGTATGTATACTTATACGATTATGTATAAGTCTAGGGAAGGCTGTAAATTAAATCGACACGTATTTTGTTAAACGTAGTGGCTTGGTATAAGATAGTTTACACTGATAACGGGAATACAACTACCTATTATTTAAAAAGAAGCAATGTTACCTCAACTAGATATGTATGCTATATAACTACGTCACCTCTATACAACAGAACACACTGTGACATGGAATAATCTAGCACGACTGTGCAGTAGTACTTACTTATTGACAATATTATCTCAACTAAATATGTATGCTATATGACTACGACACTTCTTTACAACAGAACACACTGTGACGTAGAATAATCTAGCAGGCCTGTGCAATAGTCCTTACTTATTGACAATATTATCTCAACTAAATATGTATGCTATATAACTACGACACTTCTTTACAACAGAACACACTGTGACATGGAATAATCTAGCACGACTGTGCAGTAGTACTTACTTATTGACAATATTACCTCAACTAGATATGTATGCTATATAACTACGACACTTCTTTACAACAGAACACACTGTGACATGGAATAATCTAGCAGGGCTGTGCCGTAGTACTTACTTATTGAAAATTTAAGTATTTTCGGAAAGCTACCAAAAGTACTTTTTCGCAAATGTACTTAAGCACCAGTATAAGTACTCCAAAATGTACTTAAGTACAAAAATACTTAAGTACAAAGTATTGCTGCCCAGCGCTGGTATCTAGTTAGCTACATATTGGCCATAACAGGTCCATGTCCGCATGGACGAAATAAAATCATGTGTGCTTACAAAAAAGGCAGCAGTTTTTTCTATATGAATATTTATCGTGACCAGCATTCACACAGTAAGCACAAATAAAGGTCATGCAAACATGCACAATCAAAATTAGAATGACCAAACACCATTTATTTTTGAAAAGTGCAGCAGCTGAAAGTGTACCGCAATTACAGAATTACCCCAGTGTGATTTGTGTGTTAAGCTTAAGTAAGCAGTCCTGAGAATAGGAAATGGGATAGGTATTTACTGTAATCTTGTTTAATTTGCTTGAATTATTCACGTGTCTTCCGTCTTGTTGATAATAACCCGGCCAAATGATATACACCACTCTGAACCCTAATAGTTCAACATATTGCTTCACCTGGCGTTCTTGACAGAAAAATTAGTATTATTTTCTTCAGGATGTCCTTAAACAATATTGTCTTCTACGCTGTGTGTGTGTGTGTGTGTGTGTGTGTGTGTGTGTGTGTGTGTGTGTGTGTGTGTGTGTGTGTGTGTGTGTGTGTGTGTGTGTGTGTGTGTGTGTGTGTGTGTGTGTGTGTGTGTGTGTGTGTGTGTGCGCGTGGGTATGTGTATCTGGGTGTGGGTTGTCACATTCATGCATCAATGTACGCATGGTTAGTAGGCAATACATTGGTAAGTAGGTATATATATATATATATATATATATATATATATATATATATACCTACTTACCACTAAAATAAGACAGTTAATAAATGAAAGTGTATACAAAGGCTTTCCGTAGAACAATGCACACACACACACACAGACACACACACACACACACACACACACACACACACACACACACACACACACACACACACACACACACACACACACACACACACACACACACACACACACACACACACACACACACACACACACACACACACACACACACACACACACACACACACACACATATATATGAATATATATATATATATATATATATATATATATATATATATATATATATATGCATTGTTCTACGGAAAGCCTTTGTATACACTTTCATTTATTAACTTATTTTAGTGGTGGGTTGTCTGAATACGAACAAACATGACGCGATATGAAATGTTAAGAAGATCCATGTCAACAATTGCAATTTAACTATAAAGCCTAGTGCACATATTGTTCGTGGTATATGACACTAGTTAGCATTCCGTCCAGTGTTGTCGACCAACTTATGATCACTTATGACCACTACTACATAAATCATTACTTGAAACGTAAAATACGAACAGAAAAATGTCTTCAAATATTTGTTTTACCAGACATTCCATCGAGTAAGCTAAAATGTGAATATATTGTTTATTTACATCATAAATATAAATATAGAGATCATATAATAAAAAATACCGTAAACCGCATGTAATACCACTGGATTGTTCGTGTGCATGTGTGCGTGTGTGCGTGTGTGCGTGTGTGCGTGTGTGCGTGTGTGCTTCTATATTTCCTCGTCTGCCGTCACAATATTTTCTATTGTACAACTTGGTTAAGCATCTGTAATACGTACCTTCGAAAATCTCCACTTCCGCAGGCCGAGCGTAGGTCACAGAGTGGTATTTAGTTATTCTGATAATCTGTGCAACCGCATTGCAATGGAAAGTAACGACTGCCTTCGTTGTGGATCCATTACCAAGGCATGGATTGCTAATGCGGTTGCCGATACGGGCGGTAACAGTTGAATTTCCGAAATCGAACTTTTTTTCTACAAATAGAGTGGATTAATATTGATGATATAAATGTATACGAACGTGTACATGCATCCAGACACGCACGCACGCACGCACGCACGCACGCACGCACGCACGCACGTACGTACGCACGCACGCACACACACATATTCCACCACCAATAACAACAAAGACATAACGCAACACACGCACATTCCCACACACGCGCCGGCGCGCACGACAAACTTCCCATGTTTACTTTAGAATGTCTCAACATGTGTAGTTATGTGCGCCAAAATAGTTTAAAGTGTGCCAAGCATGTTCTTGCATATTCCGTGATAACTACGACACGCTGAAACGTTACGCCTTTATTTTTTTCGAAATACCCCGTATATCAAGGGTTCCTGTTGGTGTTTGAGGTAAATCATATGTTCGCTACGTAAAACGTTAACTTCCAACAATCGCAGAAACCACGCGCGCGCGTCGAATACTTCGGTACGTAAACCGTTTGAGAGTACGTAGCGCCATCTGGATGATTTATATTAATTACAGTAGAAAACACGCACCCACGTATTGGCCCGACACAATAAAAAGGTATTCTACTATTCTACAACAAACACACGTATCAATGGGTCTAAATTCACGCGACCTTGAAGATTTTGAACATGCAACGAGTATTGCATCAAAGCGTGATGCGGTTGTTTCTAGTAATACGTTTGACGTTCCCTGAAACAATCTCGAGCGTATTGATGGCATATTGACCAGAGGCATTAGGTAAACATTGCTATCATGACTCACGTATGAACAACCACGTTATCCCGTCCTGGGGACGGGCATTTTTGCTAGCTATTAGAATGGAAACACTTTTACAAGAATGTTAAGTGCTTTGCTGCTTTAACTTTTTGAAATCGATCTGTAAAATTTTACAATAGGTTGACACGAGTAATAGTCCAGTAAGTGTGTCAACGAATTGGTGTCGATGTTATCAACAACACATTTTATCCCATACACTTCGATGTCGATTACGTATTAGTTATAAAGGGTGGGGCACACATACTGAACAAATATTGGTTCCAACACATTTTAGAATACTGGACTTAAGATTAACTGACAAAAAACTCTAAACGTTGCATTCAACGACATACTTACTTGGCACTGAACTGTATATAAGTACACATCCTACAGTAAAGGGTTTAGCCAGATGGACCTCCAACCAAAACGTAATTGCCGTTGCCACAGCAACGTAGGCTACATCAACGTATCCTCTTCTTCTGACATTATTTTGGCCCATGACGACGCATCCATCGACAGCCCTGTCTGCTGCACTCATGTCAGTATCACGAAGACTTTGCTTGGTCTCCGCGCCCAAGGCCACATTCACTGGAAATGCCAATGCAACTGACAACGGGACAAAAAAATATGTCAGAAACAGCATATTATGCAGATTTATCTTTTAAAATATGGGATGCCTATTCATGACATTTGGCCTGCGGGTTCCTGACTATAGCCAACGTATGATAATCACATTGAATAAATATTGCACCATGACTTGTTTGATGTTACAGTGGGAAAAAGTACGTATTGGCAAAAGTGTACCCTTGTCGGTGTCGTGATTCCACTTTTCCGCCGTCAACTACTACCCGCTTGGTGTAATTGCGCATGCGCGAGCCGGTAGTCGACATTAGTTGCCATTGGTTACGTATCTGTTTTCCTGAAGGTTGCTACCTCTTGACTTTATCTTGGCATCTTGTGTATGCATTGTTAATAAAATTGAACGTGTCTTCTTTCTCTTTTTATCACGTTAGCTTTTATATTGAGAATGGTGGACATCATCCTACTATTTGTAATGCCGCAACACTTTCTGCCGTTAATAATATTATTATACACCAGCTACGCATATCTGAATCAATAAGTAACTTGTTAATATTTTTTTAAATTAATTAATTAATAACATAAACATATTATAGCCACAATAATAGGTCCTGTATGTATACCAGTGAATTATAACAGAGTGTCAACCACGTAAAATACAGGATCGAATTTCCACTTTCTGTTGTAAAATATTTTCCTCCCCGTGTACACCACACGCAGAAGCGGCATTTTCTGTCGTAAGCTGTTTTCCCCATGCACACACGTTGGTGCAGTTAATTATTAATGATTTTTTATAACAGTAGAACAAAAGCTTGTAGAACAAATATATATATATATATATATATATATATATATATATATATATATATATATATATATATATATATATATATCACTTTTGTTCTGCTGCTATAAAAATAAGCTATTTATTGTATATTACAGTAATATTTACATGTGTGCTTTATGGGTAAATTGTACAAAAGCAGCACATTTTTAGCAATTTGTTGTTGTTTATAACAACTCCTACAGGATATTGAATAGACTGCCTATGAGATGTAGCGCTAGCCACGTGTCATCAGAAAGGCTATATTTAACTTAATGATTGGGATTGACAAGTCACTGAATCCCATTATACAGAACATTGCAATTAGCGACATGTACTGTACGTCGAAATTGTGGCATCAATGGATCTTAGCTATGCATAATTTTTAAATATATTGTTTTTAATCAATGCATTTATTTTTTGTTTGTTTGGACATACTGATTAATTTTCTGAAATAAAAACATATATATATAATATTATATATATATATATATATATATATATATATATATATATATATATATATAATGATTAATGGGTGTGCATAGAGGATGTAGTTTACGACAGAAAATGCCGCTTTTGCGTGTGTACAGGAAAATATTTTTCGGCAGAAAGTGGAAATTCATCCATTATTTTCCGTGTTATAAATCATTAGTATATATATATACAGGACTTATTATTGTAGCTATAATGTAATTATGTTATTCATAAATTGATAAGTTACTTATTGATTCATCTATGAATGAATGAATCTTTATTTCAACAACAACAAACATAATAAAAGTAGCGATTATTACATTATAGAACTGTACCATATACGTAGCTGGTGTATAATAATATTAGTATTGCCGCTTTTGGGGAAAGAAATGTTTTACGTCTTGCGGCAGAAAGTGTATATATATATATATATATATATATATATATATATATATATATATATATATATATATATATATATATATATATATATATATATATATATCTAGCCCTCTCCCTCGCGAGGAGTGAAAAGCGAACGTTGCTAGCTTGCTGATGTCCCGTGTCCGCACAAGTCAACCCCGCCTCCCCGTGGTGCAGACTGGAAACTGTCCCCGTGAGGGGGCTCTGGCCGCCTGGAGAGGGATGGGTTCCGCTAAGTAGAAAATTTGCCCCAGACACGCTACATGATGAACTAAGCACAAAGTCGATACCTCATCTGTCGCAGCCCGGGTTACCAATGACCGAACCATCCGTCTCCCATCAGGGCGGACGCGACAAGTATGATACTGGTGGAAACTCACACAAGAAGATCCGAGGGAGGGATTACATCACAATAGCCACATGGAATGTAAGAACACTTAGCACTAACACAAAGATTGATACTTAAACTAAAAGCCCATGGTATAGGTAATGATGTAATCAACTGGATAGAAAAGTGGCTTACACACAGAAGACAGAGAGTAATAGTAGATGGTGAGATTTCAAACTGGAAATCGGTTTTGAGTGGGGTACCACAGGGATCAGTATTAGGCCCTATACTGTTTTTAATATATATAAATGATTTAGAAGATGACATATCTAGCAAAGTACTCAAATTTGCAGACGACACAAAAGTATTCAGAAAAGTTACAAATGATACAGATAAACAAAGTTTACAGGATGATCTAGATAAATTAGTTAAATGGTCAGAAAAATGGCAAATGTTATTCAATTTTGGGAATTGTAAATGTATACACATAGGACATAGAAACATGGACGAAGAATATAAAATGGGGGATGCTGTACTAGGTATAACCACACAAGAAAAGGACTTAGGAGTAACATTTAGTGCTGACATGAAAGTTTCAGAGCAATGTTGGATTGCTGCTTCAAAAGGAAATCAAATTCTAGGTTCTAGGAGAACTATCATGTATAAGGAGAAACTGCTAATTGTACCCCTGTACAAAGCAATAGTTAGACCACATTTGGAATATTGTATATGTACCTTAGTTACGAAAGTCGCTTATTACAATGTGGTTTGACAACACTAGAGACAAGGAGAGCAAATAGAAGTGTTTAAAATAGTGAACGGTTATGAGGATGTTGATAGGAATATGTTCTTCAAACTTAAAGAAGGCAGTAGAACCAGAGGATACAAAGCAGCATTAGTTAAGGAGCAGTGTAGGTTGGACATAAGAAAGTACTCTTTCTCACAGAAGGTGATAAATGAATGGAACAAACTGCCAAATGATTGTGTCAATGCTAGTAGTGTGAATATGTTTAAAAATAGAATTGACAGATATTTGATAAGGGCGGGCTACACATAGATGAGATTGTTGGACTCTCGATAAGCCAATGGCTTCCTTGTCCACTTGCCATCTGGAACTTGTTGTTTGGGATGGCAACCTTGTTAAATCTTAGACAAGCAGGAAAAATGAAGAACTCACCCATGAGACTTGGCACCTCCTTGGACTCTGTGAGGCCAGGTGGAAGAGCTCAGGAGAAGCACACACAGATGAAAGGCATGCATTCTACTACAGTGTAGACAATGAATGATAAACATTGAAAGGGCGTAGGATTCCTTGTCAACAAAAACATCAATGACTCAGTACGGTGCTGCCCAATATCCAGCAGACTCATATCCACCCGCCTTTGAGCAGCACCTTTCAACATCACGGTGGTACAAGGCTACGCCCCAACAACAGACTATGATGACGAACTAATAGAAGAATTCTACACCCAACTCCAGACATCATCGACAGGGTCGACAAGAAGGACACTCTGATCGTCCAGGGTGACTGGAATGCTAAGGTGGGTGCTGATGCACAGGCAGACTGGAAATATTCATGCGGTCCTTTCTGTAATGTCACAACCAAATATTCATGATGTCCTTTCTGTAATGCCACAACCAATGAGAGAGGGCTACGCATACTGGAATGTGACAACTACAACAAAAGGGTGCTTGCTAACACACTTGGAGAACATAAAGCATCCGGAAAATGGACCTGGCACGCACCTAACGGAATACATCAGTCAGATCGACTACATCGTGGTACAGAAACGGTTCCAATCGGGGATCAACAGAGCCAAGACAAGGATGTTCACAAGAGCGGACATATGAAGTGATCACGACCTTGTGATGATGAACTTTAGAGTACGGCTGAAGAAGACCAACAAGCCCAAGAACACCAGACTCAAGTTTAACTTGGACAAACTGATAGACCCTGCAATCTTGGAATCATTCCAAGCAACAGTTGGCGGGAAGTTTGCACCACATTTGACGAAAACCTACAAGCGATGACCACCGACGCTAATGCAGTGATGATAGAAACAGCAAGTGACACCCTAGGAAAACACCGCCGAAAGTCCAAACCCTGGGTCACAGAAGAAATTATTGAAATGTGTGACACTAGAAGAAACTTGAAGAAAGAAAAGAACACGGAAGAAGGAGCAGCAAAGTACTTTCCAATTGTAAAATCATTGAATAATGGGAAAGCTGCAGGAAACGACAACATCCCAGCGGAGCTGTTAAAGAAAGGAGGAGAAGCGGTGATAGACATCCTCACCAACATATGCAACAAAATCTGTCAGACTGGAGAGTGGCCAACACACACAATCATTGATAATTACTCTTCCCAAGAAAGGAAACCTACAACAATTTCAAAACTATCGAACCATCAGTCTCATTAGCCATGCGAACAAAGTGATGCTGAAAGTCATATTGAACAGATTAAAACCGCATGCGGAAGTAATCATCGCCGAAGAACAGGCTGGTATTCGCAGTGGAAGAAGCGCCGCGGAACAAATATTCTTTCTCCGTGTTCTGTGTGAGAAATACCTACACCACCTGCAGGAATTATTCCACATCTTCATAGACTTC
>OY759261.1:67214680-67222180 GCA_963662155.1 Lamellibrachia columna
TGAAGAGGATTCTGGATGCAAGGATAATGAGGATGGTGGAGTGTGAAATGGGAGAACAACAACACGGTTTCAGAAGAGGGAGAGGTAAGGTGGAAGGGATGTTCTCTCTGATACAACTTGTGGAAAAGAAACTGGACAGACAGGAGAAAATGGTTCTGGGATTTAAAAAAATTGAAAAGGCATATGACACAGTTCCGATGCCATGGTCATGTTGAGGTGGATAGGTGTCCCCGAGGCGGAGGTGAGGATGGTCGAAGGCACATATGAAGAGACAAAACGTAGAGTAGTGTGCAGACCGGGAATATTGGAGGGATTCAGGGTGGACGTCGGCCTGAGACAGGGGAGTGCCCTAAGCCCACTGTTGTTCATCGCAGTAGTGGAGGTAGTCAGCAGGAAAGCGAGTACAAGGGACATTCTCCGCAAGTTGCTATACACCGATGACCTGGCAGTAGTAGCGGCCAGTGAGGCAGACCTTCAAGAGCGGTTGGTAGATTGGAAGGAAATCTTTGGCAAACATGGACTGAGAGTAAGTCTAGAGAAGACGGAGGTGCTTTGGGTCGGGCAGCAGAAAAACATCTTGACGTAAGACTGGATTTGAATAAATTGAACCGACGACAGCTTTGTATATCTGGGTGGAGCGGTTTGCGGGGACGGTGGCACTGAGACGGAAATTCGCAGGAGAGTCCAAGCTGGGTCAGGTTCATGGAGGAAAGTGGAAGGGGTGATGGGAGATACACACATATTTCGAAAGCTAAAAGGAAAGGTTAACTTATGCATAACACCAGCATACCTACACGGCCTAGAGATCATGGTGATGACAGAAAAACAACAAGAGACTGCAAGTTTGCGAGAATAACTGGGTGAGAAGAATTGCGAGAATGAAGAGAATCGACAAGCAAAGAATGGAGAAGCTGAGGGAGGTGTGCGAGAGTCTCACAAGGAAGCTGCTGAGGAGCCGGCTAAAGTGGGCTGGACATGTGGAATGAATGGATGGGGTACGATTGACGAAGGTAAGAGATGCGCTTGGAGTGGAGGGTACAAGGAGAAGAGGAAGACCGAGACGGGACGACTGCGTGAAGAGAGATTTAGTGGGATTGGAGGGGAATGGAGAATGAGAGCGAGAGATACAGGGGAGTGGAGACGATTGGTGGAGATGATAGTAAAACGGGACTAGTTATGAAGAAAGGGAAACAAAAATAGACGACCGGTATCGGTGCCAGCATCACTCCGGACAACACTGAAAAGGAGGAGAGCAGCAACAATGCGCATGCGCAGATACACCAAGCAGATAGTATTTGACGACGGAAAAATGTAAGCACGACACTGGGTGTGTTTGTTCAACATTACTGCGACTGCGATCACTGCAGAAGTATTCATTTGACATAGTATTTCTATCGTCGAGACCATACTTTCCACATAACTGGCAACTCACGAGAAGCAGAAACGTTGTTCGTGTGTGTAGCTGAGAATTAATTACCTTCAGTGAAATGCAAGGTGGCAGGAACAGTGTACAGTATATTTGCGTTAGTCGTTCTGTCGCTGAAGTTAACAATAGTTTGTCACAAGTTTGACATTAGCCTAAGCATGTTAAATACAGCTATTTGTTACGTATATGTACTCACGTCCAAATACCTCTATCTCGCAGACTCCCATTTTCCAGGAGCCAGACCATGTAATCTCTAACAGCGGCCCAACTACATAATTCTTGCATGTAAACGACCGAACTCCACTAGCCATGTATCTCATTTGGTCCACACACCGTGTATGATATTGTCTCAATGAACCGTACTGCACAGTAATGCTCATAGTGACATTGTGTGGCAAGTCTGTAATATCCAAGCCATCCCTGTTGGGTGTGTGCATGCACAATTTACATGGACCCACATTTGAGACGTTCACAAGAGTGATAAGAGGCGTGTGAAATTAGATGTGTGACGAAAGAGACATGTGACGAAAGACTTGTGACGAGAGACGTGCGATGACGGACACGTGACAACATACGTGTGACAACAGACCTGTAAATACAGACATGTGACAAATGACATGTAAAAACAACGTGTGATAGATATGTGCATGCGTGTGTGCGTGCATGCGTTTGTCAATCAGATCAATATTTATGTATATACAGTGGAACATCGTTAATCCAAACGCCGATAATACGAAAACCTCGGCATTTAGATATCATTTCACCGGAACGGAAGTTCAAAGGCTAACACACTCCCATAATTGCATGATTCCTTTATCTGGAAAACTCATTAATCCGGATTAATGAGGTTTCTCTGTATGTGAATATAGAAAAACAAACATGTCACATGTCGATGGTAGGCTACATGTTGAATGTACTCCGTTTTTTGCAAATATTCCTAGCTAGTTATTAAATTGCTTCAATATGAGATAAACAATTATAAAACACTTCTGTCACCACTTACATCTTCCGTATTGAGAGACACTTGACTGTTTATAAGCATAGTTATTCGCATCAGATTGCGTGTATGCGGGTTGCTGACATATTCTCTCTGCCTTAAAAAACGTGTATGACACTGCACCACTCGGCAAACGGTAGATCATATCTGCTTGTTTATTGTGGAGATAACACTCTGGCAGTGACGCCAAGGAATCGACGTCAACGCCCGTGCAGGATGCGTCTCCTTCACACAACCATTTACACATGGCAGCAGACACGTTGAAAAACGCATAGTAGTTTATTGGCTGTCCCTTTCTCCCATTCGCTCTTGTGAAATCACTTACAATACAATCTGTAAAAGATAAACACTCGCGTGATTCCCCTACAAAGGTTGCAATAGAATATTATATCATAGGTTCCAACTATGTGTAGAGCATGCAAGTAAGACAGGCAACATAAATCATTAAGATCGCAAACGAAGCCGTATTATTATCTAGATACGCCGTACGTTGCTGTACAAATTATAATCTATTGAAAGGATCTCACGAGATTTTGTACCACAGCTAAAATATTCACGACCGTCGGTCTTCGGACATGTTTTGAACAAATGATCTGTTATTTGCAAGCCATTTGACAAACGCAGGTAGTATCCCTTAATACGAGCTTTATTCAAAAAGCACAAAACCGAAAATAAAGTATCCTACGCCCGTAATGCTAAGCGTACATTGCTAAACTTTTCTTGCGAATCGTGTGTTTATTTGACTTAACACGGATCAGTCGGGTCATGTGCGCTGGTCTGCAACTCAACAAACTCAAATGACGCATTGATTTGGCCGGCGCAACCTTTGTTGAACCTTTGTTGAACCTTTGTTGAACCTGTTCGAAATTTGAATCGCGACAACAAATGTCGTGTAATGTGCACTAACCCACACGCGCACGCACGCACACACAAACCCATGCACACGCGCGTGAAAACACACACACACACACACACACACACACACACACACACACACACACACACACACACACACACACACACACACACACACACACACACACACACACACACACACACACACACACACACACACACACACACACACACACACACACACACACACACACACACACACACACACACACACACACACACACACACACACACACACACAAACAAATACTTACATACATACATACATACATACATACATACACATACCGTACATAAGGAGAACAATTATGGACCTTAGGCTTAGTGATCATCAGCGTTTAGAAGGAACTTGGCGACTTTTGGTATGTCCGCTTGTCATATTTTGCAACACGCACAATACGGCACGTGGACATATTGGACACATTGGATGGCGATTGCCTGTGCCACGGGCTGGGCCCGGGGTTCTAAACCGTATAATACTCAAGCTCCTGTGGCCGTGAGCACGGTCTCATGATCACTTCTCACCTTCGCACTATACTCGAACTCAGTTATAAAACATGTTGAGCAGTAAATCATGCTCACAATTGAGTACGACATGCTGAAATCCTGAGTATGCTCAGGATCGTCAGGACCGTGCTCAAGCATAAATACAAATGGCAGCTCACGTATAAATTTATTGAAGTCGTTGAAAGTTCGTGATTCTCTAGAAGATACGCTCTCCGATTTGAGCGTCCAACCGCATACTTCCGAGTTTTATCCGTATGAAGAACTAATGGAATATGACATTTGTGAAATATTTCATTTTATGCATCAAACTGCACTATTTAATGATCATGTGCCCAATTAAACCGCAGCAGCGATGATGGTGCACTTCTGAAATGTTCGCAGTCTCTTAATGTTTTTTCTTATCATAATATTATATCCTTTCTTTGTTGACAATGATTGTTACACAGACAACTATACATGTAATTATGGTGAATTTAAAATATGTTTTCTACATACTATTTACACTCTAGCGTAGGTAGTGTAAATATGTATACTCACTGTACTTCGATGTGTTGGTGCGTACCAAGTATAGAGTACAGACGCCCTTTACCATATCATTATTTGGCTCGTTGGTCTTGTTCTATAAAGAGACCGCCGATAAAATTATCCCTATTTTTCTCCGCATAGAAAATGTTTCTCTTTACAATTCGCCAAACTTAACAATCCACTATTTGTTCTGTAAGACGATAGGACCTAAGAAATAACGTGCGATATGTTAAGTAAGTATTCAGACCTAGACCTTATGCACTTATTTGATTCGCATAACCAAAACGAAGAAATAGAAACACACCCTTTTAATTTAGATGATATAAAATAGTGGAGCGCGGTGGTCGTGTGTGGGGCGCGGTGGTCGTGTGTGGGACGCGGTGGTCACGTGGTAGAGCATCGGGCTTCCGGTCGAAGGAACCGAGGTTTGAAACCACCTCCGCCGTTTCGAAGCATGGGCAATTCCGTTCACCCCACTTTGCCTGTGTCTTTCGGAAGAGACAGTAAAAGCTGTTGGTCCCTTCTATCTGGTGGCTATGCCAGGGGAAGTAAAAGATCCCACGCACGGAAATGGAAAAACCTGTGATGGACTCACTAACTCTAGAGAAGGACACTATTAAAACCAGGAGGACCACATTGGAAATAAAAAAGTGTATTATGGTGTGCTTTAATGTGTTATCCTCTGTATTACTCGATACCAAAAATCAACAACAACAACAACAAATTGTAATTATTTTCATGTTCACCATATACTTTCTGATAAATTTTGTCATACTCACTTTCAGTATAAAGTACTCCACCTAAATATACAAGGACTCTCATCCAAATTTGATCAACTTAAGATGCTATTGTCACAGCTTTCTTATGCACATGTTGAAGTTGATTATATATTATTACGTGAAACATTTCTAAAACACGATGTAGTGCATCTTCTTAAACTGCCCAGTATGGTTAAGGGTATGTGTTATGATTTCATATGGCGTTTAAATTCATTATCTGCTAACTTTGGGTTTGTAATATAAGTACAAAACGTCAATTATTTATGTCATAATGTACCTCTTTCTATGGTGTATGTGTCTGGAACTTGAAAGATAAATATGTAGATGCGTTTTACACTACATGGCGCAAGGGTATCAGGAAACGCGTTAATCTACCTGTTTGCACCCAATGATTGTAATGTGATGCCACTTTTAGTGGAATGTTTGCCGATTCAAATTCAGATTATGAATCGAATGGTGCGTTTTATGTATAGTTGTTTAAAATGCAATAACACCAGTTTGAATATGCTCTCTCATCTAGCTTTTCACGGTAATGGTTCACATATGTCTAAACGTTTCAATGCCAAGTGATGTCTGGATATGAAATAATTTTTTTTTTATCCAGACCAAAGAAGCTATAGGAGTGGGACTTCACACAGTGGGAGCCGTTTGGAAGTAGAATATATATATATATATATATATATATATATATATATATATATATATATATACAAAATATTCAATACACATACACACACTCATGATAATTTAACAATATATAGTGTTGTTGAATTTTTTGAGAGATTGTTCAAAGTGTACCCTACGATAAAATATCTAAGAAAATCCTTCCATATGTCTATATTTAGGCTATCAAAAAGAGTAAAATTGTAGGTTACTCACACAATGCCGTTAGTGATGCTACAAATATGCTGTTCTTCATTACTTCAACGCCACAGGAAATCTAAGAACTAAGTAGTGCAGGTGACAAGCTACAGATCTAAATAATGTTTACACATTCTTATAATTTATAATAAATGCCTATTTTTTCAAATAATAGTTAAAGATAAATTATCTCACAACTGTCATAAAACAAAGAAGAATGACATACTTTGGGAATAGATGTGATTGGAAGATAATGTACTAAAGAAGACAGCTATACAAATACAATTAAGAGTCATGCCACACATAACCTGGGTTAAGACATGTTGAACAGCTGACCGATAAGGTTATTGTTAAGAGTCATGCCACACATAACCTGGGTTAAGACATGTTGAACAGCTGACCGATAAGGTTATTGTCTCGAGAAAAGAGTATGACAGCATAAAATAACTTTGTGTTTGCCTTAGCCCAGCAAGATGGTAGTGAAGGCAGCAACAAATGTAATGCATATATGTAATATAGTACTAGCATATGTAATATACATTGTCTTATGCAGTTACCTATTTCAAATATAATTTAAATTAGGATAAATAAAATAATAAATGTCAGAGAAATAACGATTCCATGTAGTAAATAGTGTTCACATTAAAAGTGCAAATAATATATTCACTTAAGCACTCCCATCATAATAATAATTATTAAGAAGTACCACTGTCAATCAATGATAACAGAGTTTATTCTTTCAATTTACACTTGACTAATTGAGATTGTATTAGTACTATATTTGTTTTATTATCTATCAAAATACTACTTATGAAGGAGTAATACAAACTTATCTATAATAGTCAATGGAATCCATCTTAACATATGACGTATCAATCACTTATTCCAGAATATTACACCCATAGAAAAGATAAATTAGAGTAAAAACTATAACAGTGGATAATCCCCGTGACACAAACATATGTGACACCCCACGTAAAAACCAACCATACACCAACAAAATTTAATTATTCACACCGTCAAAAGCAGCTATTTTTTTTAGTTTTGCTAAAGATACGCTTGCAGCCGAAATTCTTCGTCCACCGCTGTTTATATACGGAAGTGTCTTTGTTATCTTCTTCAAAAAGAGACTTCCATTTGGCCGCTTTTGTGTTTGAAATAAAAACTGCATTGTTCCGTCAAAGAGCTCGTTGTCGCGTACTCAGCTGAATACGTACTCAAGACGTTTTATGACCTCTGTGGAGCACGAACACTGAGCATGACATATCAGATTTCAACACAAACCTGAGCTTGAATTTGAGTAACTCGGGCCCTGATTTATGTTAAGGTTAAACATTCACAGCAAAATGAACACGAAGAGCAATAATAATTAACTGGTTGTTTAAGATTTAGATTTACCAAGAATGACAAGACTTTTTAATTATTATGACATTAATAAAGTATTATAATATACAAAAATAACGATAAGGTACTGAAACTGAAACTACTGT